>JAPDKZ010000013.1:600000-1000211 GCA_027569885.1 Aspergillus diversus | reverse complement strand
CCCCGGGGTTTACCGATTTTTTTTGTCCCCAATAAATTTTTGGTTGTAAAAACAAAATTAATAACACAACAATGGGGGTTTTAACTCCCATTTTAATATATCGTAAACTGCCCATTCATGGTCCCCTTCTCGTGGTTTAACAACCATGGTTGGCCCCCCCCCAAAAACAACCCACCCACCCCCCCCCCCCGGCCCCACCCCCCCCCCCCCCCCTCCCCCTTTTCATCCCCTGTAATTTCAATCTTGCCGCCGCCTCGGTTTGAGGGGGAGACAGGTCCATCCAATAATAATTTCTTCCTGTGGGCAGAATGGTGCATAATTGGCCGCTAAGATACCGCAGCTGGGCAGGGAGGGCTGCGCCGCACTTGCAACTCGTGGGTACGGGTTCCTTAAGACGCCAGCAAAGGCTCCCAGTGATGGTGCTCACGTTGAGGTGGCTATTATTGGCACTTACAGATGGCTACTCTATCCAGGGAACAAGCCAGGGCGGTCGTAGACGACATCCGGGTAATCAACGGGGGCCTCCCTGAGGAGGTCCGGAGTTCTCTCCCCGAAGAGGTACTGAGATCTATTAGGAACTTGCAGTCGATGGCTGGGGGGTCCATTCGACATGTCGCTCATGATTTGTATGATCAAGATACCCGATTCATCTTCGAGCTGATCCAAAACGCAGAGGATAATCACTATGGCTCCGCTGCGGACCAGGGCGAAGATCCGTTTCTTCACTTCACCCTGCATCAAGATCGTATGACGGTGGACATGAACGAAGATGGGTTCAATGAGAAAGATGTGCGGGCAATATGCAGCATCCACAACAGTTCAAAGTTCCAGACTGGTGGCTACATTGGACACAAGGGCATTGGATTCAAGTCCGTCTTTAAGATTGCGGACAGGGTCCGTATTCAGTCCGGTCCCTTTTGTTTCTCTTTCGAGCACAGACAGGGCGAGAGTGGACTGGGTATGATCACCCCTTTTAATCAACCCGAAGGGTTTGAAGATTTACCACCTGGCATACGGACTCGCATTACCCTATTCCTCATCCAGGGTGAGGACTTTGTGGCCCGTGCAGGCGAGCTGAGAGAGATCCCGGATACCCTCCTGCTGTTTCTTCGAAAGCTATACAGGCTTGATATTGAAATTGTCTCGGAAGCGTTTCGTGTGTCGTTCAGGCGACAGGAGGACGAGCCGAACCGGTCAATCACGTTGACCAAGGAGACGAACGATGCCACAACTGAAGAGCGCATCTACCACGTCCAGAAGAGTATACTCTCGGGACTTCCAGAGCACGAGAATCGGCCAAGACAGACGATTGCGGAGGTGATTCTTGCCTTCCCGGTCGACGACACTTTCGCTCCGGTCATCGAGCCCCAATACGTCTATTCCTTCCTACCAATGCGTAGGGAAGGCTTTAACGTTCGTTCCATTTCCACTCATAACCCCGTGGGCCGGTTGACTAATGCATCCAACAGTTCCTCATCCAGTCGGACTTTATCACTCCTGCGAATCGTCAGGGTGTTCACCAGTGTGCCAGAAACGATGCAATCCGGGAGTGTATCAGCGACCTTTTTGTGGAAGCGGTTCTTTGCTTCTGCAACCACGGAACAATGAAATATGATTGGCTCGAATATTTACCCAAGCTATCTGTGGATGACCCTTTCTGGTCGACCCTTCGAGAAATGATATTCGAGAAACTCAAAGAGTCGCGAGTTCTTCTCACCGGCGGGGGCGTTCTCAGCCACCCAAAAGCACTGCAACACCCATCGTCCCGCCACTCTGATCAATACGGTCAGCCTCTTCTAGACGATATCACACCCGAGGTGTACTTATCAGGCTCCTACAATTGGTCATCACACGCCGACAACTTAACGGAACTGGGGGTGACCAACCTGTCCTTCAAGAATATTTTGGACCGCTTAGACCCCTACCTCTCAGGCCCGTCACCTCGCTTTCTCAACCCCATCCTGGATGACGACTGGCATACGAGGATCGCTGATCTTCTTATCCGTGCTTTAAACATGTACGGCAACGCATTGAAGCCCCGAATAGAAAGGATGGCTATTATTCCTACTTCTCGCGGGCACCTTTTGCCGGCCAGCTCTGGGGATATACATTTCCCTATGGATGAAAAACGGGATTTCGTCCCCGGTGACCTATCACTGAAATTGGTGGACTCCACTGTCGTGCTGAATAAATCCCGACGGAAGCTTTTTGAAGCCCTGGGAATAACGTGGTGCCCAATACCTAGAGTCATCAGTGCCATTCTACAAAGATACGATGTGTCCCATGGGGTGACGCTGAGCAACTCGATCGACCATTTGAAGTATTTCTACCACAATTTGGGCAGGGAAGAAACCCTCGACAAACGGGTTTTTGTCATGAACCAGCAGGAGCAACCGGTCTACCGCGCTTTCGTCCCTTTTGGTGCATATATCATCAGAGACGACCTGTACTTCGGCACAGACGGCGAGTACGGCACCAAAAGGCTGGCGCAGAAGCTGCAATCCAGGTCAGAACAGCAGAATGACACTCCCGTACAAATACATATCATTCATGATGAGGTCTTAACGGCCCTTCCCGCTCACGTCCGGAGCCATGGTCGCTCATGGGAGTGGTGGCTGGAAAGCGTAGCAGGTGTTCGTCGAGTTCCCAGACTGAAGCATCATCAGAGAGACGGGCTTTCCTCGCTATTTCAGTACATGGCGGAGGACTGTCCCATGACGCTGGTAGGAGTTTTGAAGACATATTGGTCCCACTATCAGAAAGACTTGACTCCTACCATGATCAAGAAATTAAGAACCATGGCAGTCCCCGCCCGGAATACCGTTCCGCAACCACTTGAGTCTCTTTATTATCCATCTAAGCAGCTTCTCGCCATATGCTCCCGAGCGAGAATCCTGGATAGTTTCCCTCGGTTTCTTGAAATACCGGCCGATATTATCACTGAGACAACAGACGGATGGGAATTCCTCACCACATTTTCAGTTGGCCTAAAACCGACCCTTCAGTTCTTTGGTTTTATTTTCCATCTTCTCGGAAGCCACCAGCACCCAGACAAACAAGAAGTGGCAGGGTTTTTCGAAATGTACGAAGAGCTTTATTCTCGCTTCGCGTTTGAAGCCGAGGCAGTGAAAAGGTACGAATCCCCACCCAATCCAAGATACACGCACCATAAGTAGTTTATAGCTTTCATACAGGCAGATATTTGGGGCCAACCCTGCTGTCTGTATTCCTGCGGTGGGACAACAGGCCACAAGTGTTGTAGAACTATCGAAATGTGTCTGGGTTGGGGACAAATGTCTCACTACCTGTCACGCTCTGGCTCTTTTCCCAGAGTATAGTGGAAATACAGGCATTGCTTTTCTGTTCCAGCGCATGCTCCACCTACCGGATGCTGGTCTTGGTACCTACTTAGCCGAACTCAAACACCGGAAAGAGCGGGAACAAGTTGATGGCCTTTGCGATGTATACAACATGATCTCCCAAAAGACAACTCGCGCTGAGGACTTACTTGTGGGGTAAGGAACCCAACTGCACGCTGGTTGTCCCATGCTCAGGCTAAATTTCCTCACAGAAGAACATTCCGCATCCATAAGCTAGTTTATATACCAGCACGATCCTTTTGGGCGGACCCGGAGTCCTGTGTGTGGAGTGAAACGCCAGAGATTGGGGGCAAGTATGGTATCAGCGCTACCTATCCGCAACTTGGCGACCTTTTCCAAAAGGCTCTCAACATTCAGGCTCCTACTGCAGCGACCTATATAGAACAGCTACGATTGCTTATCGCAGAAGATACGAGCAATATGCTTGGGCTTAAAGCCGCAATTTCTGGGGTCAACGAATTGTGGTCTAGCCCAAGTGAGATCAAGAATCTGCGCAACATGCAATTTTTGCCTGTGGAAATGCCAGACGGCAGGGTGACACTATTAAAACCAAGTGATACCTTTTTCATCTCGGATAGGCTTGAGTACCAGTCTATCTTCCGCAGCAGGGCTCCTCTGTTGGACTTTTCCCTAGAGGAAAGTCGAAAGCTTCACAGACTATGGAGAGCCCTGGGTCTAGAGGACCGATTCTTGTCCCGGGTGGTTGAAGAGAGGACAGTAGTCGGGGACCCAGCATTAGAGCCATCTCCTCAGGAAACCCGCAGGTTTCAAAGAAAGGCTAGACATATTTACCGGTGGGTGAACTTCCTAATCTTTATTTACGACTGCTAAACCGACTTGTATTCAGATGCGCCTTGCACTACAACCCGGAAATTTCAGAAACTGACAGCGCTACTCTTCGACACCAGCTGCAGCAAGCGGCTATCTATGAAAGTGATGGGTTTAAGAAAACCTTAGTATTACAGCTAAACGACTTTACAACTACAGTGGAGTGTGGAAACGGAACCGTCCATATTGAAACTGCCAGTGACGCACTGCGCATCTACGTTCCCAGGAACCCGCAGGACCGCTCCAAATGCTACTCCCTCCACCTCCCGGGTACTTTGGCGCGGTTTCTAGGACTCAAAGATGGGGCAGCATCGTTGACGTTTCACCTCGTCTTCTTATCAGATGAGAGCATATTGGAAGATTTGTTAGATGGGAATGGCATTATTCGGGGGCCAGCTGTTGACTTCCCGGAGCCCCAACCTGAACCCGAGTTTGAGTCAGATACGGCTTCTCGCACGTTATCAATCGGTAGTGTTATAGGGGAAACCCGGAGGGGAGGTGCAACAGATGCGTTGGATATCCCTCACTCACCGTCAGAAACTGCAGTCAACACAGGATCAGATGTCGAATCGATAGACTTTGAAGTTACACATAGATCTCGCGGGTCAAGCCATCATCCAGGGTCATCACGAACATTTACTTCACATAGTCACGCATCATCCCCACGTCCACGGCCCATAACCTTCCCTCGTCCCTCCCTTGAGCCCCCGGGAAGCCAAATCGAACGGCTTCACGCTGTACCTGAGTATGTAGAATTACTTGGGAACGTCATCAGGCTGGCTCGTCAAGCAGTTCTTCCAGACGCCAGACAGAATCCAACGAACGGGGCTGACATCGGCGGGGTGCTTACCACCGGCCTGCCCTTTGGAATGCGATCGGAAAGCCAGTTGGCGCACGATATCAAGATCGGTGCTGCCGGAGAGCTCTTTGTCCGTTTACCGCCAGTCACTTTCTAACTTATCATGGCATGGCTAATATTATCTAGGTCTTCGAACTTCTTCAAACGCTTAACCTCCCCGAGTTCGGTCCTGATAATTGGCGAAGCACGATTCGCAAAGAAGTCACCGTGCATCCGGAATACCATGATCTTGCCCCTTGGACTGGCGCCGAAACAGCCGATTTTGTGTACCACGATGCGACCTCAGCACTGACAGCACTCTTGATCCAAGCAAGCTATTTAGCTCAGCAGCCTTGGGAAGGAGCGCGGCCAATATATTATATGGAGGTCAAGACCACTACAGGACAATATGACAGTCCGTTCTATATGAGCAAGGGGCAATACCGACGGGTATGTTTCCATAGACCCTCATTCGAACGTGTAGTGACTAATATACCGGTGCACAGATGCAAAGTATGCGGATCAATCCCGACAATGAGATCAATGGGGAGATTTATATGATTTTCCGGATTTGCCACTTGAATAGGGAGAGTATGGGTGTGAAGATATACCTGGATCCGGGGACTCTAGAGCAAGATAGGGGATTGATCTTTACAGCGGAGTCGTATAGTGTCCTTCCTGCTCAGACAGTTTGAATTCTCACCTGTCAATATTTGAAGTCTAGCCAGTGAATTCTCTTTACTATTTTCTAGTAATAGCAAACAAAGTGAAAGAACAAAGGAAATCCACGTATATTTGCAGCTAGTGACTATTTCCTTTGAGAATGTGCTGGTTGTGAATGCCCAGAGCAGTGACCAACAGGGTCCACCGTAAAGGTATTTTAAAGCTAACCCACGCCCCTCTTCCTCCTACTCCTCTACATATCTCTTATTCCTACCTTCCCCTCCATTCCACCTCTCATTTACCCAGAGCATCCCGTTGATTCCTATCTCTGGCCTTGATCTGTTTATGGCTCGCCAACATTGACAGACGATGAATTATCAGAACATCAAGGAATGTGGTATCAATGAGGATACAAGAGGCTTTCATCCTCCGGCCATGCAGGCCTTCCCGAACGCCAACTTGCCGTGAAGGGAGAAATAATGAATTGGGCCTACGACTACCCATCTATCCCGCCGTATTTGAATACCACTGGCTGTGCAATGAACCCGAACCGGCTCGCTGCCCTGAGTGGTGTGGGATCGGAAACTTGATGGCGGTTCTGTCGCAGCCCCTACTGTTGTCTGGTGAGAATTATTCTGAAATCCTTTGACTTGTTAGATTATTTTCTCATGATATTTAGGGCACAGAACCCACTAAGAGGCAAAGAAACCGATTGAGACCCCCTTCTCATAAATACAACACCACTTGTACCACCCAAACGGGTCTGGTCCAACCGACGATTTGGGGACAACAACAAATAACCCCCCCACCGATGAGAAGGAAACTCTGAAAACCAATTACGCTTCTGAAGAAGCTACCCTGTGTTTCTCAGCAATCAGCACTATGCACTACGCTGTAACACCTCGGCGACCAACTCCAAGTGTAGTTGCAGGCCATTCCGGCCGATTCGTACGGCCGAATAAACCTCAGACGCACGACGAAATGCAACCATGTCATGGTGCTATTTCAAACAGGCAAGTTAATTTTCTTCAACACAACCTACTAGTCGGGAGTCTGACATGATCTAGAGATATTTATTTCCCTCTCCACCTACACTTTGCAGGTATTGACAAGCAGGGAGGTTTACGATAATAACCCTGAGGCATGTACACGCAAAATATTCTGGATCGTTTGGTCATTGAACGGCTCCAGGAGCTCCAAGATGACGAACTTGAAGCCAAAGGTGTCCGCACTCTAGAAGTGGCGCACCAGGCTTGAAAATCCAGAAGCTCAACCTACGATTAATGTAGATGAAAGAGATAATCCAATTCACAACAAAATATGGGAAACACTCTCAAGTACATGGAAACCAAAAGGTTCACCAAACATTGTACGCCCTCAGTTCCGAGCCCTACCTGCTCGCGGGAGGAATTCCACTATGCCCTTTACCCAAATAAACCCGAGTCTCGTTATTGCGTTTACCATTCTACAGCAATAAATGAGATTTTATTGAATTTTGAATTCACGAATCTCGAAATTCCGAGACGAGTGTTGAATACTAATGCTCGTGGCAATTCCACAAATATCAGTCGTGTACCTCAGACACAACATTCTTCCTCCAAGAGCCCGACTCCTGCGAAGGGTCAGCCCACCCCTAAGGTTTACAAAGACAACTGATAGGGACGAGACCCCGGTTAATTGTACACCGATAGGCCTCCGGCAAGCGATAGCACAATGCGAACAAAATGACCCCACACAGCGAAGGCATTCCAACTACCTCATAAAGGACTATGGAACTCGACTGGTCGGTCCCCGTCCTCAGGTCTATGGAATATAGGCAATAAGCCGACGTGCCCGGTTCTAGAAATATGCAGACACAATCTTGGTTCCCACTCGTCGCGGATGAACCAAAGATGGTAGGTCTCCTGCAGACGATAACACAATGCGAACAAAATCTACCAACACTGCAGAGGCATTCCGAAATCCCACTCGTCGTGGATTCCGGTCGGATGCGAAATGAGAAGACAGCTCGAAATCCCCCTGAGGTTGGTTATCAAGAGTCAACCCTATCGCAGCAGTTCCGAGGACTGCGTGAGCGCCATGTGGTGCTTTATTTTGAACCAGGCTTTCCCTGACGGGGAGGGATGTTTTATCCTCTACCTATGGTTCCGCCTTGAGTTTAGTTGCTTTTCTATTGCTGTAATCGCATTTAGATGTGGTCTTTCTTGGTCCAAAAGGGGGGACTGTTATGTCCTGGGGGGGTATACAGATATCTAAAAGTCTGCACCCTTGTCCAAAAAATTGAAAAACTCGAAGAGCTGCTAGCAATCGCAGACCCGGGAGCGCCCAATATGGGCACTACAGGTTGTCCAAGCGCATTAGAAGGTCTGGAGACAATATTTACGGCGAGTCACGCAACACTTCCTGTCCTGGGTTACCCTGTTTCACGATCCGTACCGATCACCAATCTCGGCTGCAAACGACATGGATGACATAGATTTCTCCTTTATTTTTATTTTATAATGTTCTGAGCCCGATTGCCCTGTTACGCGGTTTGTCGGAACCTTCCCGGATTTCGATGGCACGCCAGCCAAATCTGACAGTGAGAGCGATGAAGTAATTATATGGAAGCTAGCTAGCCTAGGGCATGACAGCGCCACAATGATATTCGACAACATATTTCACAAGGCGTGCGCGGCTGCGGGAATCAATGACTTCAACTTATGCCGATAGGGTCGGGCCGGTACCAAAACCAGGGGCGCGCAAAAGAGCCTGACCAGGGCTATAAACCGATCAATACCCGAATTGGGAAGAATAACAGGCCCACGATAAATGAACCAAACACACTCCGGAGAAAGCAGAGTTGTAGTACCCAATCCCGAGATAAACCCAACACCACCAATCGCTCCTACATGGGAAATCCTTGACAACGCCCTCGATTACCTTCCATCACAGCACCAAAGGTAGGAAGTCGTCTATCAGCCACCAATGGCACAGAAATACTACCTTGAAATTTTCACACGGGGTGGTTACATTAAGTCTATCTATGGCCGTCGACGCTCTGCCAGGGAGCTATGCTATTCCATTTTCATGGACTTTGGTTGTTGTGATGAATCGGCATGTTGTCTACGAACTTAACCCTGATGACACATTCAAATATTCCATCTCCGTGATGGCATCAAATGTTCACATATGATAAAATATTACAAAGAATTTATCTGCCCGAAACTTTCCGATTTACGGCGAGAGCCTCGACTCGGCGTCAGCGTTCGACTGGTGTTGGATAACACTTCTGCCATTGTCGAGATTCATACAAAAAAGCTAGAAAGCTTCTTATTAACAAGGATGCCCGATCATTCTCGACCCCAAAGGTGGACAAGGTCAGAAAATTAGAGAAAACCGCCCGTAACGAGTTAACTTCAGACACTCTTGCGAATCGTCCCTTAGACATGGACGACAATAACATTGAGCATACCCGGAATGACGAAGACCTTACTAACTACCCATGGGGCAAACCCGCCCATGCCTTGCATCTGAAAGTCAAGACCATCCATGAAGAACAACTGTTCACTCCCGACTTGAGGAAGCTACTGATTAAGATCGAGAAATGGTACCAGTGCCTCTCGGCCGATGACAGAGCTAGGTTGCCCGTCGACAACATAGTGAATTGGGACCTACCCGCCAACTTGAAGAATGCCCTACCTTAACACTACACCGCTCGAGTGATAACTACAATAGTTGCACCCTAACTTCAGAAGAGGAGCTGCACAGGGGCGGAGACAAGCTTCTCGAGGGCAGAGACGAACGCAATAGTACCATCATGGACAGGAGGAGCCATGCATTAAAAGACGAGGGGTGCTTTATATCCAGATTTGTTCCTTCTACGCATTCACTTAACCTTGTTATGCGATAGGTCAAGCGCACAGTACTAGCGGTATTCCGATGACTCTGCTGTTATCATACCTACTCAGATACCTAGTTTATATCTCATCATTTGCATTACCAAATATGCACCTCCCGGGGCAGAACAAAATGCATTCATACGAACCGTCAAGCCGTATACGGTTAACAACCTTGATATCGACCCAGTGGATCCCACCAATCTCGTTGACACCGGAACGGAGTGGCTGTGACGGCCATCGGGACCACACGACCTCAGGCAGCCACTGACCTGGAGCGAGCGAGTACGCACTATTCCTGATTGGGGTTGTTTGTCATGTTTAACCCACAGACGACCTCAACACCAAAACAATTCCCAACACCACCTGTATCGAGTTTTCCTCTCTATGTTTGGTTTTCTAGTCAAAATACCACCTACGTTCGATCTAGCATCTGTTTCCTATCTAGGAGTAGACTGGGTATAACAATGGCCACTATAATCCCTCAGGAACGGAGATAAACCAGGCTGTACGAAGAATCCTAGAGCTGAATGGTCAATATACAGAGGATCTTGCGGGTGCAAAGGCATACATATACGCCAGTGTTGACCTGTATTCGAGAAAATACCTCTACGAGCACCTAGGGAAAAGAAAGGTCTACAGGATATGGTGATAATCCACGTTTTCGGGCTCCTCTGATCGTTTCATATCATGTTTATAGCGAAAGGCTCTAGAATGGGTGATATACGCTAGTGGACCAGACCCCTATGCTGCGATGAGTTTCTTCATGCTGTTGGCGTCGAGGAAGGAACAACCGACTTGGATGAGCGATACATACCAGACCTAGAGACAGTGCTCTCTTTCTGCGGCGGTATATTAATCGTTGACAAGAGATCTGCCTGATCCACAATGAAGCGAGCCCCTTCTCTGCCTTCTCCAGCTTACCCAAATGCTCCACAGTCTCCATAGGATTCGCAATCCAAGCAGTTATGCCAATCGAGCCTGTATATCAGATTAATATATTGCTATTCATAAATCAAACACGGTTTACCTAATCTTGAAACCCTTTACCGCAGTAGATAAAAATCAGTTCCCGATGTAGAGTTAGTCTCTCTAAAACAGATTCAACAGGCCTGTGCACGCCGATTTCTCTCTAATGTTAATAAAGATATTATTCCCATCTATTCAAACTGACACAACACTAATTTAGAAGACCGGAAAATCAGTAGTATAGTAAGAATTACCACACCTCAACAACCCCTTTCAACACCTCCCAGTTAAAGCGAAGCACTACCTAAATGCGTTTTGGCAATCTTCTCCCTACGCCCCCGAACACCAAGATAAACCAGAACCGCAGACAAGATCACACTCGTCGCACCACAGGTAATCACCAGGATATAAGACTTAGCAATGGCCTTGCTAATAATAACCATCACACCGTTCCGTTGCACACCCGACAACTGGTCAAGATACTCCTGCCCCACCCCAGAAATAATACGGGTGATTTGATCCGTATTATACTGGGGCAAATACGCCGCCAAATTCGCCGAAGCCCGGTTCACAAACACCGTATTGGCAATAGACAAGGTCACAGCAGGTGCAGCGAGCTGTGCAAACGAGACTAATCCCACCGCCACGGGGATCCAGTGCGGTGCTACTGAGAACTGGGCTGCCGCGAAGGGGAGTTGCAGGAAGGATCCGGCCCCCGTGCCGACGAGGATGGAGTAGCCGTAGACCTTAGCGAAGGGGGTATCCTCATCTACTGTGTAGAGGAGTGCGCCGCCGATGAGGACTAGGATTGATCCAGCGAGAAACCAGATCTGCCACTGTCCTCCGCGGCTCACGACTTGGCCGGCTAGCAGGATAGCAGCGATTAGGAAGATGACGAGGGGGAGCAGACGGACGCCGGACATGAGGGCTGAGTTGCCGCGGACGAGTTGGCAGTATAGCGGCAGGAAGTAGACGGGGATATAGGTTGCGGTGGCAGAGGTTGTTTCACAGAACAGGACGAGCATGAGTTGGAGATTACGCAGGAATTCAAACGGGATCATGCGGTTGGATTTGGGGGTTCCGGTCCCGAACCCCTGCTGAACCCAGTAGAATATGGCTAGGACGCCTGCAACGACGAAGAGTGCGATTGTCCGGCTGCTGTTCCAGGGATACACGGCGCCACCGAAGGAGATGGCCATTAGCAGGGCAATGAACACTCCGGAGACGATGGCGAACCCGACAAAGTCAATTTTACTGAGACGGTCCTTGAACGAGGCACCGGGCCGGGCGTCTTTGGAGGGAACTAGGATTAGGTAGACTGGTGCACAGACGGCCCCGATGAGCAGGTTGATATAGAAAGCCCATCGCCAGCCGGCCTTGCTGACAGTGAATGCGCCGCCGATGATTGGACCAAGCACCATGGCTGTTCCCCATGTGATACTTGGGATGGACAGGTAGGCTGGACGCTCTTGGTCGGTGGTCAGCACGGAGAGAAGCGTCATAACTCCGATGTAGGAACCGGCTCCTCCAATTCCGCAGATAGCGCGGCCTACGATGAGGACGTCCATGTTGGGTGCGGCACCGCAGAGGGCAGAGCCAATTTGGAAGAGGAGTATGGAGATAATGTAGAGGTATTTGAGGTTAAATTGGCTGTACATTTGGCCCCTAGTTATTTAACAATCAGTACACATGTTGCTACGTCTTTTTTTATTGGAGGGGATACGTACCAGAACAAGTTGGTTGAACCGGCTCCCATCATAAAGGCAACGGACACCCAGGAGATCTTGTTGACCGAATTGAACCGTTCGATGATTGCGGGCTGGACATCGGCGGCGATGGTGTTGTCCAGACCGAACAGAAAAGTGGACACCAAGATACTGACGATAACGAGAACCCATGAGAGCCCTTTCACGTCTCGAGGAGGAGCTGAAGCCGTAGGAAGCTGTTCAGTTGTGGTATCCCCCTGTTCCAACGCCTTCTCTCCTGCAAACGGAGCAACGACATCTAGAGGGAGCTTTGAGGTTATCGACGTAGATGTAGATTCTGAAGACATTTTGCTTGATAACCCAGGAAGATAGGTTCTCGACTCTTTTCATACGATCTATCGATATATATCGCAGGATTGACCCCTGGTGATTTACCGAAGAAGGGAGAAACCGGCTGAGGGAATGGAGGAAAAGGATTCGTTGACAGTTCGGAATTTAGGACGGACATTGGGACAATTGACCTGGAATTCACTGCAAAAACACAGATATCGTTGAGTCCTGATCGTCCCTCATTCCGGCATCTCTTCATGCTGCAGTGGCACAGGACGGGAGAGCTGCGTTGTGATTGGTCGGAGGTAAGAAGGAGATATTATCTCCACCACTTAGCCCTCAATCTCCTCGGTATAGACCGCTCTGAAAGAGCAGAAACAATTACCGACGGAGCTTAGGTGGGCATCGCAGCTGGAGTTTAATATGCCCCTTCTTATCTCCCTTTCGACTCGCATTGCAATATGTTGCCTGTAGGGGTTAACGTGGACTCCGTGAAACGTCCGGTCAACGACGGAAGCCACCCACCCTCCAGGGGAATTGCTCCTAGCTAGATCAACAACGAAAGCAAGTTCATGATCTCATTCAGTAGCCCAGGATGGTGGTATAGAGAGTGTGCCTGTAGAGTGCCTGTGTGACTCCTAGTACTTAGTGGGCGAAAATCGTTGCCTTGGGTTATCCCAAATGGTCACATATATAAACAAAGGTCACAGCCACCCCGCAGTTATCCTATGCCCAATTAACATATTTATAAATGTATTTTTTTTAACCTTATTGACCTTCCATAATTTAACTCTAGAAATAAACACTAATTCTACTAAATTATATTGACTCTTTTCATATATTCTTTGCGGGAGTTTGCAAAAGTCGGGCTTTCCCCTTTCAGTCTAGCTACTTTTTGTGGTCATGCCCATGTTTTCCAACTTCGATTTCTCCCTCGGAAAACAACACCTTCACCACTCCACATCCATCGATATCTCAGGTAACCCATCAGTATTCATCATCATGGATGGTTTTTTAGGTTCCCCGGGGGCCCCAGAACCAGGGAAAAGCATTCGAAAACGAGATCGAAAGCCCGTGTCATGTACCCCATGTAGGCAACGAAAGCAAGTTCATCTCCCATGCAAACCACGGTCGCCACAGACAGTGAATCATCGCAGCTAACTGGATACAGACTGAAGTGCGACCAGGCCTTGCCAGTATGCGACAGCTGTGTCCGTCGGGGCGATGTTGTCTCATGCTCCTATCAGTTCCGCAAACCTGGCTCTCAGAAACACTGGTCATCATCCCATGCGTCGTCTAGTAGTAACATTCAAAACCGGGTCGATCGACTGGAGCAACTGCTGCTCACCTTTATCCAACAGGGAGGAGGCGCAGGATTAAGAGGACAAGGGAGAGCGGAGGCTGGGCCCACGCCAACTCTCGCCCCCAGAATCGCCCCCGCTCCTCCCCCATATGAGGCTCCTATAGATGAGACACCCCTAAGTACCAGACCCGTTGACCCTGCGTCTAGCCGTATGATTCGGGTCAATGGTGATTATAATAATCCTTCATCGACCAAAGAGGCCCACTGGTCGGCCCTCTTAAATGAGGCACGTCAGTCTACTTATCGGATACCAGTACCCAGCTGACCTCGAGGTAGCTTCACGAAGTGCGAGGCTATGTCCAGGCTCAACAGAAACAGTACGAGGAG
Organism: Aspergillus diversus; assembly: GCA_027569885.1. NCBI lineage: Eukaryota > Fungi > Ascomycota > Eurotiomycetes > Eurotiales > Aspergillaceae > Aspergillus > Aspergillus diversus. Next base: position 985,929 of record JAPDKZ010000013.1, on the reverse strand, counting down.
CAATCCCAGAGGATATCCCAACTGCTGAGGCGGACGGCAGACGACCCAGGTCCAGCTCTGCTTTTCGGTGCCTCCCAACTATTAGGGTATGGGGAAATTCTGGCACATATTCCTTCCCGGTATATTTGTGACATGTTTGTGGAGCGGTACTTTAGTACTCTAGATCCGGCACTTCGTAAGTCGGGCAATCTTACTGTACAGTGGGAAACGGACTGATACCGCTAGACATCCTGCACCCTCCTGCCTTTAGGAAACAGGTATGATCCTTCGTGTCCTCACTCTGGATGGTTTCCGGGTAGCTTACGTTCACAGTACTCGGAACACTGGGAGGATCCGCATCGAACACCAGTACCCTGGGTTGGTATGCTCTTTGCTGTCATGCGTATTGCGGCCCTGTCATGGCAGCGTGATGGGGATGAACCGCTCGAGTTGCAAGGGAAATGCGAAGATTTGAGTCGGTCGTACCGCACCCGGGTCGCGGACTGCCTACTCCTAGCAGACTACACTAAACCACACGAGTATTTGATCGAGACTTTGGTACTCCATCTTTTTGGTGAGTATGCCTCCCACCAAGATGCTGACTCTAATTCTTGGGTTCTCCTGGGGACGATTATTCGACTGGCCACGCGAATGGGCTACCACAGAGACCCGGATCGTATTCCGTCCCTCACTCCATTTCAGGCCGAAATGAGAAGACGCGTATGGGCATTTATTTTCCAGGTGGATATCTTGTTTTCTTTCCAGCATGGGCTTCCCTCGATGGTCAAAATTGGGCCTAGTATTACAGGGCTGCCGCGAAACATCTATGACGACCGAGGCTTTGGGCCAGGCTGCGCCGAGCTCCCTCAACCACGCCCTATCTCTGAAGCCACACCAATTTCCTTCTTGATTTGCAAAGTCCAATTGGTCCATGCCTTGGGCCTTGCGTTGAAGCAGCTGAACCGGGAGGATGCACCGCCGCCATACGAAAAAGTGATCGAGACTGACCGTCGGGTTCGCGACCTTTATGCTCAGGTACCTGAGCACTTCCGTCTCCAAGCCATGGCTGAACAGAAGCATGACCAGCCGACGCTGATCGCCGCTCGATTCGCGCTCGCTAACATCTACTACAAGACCCTTGTCGTCGTCCACAGTCGGTTTCTAGAAGCCGCTCGAGTTGATGCGCGTTTTGTATACTCCCGACGGACCTGTCTCGAATCGGCCATGGCCCAGCTGAGCTTACAAGCGATCCAACACCAAACAGTCGCGACAGCTGGGCAAACCAGAAAGCTAAGCAAGTATATGACCTCTCTAACTGCTCATGACTACCTGCTGGCGGCCACCATTCTCAGCACGGAACTTTGTCTCGATCACAAGCGAGATTCGCCTGCGGTTCAGATGGCCGGGCCCACGCGCGAGGAGATGATCGAGTCCCTGGATTGCAGTGTGAGTATTTGGAGTCAGATGCGAGATGAAAGCATCGAAGCCTATAAAGCAAGCGATGTTCTTGGGATGCTTCTCAACAAGCTCCGGCCGCCGAAGGAGGCCGTATCTGCTGTCGTGCCACTGTCTCGCTTACATCCAGCGATGCCCTCTCTTCCACTTCCGTATCCCGTGTCTACACCAACTGTGAGGTCTTCATATCCGGGAATTATCAATCCGAGCCCTGGGGCAATGGGTGGCGCCCAGCCGTCATATATACCCCAAGACCGACTTTCGATGGGACCCTTAGCTCGAGAAACGGTGTCTTACAATCCTACGGTACTTGGTTCGTTGCTCAACCCGACTGAGACTCCGAATCCTACTTCAACATTGGCGTATTCATGGTCAAGCCTGGCTGCGGAGCGACCGGTCAACCATCAAGACTACGTGAGGATGTTCTACTGTCACCATACGAGGTGTTTTCTAACAATTTCACGCGATAGGCTCCTTCCCCTACCGATTGGGAGCAATTCACTGCCCCATTTGATTTCAGTGACCCCGTCTCTACGTTGTGGTCCCTCAATCCTGGTGGCGGCCATTTCTAGCGGCAGAAATGTGTAAAGACGGTGTCTTATGAGTTTCTTTGGGCTGAGGAGATCGAGATAGTTGAGGGACACGGCTTCTATCTCCACCTAACCGAGCTATTATCAGCTCATGCGTGCAGGATAGGTGGAGGCTGAGCGTACTAGGCAGTCGTAACCACCTAGAGTAGGAAGGGGAGAGATAGCCTGCTGTACCAAACTGTGCAGTCCAGTCACTGAGGGACCAGCAAGTACCCACCTAGAGGTTGCAGAAACAGGGGCCATTTTTAGGGAACGTGGATAATTTGTTGGTGGTTGAACCAACTGGGGAGCTCTGCCATATCAAATACTCCACTGACTCTGATAATACTTAGACTGAGACTAGAGAATAGGTTAAGAAATAAAGTACGAAAGTGGATTAGGGTTAGTGTCAGGGATCAGCCGGAGTTGACCTGGAGTTTGGACGGAAATAGCGGAATCCGTCCAAAGTGATTGCGCCTTAGGCACTCCGACTTAGTATACCTTCATTTCGTCTGCCTTTCAGTTGTCTACCGCTGGGCTGTACGAGCTCGCAGCTGACCTAGGGCTCTCAGACACTCACTTCAGGTGCACTCTGAAGACAAACGGAAGCTGTAAGGGGAAAGGGAGGGGGGGTCTAGAGGCCTGCAGTCGGGCTATACGCATATCGAATTCGCATCTCATGAAGACGGCAAGGCCTCTGCCAAGTCATTCTTCGAGCAGCATGGTCGGTCTCTCTTCAGGTTTGACAACCCATATAGACCAAACTGCCTGAATTCTCCTACACCACTACCCCGAGACAATGCTGGCAGATCCACTCATACCCGAGCTGAGACTAAATATTTATTCCATTTTATTTTATCGAAATTCCACACGTTGATTGCCCATGTGGTGTTTGGCTTTGCAATATCTTGGGCGGGATTCCGCAGGCGGAAAGGAATGCACAAATATCGACCGCTGTCCGCATTTTCTATGGAGAGTTCACTCCGGACAATTCATTTCCTTGATTATTCCTTGATACATATGCGCCCACCTGGGATGATAACTAGCATAGTAATAAGTGGGATGGAATCACGCAATGTCGACCTAAGAAGTCTCTTTGACTTCATGTAGCCTAGGAATCGAACACTCTCGACCAAACACTAAACCGTGTTTATCTCCTCTAAGAGGAACACATTAATATTAACACGTCAGTATTAATATAGCCCTCTGCCTCTGCAATTAATCCCATCCACCTTGCGCATTTGTATATTCATCACGTGATCTATTTTAGTGTGAGCATGCTGACCCTCGATCTCCGACGCTAAACTATCGTCTTTTGTTTTCTCCCTCTAGCTCCAGAGGTGATCCAAGCTGAGAAGAAATAAACTCAGGTACCCTCCAGTATGACAGCTGGCGGTAATGAGTCAACTACTGCCCCCCTTCTCGGGGAGCACCAACCCGAGTACGGGACAACACCATCAGCTTCAGGAGAGTCAAGTCCCCCACCACGGACCTCATTAAAACGCAATCTCGGCACAATGGAAGCCTTCAGCATCATAACCAGCATCGTGATCGGGAGCGGTATCTTCACATCCCCCGGCTCCATAGACACCAACGTCCCCTCCCCGGGGGCTGCACTAGTCGTCTGGCTGGTCGGAGGGGCTCTAGCTTGGACGGGGGCAGCAACGATGGCTGAACTCGGCACAGCCATTCCAGGCGAAGGTACCCCACCCATCTTTATTATGATTTAACTTCAAGAAGTTGACAGTCCACAGGCGGTGTACAACCGTATCTCCAATACATCTACGGCGACGTCTTCGGATTCCTGGCCGCCTGGACGTGGATCATCGCCGTGATCCCCGCCTCACTGGGCATTCTGAGTATCGTGTTCGTGGAGAGTATCTACTCCGCCCGCGGCCTGGGTGATGAATCCGGGGGCGCGATGCACAAGCTCCTCTCCATCCTGGTGCTGCTCGCTGTTAATTTAGCCAATTCTATTAGTACGAAGGCGAGTACCCGGCTCAACGGGTTCTTTGTTACGTCTAAGTTTCTGGTGATTTTGGCTGTTATCCTCACCGGGGTTATTGTAGTGATAAGCCATGTTTCTGGCTGGAGTACTGAGACTGAACGGCAGGATTGGTTGGAGAGATCTTGGTTTGGGGCCAGGAAGACGGTTAAACCCGATGGAAGTGAGATTGATTGGAGTGGGATAGGGGGTATGGAGATGCTGGGGTATTATTCTACGGCGCTGTATGGGGCGCTGTGGGCATATTCAGGGTGGGATAAGGTATGCCTTCAACCTTTCAACTCTCAAGTCAATATGAGATCTATATTAACAGGAGTGTAGGCAATCTACATCAGTGCTGAGCTGTCAGCGCCAGCCCGTCAACTTCCGCTGGCCATCAACACCGCGATTCCAATCATCGTGTTTGGTTTTGTCGCCGTGAACACGGCGTACTACATCCTGCTTCCATGGAATGTAGTTTCTACGACAGATAGCGTGGCCGTAGTACGTTCCCCTCCTTATTACTTTACTAATAAATAAAAAGAAATGTCAGAAAGGAAAATGCTAACTAGAGTAGACAGCATTCAGCCACCTCCTAGGCCCCGGATTCGGCATTGCAGCCGCCGTCCTAATCTGCATGGTCGTCGCCGGCTCCTTACTAGGAAGTTCCTTCGTGGGCACCCGCATGATCATCTCCGCCGCAAATAAAGGCTGGATGCCGCAGTTTTTAGGCCAAGTTGGCTCCGTCCGTCTGAAGGCTGATCCCGCAGCCCCAACCACCAGAAATAGAGATGAAGATGGAGATGGAGAAGGAGATGCCCCCGTGAATGCCCTCATCTTCTCAACAATATGCACAGTTCTCTACATCATCTTCGGCAACTTCCGCGCCCTGGTCACATTCAACGGGCTCGCAGAGTACTCGTTCTTCTTCCTTACGGTTATTGGGGCGATCGTGCTCCGATTCCGTGAGCCAGAACTATCCCGCCCGTATAAGCCGGTTATACTTGTTCCGGTGGTTTTCGCCCTGGTGAGCGGGTTTGTGGTTACGAGGGGAGCGGTCTTTGCGCCGTTGCAGGCGGTTGGGCTGATTGTGGTTTGGGGAGTAGGGTTGGTTTACTACTGGGTGAGGAGACTGTTCTCTTCTGGCAATGGTTCCGTTAGGGCATGGGTCTGAACAGATACAGATCAAGGTGTATATTGATTCCACTAGAATATATGAATAGAATAGAGCGCTGTGGTATGAATTCATTACTCTGCATAAACATAAACACATGCAGGACAAGGCATGGTCTGATGACCAGCGCAAATTGCAGGAACAGGGGTCCCTACGATTTGCAGGTTTTTCTCCGAGAATCGCCTGGGATTGATTTTTCTGCTTTCCTATTCCTGCATCTTTTTTTTTTTTTTTCTTTCGTATCCTGATGAAAAAATGAAGAAAAAAAGGAGAGAAGCGGGGTGGGTTGCAATGGTCAATACACTAGTCGTAAGGTATAATTAACAGTAATATAACTAGCGTTGATACGGGATCAGATAAGATGGGCGTAATATTACCAGCATACTAGCGTGTTCCTTTCGTTAAAAAATTCTGGATTCGGAGGGTCCACAGACTCAGGACACACATATCCACTTTTAACAAAATGACTTAGGGAATGGAGATGTCAGTCATTCTCCTAGTTTGGTTGCACGGCGGCATTTTCCGCCTCTCTGCTAGTTTACCTTGAGAGGTGATTTGGAGGAATAGGTGCCTAGGGGTAGACGGGTTTCCTATTAGAGATGTCTCCTTTCCGTCTACTTTATTATTATGGGCTCTGCCCGATCCACATAGCCCTGCCTTTTGAAGTGGCATTCATTCTGTGATTCAGCAGACTTACTGGGACTGTTTCTCTCTCTCGCTCATGACCAGATCAATCCCTTACATAACAGGGACAGTACTAACTAACTGCAGTGAATATGGGAATGTTGACTGCACCTTCCTTGAAAGCCCGACTGCTCCAATGCCAGAGCTCTACCTGAAGTTCCTGAAGTTGACTGAGTAACCGACCTGTGTTGACCAGATTACCTGAAATAAGTACGGTTATGCTCTATGTACACCACAAATACCGTCCAGAAGCATTTCTACAATTGCAGGTTGGTAACATTATGCGACCGTGATAAATGCAGAATCCTGACCCCTCGCCTTATACTTTTCGCAAGAGTGTCTATTGTCTCCCAGTACTCAATAACCACCCCATCTCGAGTGTCTCTTCGATAACTGAGCGACCCACCGGGCAGTGTTCAAGATACACCCCTAAACACATTCACGTGTCTATTTTGTCTACTCTCGACTTCCAGCATTCAGCACATATCCTTCTTACAAAATCATGACATATCCTTTTGTAAGGTCCATATTCAGCGCATTGTTCAGTTCAATGTTCATATTCAGGGTTCAACCTCCCATCGGTCGGATAACTGAACCAAACGGTCGGGAGTCTGTGGAGCGACGATGATCTCTCGGGTGATCGGTTTGACTGGAGCAGTTGATCTGGGGCAGTTGATCTCTCCACAGATCGTCTCAGCGTCATCGAACCCTTTTATTCCAGAAGCGACGAGAGCAAAGAATCTTCGGTGCTGAATTCTAAGAAAGACACGGTTTCACGAGTGCAGCGAATACCTTTGGCTATACTGGTGACTAGGATATAGAGCGAAATCGCGAGCTTCCTTGATAAATTGATATATTCAATGAACATCTCTATCCACCCTCAATTTCCACCTCAATAATAGCATACTACTTTTAATCTTCGAATCAACTTATTTTATAAGGACAGCATAGTTCGTTCTCGGGAATATATGCCAAGATCTTCAAGTTTTAACTACGGACAACTCTCGGAGATAGTCGGACTGATTATCAGATTATCAGTAAAGCCAAGTCAACAAATGAGCCAGCCAAGTCTGCAAAATTTTTTCTTGATATTAATCGAGATTAATCCGACATTAACTGCAGAAGTTGGGCAGGCAACAGGAGGGGCAGTGGATCGACAGAAATTGTAACCATACCATTCTATACAGGATATGATACAGGATACAATACCCGTCATAAACCCACCGTGGGGCTTACCATACTGTCAAATTAGGATGCCCCCACTGAAACTCGAAACTAGATCCTTGGACTTTTCAGAGTCAACTCGCTTAGAAAAGGAAAAAAAAAAAGGAAGAAGAAATTTGAATTAAGATAAATTAAATTAAAAAAGAAAGTTATCTGATCCGAAGTGGACAGATGAGCTGGTCCGAGGTCGGATCATTGCATCACTCACTCATTTTTCTGAGTTGAGCTTTCACAGCTTCACTCAGGCAACTCAGTCACGTCCTTGGATTTCGGCTTCAATTCTCAGTCACAATCAGTTTTGCTCCTGGTTGTGATTGCATCATGGCGGCTACAGAAAGCTCAGCAGATGCTGCAGCTCCAGCGAAGCAAAGTGTAAGTCTTTTCATTCTTGGGATGAATTTAAAATGAAAGGGATAATTAACAAGATAGGTCTTCCACCGCGCAACCTCGTTCGCCCGGTTGCTGGTCTACGGCAGCCCATCGCCCTCCGACCTAGCCATCCTCTTCACCGGCCTTCTCTCAGCAATTGCCTCCGGAATCCCATTCCCCATCATCTCCATCGTCTTCGGCCAGCTGGTCGACGGCCTCAATTCATCCACCTGCTACGTGACTCCCACCAACGCAGCCGAATATCAATCCAGCATCAACGAAAAGATCCTCAAAATTGTCTATATCGGCATCGCCTATTTCGTGCTCATTTATATTTATGTCTTTTGCTGGAATTTGTCAGGAGAGCGCCTCGCCCAGCGCCTCCGCGAGACTTATTTCCGCTCCATTTTAAGGCAAGATGCAAGCTTTTTCGACAACCTCCCCGCCGGCGAAGTCTCCTCCCGTATCACCGGCGAAATCGCCGTCGTGCAACAGGGCACCTCCGAAAAAGTCGGCATTGTGATCAACTCCGTCTCGTTCTTTGTAACCGCCTACGTGGTCGCATTCATCAAAGACCCCAGGTTAGCAGGCATGCTGGTCTCGTTAACCCCCGCGTACCTGGCCATGTCATTGGGCGGGGGGTATTTCGTGCAGAAGTTCTTTGGCCGCGCGTTGGCGGGGATGGCCAAGGCGTCGTCGATTGCGTTGGAGGCGTTCAGCAATACGATGGTTGTGCATGCTTTTGGAGCCAATAAGAGGCTCGAGGAGAAGTTTGTGAGTGTGTTGGAGCCAGTGTTGAAGGCCGGGATTTGGAAGAGTGTGGCTACCGCGACGCAGGCGGGTTTGCTCTACTTTATTGCGTTTTCGGCGAATGGGTTGGCGTTTTGGCAGGGGAGTAGGACGATTGCGAATGCTGTGGAAAATGATTCGGGGGCGATGACTGTTGGTGCTACCTTTACTGTCATTTTGATTCTCGTTGATGGTACTACCCCAATCTCTCTATTGCCGTTTGTTAAGTGAAGTGAAGGTGCTAATGGTGTAGCCTCCTTGATTATCAGCCAGGCCGCCCCCTTCCTGCAGAGCTTCGACGCGGCCTCTGTCGCCTTTGCCAAGTTGGAAACCGACATCGAGCACCCGTCCACCATCGACGGCACCACCGAAGACTCGGGCCGCGTTCTGCCACAGGTTAATGGAGATATCGAGCTACGCGATGTCTCCTTCACCTTCCCATCCCGCCCCGATCGCCCCGTCCTCCAGAATCTATCTTTTACCTGTCCCGCCGGCCAGCAAACCGCCATCGTCGGACTATCCGGTAGTGGTAAATCCACCGTCGCTGGCCTGCTCACCCGATTCTACAACGCCAACTCAGGTGCCGTTCTGCTCGACGGCCACGACGTGAAGGAGTTGAATGTGCGCTCCGTCCGCGGCCGTATAAGCCTCGTCCAGCAAGAACCCTGTCTCCTCAACCGGTCCATTCTCGAGAACATCGCCCTGGGTCTTATTAACTCGCCAGAACATGCTCATTTACGGCCAGTCCTCATGTCTACTACCCTATCTGACATCGCCACCGCCGTCCGCGACAACGGGCAGGACCTCGACTCCGCTGCTGCAACACACGGCCCACTGGCAGCTGAAATTATCGCCTTAGTGCTTAATGCAGCCCAACTCGCAGACGCAAGCGGTTTCATCGAGCGATTACAAGAAACATACGGAACGCTCGTCGGGGCTAGGGGCAATCTCATCAGCGGCGGCCAGAAGCAGCGCATCTCGCTGGCGAGGGCCCTAGTCAAAGACCCCCGTATTCTGATTCTAGATGAAGCAACCGCCTCGCTCGACTCAGCAACCGAAACGCGCATCCAAAGGGCTCTTGATAAGGTCGCCGTGGGCCGGACGATGATCACCATCGCGCACCGGCTTTCTACGATCCGCAACGCAGCCAACATTATTGTTATGCGTAACGGCCAGTTCGTCGAACAGGGCACTCACGCGCAACTCCTGGAAGCGAACGGCGCCTATGCAGACTTAGTCAGATTACAGAATCTCAACGTGAATGGCAGTGGCTCGTCTTCCTCTATCTCTGACTCTGACTCTCCCGTACAAGAAACCGAAAAGTCACCCCTAGACGACATCTCCTCCACAACCTCTGACCAGAAGAAAGACACTCCTGCCGACACCCCAACCTCCACAACCACAGACCCAGAGCCCGCAAAAATAACCTCCACCACCAAGGCCATAGCCTCCCTATTCCGCCCTTACCTATTCGCCCTAACCCTCGCCACAACCGGCGCCGTCGTAATCGGCGGCACATACTGCGCCTCCGCCGTTATCTTCGGCAACGTCGTCGGCCGCTTGAGTGGCTGCGAAGAGCCAGCAAGAATCCGCTCCGCCGGCTCCCTGTACGGTCTCCTTTTCTTCATGCTTGCCATTGTAGAGTTTATTGCAAACTTCCTCTCCTGGTCGTTATTCGGGTGGATGGCAGAACATGTTATCCACAAAGTCCGTGTTCTGTCATTACGGTCAATCCTAGAACAGGATTTAGCGTGGCATGAGGGCAAAGAGAGGAATCCTGCGATGTTACTTTCTTTGATTACCAAGGATAGTAGTGCGCTTGGTGGCCTTACAGGGTCCGTTGTCTGCACAATCCTATCTATATTGGTAAGCTTAATTGCAACAATAACAATGACGCACATCATCGCCTGGAAAATCGCAATCGTGTGTCTTGCCGTCGTGCCCCTCCTCCTCGGGGCCGGTTGGATGCGTGTTACCTCGTTAGCAGGCTTCGAGGAGCGACACGCAGAAGCATTCGCCAACTCCGTCGGAATTACCGTGGAGGCAGTCAACTCCATCCGCACAATCATGGCACTATCTCTCGAGAATGAGGTCCTGGGTACATATAGACGGTCCCTGGCCGCACCAATGCGTCAGATCGCAAGACAGAGCGCGTGGGCGAACCTGTGGCTAGCTGTGGGCTATGGGCTGAGTAACTTCCTCTATGCGCTTGCGTACTGGTGGGGTTCGAAACGGATTATCGCGGGCGATTATACCCAGACGCAGTTCTTTATTGTGCAGTTGGCTCTCCTAGTGAGTTCGCAGCTGTGGGGGCAGATGTTTGCCCTTGCGCCCGATGTGTCGAGGGCGTTTCAGGCTACCAGGAGATTACTTGATTTGTTGGATCTGGGTACTACGACTAAGTTGTCTGCGCCGTTGGAGAAAAATGATGTGGAGGGGAGTGCTGCGACGACGGAGAAAATGCCAGTTGATGACAGGGATGGAATCAGCGTGGCCTTTAAACAGGTGCATTTCTCGTACCCGGCCCGTCCGGATGCGACCGTCCTACACGGGTTGGATATCAGCATCCAGGCTGGCCAGTTTGCGGCGCTGGTTGGGCCGAGTGGGGCGGGCAAGTCGACGATTATTAGCCTGGTGGAGAGGCTGTATAACCCTAGTTCTGGGGTGGTGGAGGTGGATGGACGGGATATTGCAGGACGGGAGATCTCGTTCCGGGATGAGATTGCCTATGTGCCGCAGCAGAGTGTGTTGTTTGAGGGCACGATCCGGTTTAATTTGACCCTTGGGGCGAGACCGGGTCAGATACCAACACAAGAGGAGCTGGAGGAGGCGTGTAAGCTGGCGAATATCCATGATACGATTATGTCGCTGCCGGAGGGATATGATGCGTCCTGTGGGCCGAATGGGGATAGGTTGTCGGGCGGGCAGAAGCAGAGGTTGGCGATTGCGAGAGCGCTGATCAGGAAGCCGAAGTTGCTGCTGCTGGATGAGAGTACGAGTGCGTTGGATGCGGAGAGCGAAAGGTTGTTGCAGGACGGCTTGGAGAAGGCGACGAAGCGGATGACGGTTATTGCTATTGCTCACAGGTTGTATACGATCAGCAAGGCGGATGTAATCTTCTTGATTGAGGATGGACGGTGTGTGGAACGGGGGACGCATGCACAGCTGGTCGAGAGGAGCGAGAGCTACCGGGTGAACGCCTTGAACCAGGCTGTTGATGGTTAATTGCATTTTGCATTGAAAAATAGATTGCATTAGTTAGTTATAATAGATCTTTACTGTTAGAATAATTGAGTCTTTATCCTGTTCTTGAGATATTCTGATATAAAACGGAGGAAAGTAGAAGAGAAGAAAAGAAGAGAATATTTGAAGCTAAAGTGGACTCTATACAAAAATTGTCATACTCTATCAATGTCTTTCCTCTCTCTATCACATAACCCCCTCTATCTACTTAAGCTGAATAGGTAAGATAAGTAAGTTAGAAGACAACCCCCTTCGTCTGCCTCATCTCCGCCACATTCAAGTTCCTAATCATAAACACCGCCACAAACGCCAGCGCCATAATCCCCGTGCCCGCCGCCAACATCCTCGTCTGCGCATACCCATACGCCCTCTGAATGCCATATCTCTCCTCACTCCCCACCTCATACTGCAACTGCACCACCAAGCTCCCCACAATACTCGGTATATCCTTCACTGCATCCTCGGGCAAGTACCTCCCCAACGCCTGGGGAAACGTATTCGTCCAAATCGCCCCCGAGATCGCATTCCCCACCGCATTCCCAATCGTCCCCGTTACGAACAGCAACGCCAACGCCGCAGCCACATGCTGATGATCCACCGCCGCCAGAACAGCCAACTGCATACAGAGGATAAACACACTGCCTCCCACGGAGATGAATATCTCACACATGACAATGTACCCGATATACCCATTCGGACGCCGGAAGTGGATCATCAGCCCCTGTGCGAAGATGTAGATGGGTACACCGAGTATAAGCAGCCAGCGGAACCGGCCCGTGCGGCGAATCAGATACCCCACGATAAAGAGGAGAATGCCGGAGACGACTTGGAAGGTGCTTCCTACGTAACCCGCGTTGGAGACGGAGAGGTTGTTGACTACTTGCAGGAAGGAGGAGAAGTAGCTGTTCCAGCAGTAGTAGGACATTTGGTAGATGAAGTCGAGGAGGCAGGCTCCTAGGACGGTGCGGTCGGTGAGGAATTCGTATTTGAGAAAGGGGGAGGGGGCGAGGTAGATTAGATAGAGGGCGAAAATGACCAAAAGCATGACCCCGACGACGATCATGGCGATGATGTAGTCGGTGCGCCAATAGTTGGGGGCGCTGGAGGCGAGCGTAAAGGGGAGGAGGAAGACGGTTAACCCGCCCGCGAAGAGGATTACTCCGGGTACTAAACTCATCTTAGCTTTGTTTGGTATACAGGGTTTAGGAGGGGGACGCACGGTCAAACTCAATAATAATATGCTTGACGGTCTGGAAAAAGCTGCGCCCACTGCTCTCATACGTGATGATGCCCTTCTTCTCGGCCTTGCGCAGACTGACTTTCAGCACTATATAGATCGGGGACGCGACAATCGGCACAATGATCGCAAAGCACCCGAAGCCCCAGCGCCAGTTGACATTCTTCAAAAAGCCCTCTGCTGCCTTTGACCCTGCGAAGGCTGTGATCATGTACGGGGACGATGTAAACGCAAAGGCTAGACCACGATTCTTCAGGTTGGTCACGTCTGCGGCGAGGACACAGACGATGTACGTAACACCCGCGAAGCCTACCGAGTAGAAGATCTACCATACTGTATATTAGCCTATCATCCACAATATATATCGAGAGGAATATAGCTCATAGGGCAGGGTAGGGTTGGGTAGGTAGGGTGGTTACATGAGCAGCACAAAAAGTAGGCAGATTCTGCGACGCCGCCATCAGAATGAGACCTAATGTGGAAAAGCCCACCATGAGGAGAAAACCCTCAGCTCGGCCCCAGACATCTAGCAGCTTGGCCACGGGGATATACAGGGCGGCCGTCATGGCGTTGGCCACGATCTCGATGACGGTGAGCAGCGAGTGCGAGCTGAAACTGCTGGTTGCGTAGGGGGTTAGGCTGTACAGGATGGCGGTTTTGAACCCGTTTGTTAGGGTTAGTAGCCAGATTCTAGAGAGTTAGCTTTCCTTTGTCTTGAATAGGGAATTAAAAAGGTAGGGAAAAGGAAAGGGAAAGGGTACAGGAAAAGTATGGCAGCAAGCGCCTTCTTTGACCAGACCAGCGTCACAGCCTCAATCTTCTTGACACCTCCTTGGGCTCCCTCTGTCACGGCATCGTCATTAATAGCGTCTCCCAGACCAGCTTCCTTATCCTCTGCAGTGACCGTGTTGCTAGCAACGGGACTCTCGTCGGCAGGAGGGTCAGACACCTTACGGCCAGTCAACCTTTGAAGTCCAGGAAGCTTGGCCATGCTGTTTAATCTCAATCTTAGATATCAAAAAAAAACCGATATACGCAGAGACCAATGCTGATCCAGGGAGAGAGAGGGTTAATATCCTGACCAGAGTGTAGATCGGCACGCGGAATCTGATAACAGGAGAGCCTGAAATCCCGAAATCGACTGAGAGAGAGACATGCAGGGGAGCTGTACGTGGGACAGGCATCATTCGTTCTGGGGGTCATGGTAATGCATACTAGTGTATCAGGACGACGCGAGCTGGTAGATCAATGCCGTTTCTGCTTCTGCCAGGGAAGCTGGGTTTCCTGCAGGTAAGCTGACGGGATCACCAAAGGAAGAAAAGAAGAAAAAGAAAAGAAATACAACGAAATAAATTAGTCAACAAAACAAAAATATTGAGATTGTCTGTTTTCTGGCGTCTATCTCGTCTCAAAGGGCCTTCTCTTGATATCCAACGTCCAACATAAAAGACAAAAAAGGCTTCATTCCGACATCGGTATCTAAGTATTTAGCCATGGATGTTGGATCAGAGCTTCATCCTTTAGTTTCTAGCAATCTTATAGTGAATGCACTCATCAAGGCTCAAGCTAACTCACGCTCTCGTTATTATTGAGTTATTTGAGTTATTATCTCGATAAGTTTAAACCCTAGTTCTACGCCACCATCTCTTTCTAGCCAGTGTCCTACTCACGGATCCAAGCTGGTCTGGTATGCATAGAATGCTTGACCACCCTTGGGGCGTCCTCTAGCCTTCCAAGTTCATTTGAGGCTACTTTGACCATAGCACTGTCTGAGGCGGCTAACCCTATTGAGTATCCCGCAATCTCAAAACCCGAGACTACTTTTTTCCGATTCATATTGCAAGCTACGCAGACCAAGTGACTGAGCGCTAGTGAACAGCGGAATCCTAAACCGTCCGTGATCCGAATATCGGGTCTGGCTCTTGAATCCTGGATTTAGCGCTGATTGATAACGGGTGGTTTAATTAATGCCCAGCTATAAGCTCCCGAAAACAAAACGGAATACGAGATAATCTGATCTTATAATTACTTAATAACTTAATAACTTTTCTCTCAGCCAGCTGACAGTCCCATGGTTAACAGCGGGGCTCATCAGAAAGGAGTTTCTTCTTACTCAGGCAGGGCTCTTATCAATCAGACCAAAAACAGAGGGATGGAGTCGCTAGCATTTTTATTACAGCTACAAGTACGGCAGGTTCTGGAAATCCAGCTGAGGAACCCCACTGCACACCCCCACAGCTAGGTTTCAAAGAATATAAGAAGAGAACATCGTAGCGCAGCTATACAGCCTCCTACCACCAAACTCCTACCTTTTCTACCTTTCTTTCCTTTCTTTATCTATTACGAAACCAAATTTAAATTATACACCATGACCCAAAAAATCCTCGAAACAAGCCGCATCAGGCTCCTCCCCCTCACCCAAGACCACGCCCCCCTCACCGTCCAACTCGACACCAACCCCGACGTCATGCGCTACATCGGCTACGGCAAGCCCCTCGACCTCGACACCGCCCACGAAGTCCACAAATACCTCCTCGCCACAAACGCCCACATCCCCTCCTCCGGCCAAGGCTGCTGGGTCGGATTCGTAGGCGACGACTTCATCGGGTGGTGGATCCTGGCCCCGGCCCCAGAAAAAGAAGACCCAGAGAAATTCAACCCAACACGCTCGGAATTCGGGTATCGTCTTCTCCCTCAGTTTTGGCGAAAGGGGTACGCAAAGGAAGGGGCGCTGGAGATACTACGACATGCGTTTCAGGATTTAGGGTTGGAAGAGGTCTTTGGGGAGACGATGGCGGTGAATGAGGGCTCGAGGAAGATAATGGAGAAGTGTGGGTTGACTCATAAAGATACGTTTTTTAATAAATATGATAATCCGCCAGAGGGGATTGAGGAGGGGGAGGTGCGGTATGTTATTACGAAGGAGGAGTGGCTAGCTGCCAATTAAATTAAATTACAAAAAGTTTTTCACTTACGGCCGAAACACACACACACACACACACACACACACACATTTTAATGCATGGTGAAAAGTTACTTGAATTCTGAATTGTTGATTGAGTAAAATCTATTATGTTAGATAAATGTCTGCCAGGATATGCGCGAAATGTGTGAAATGCGCCAAGCCAGCAAAGACTGGCGAGATTGCGCCACAAGGCTGGGCGATATCGAATTCTTTCTCTAGCTCGAGTCCACTCAATGACTCTAGCCTGCGCCGGTGTAATGAAATGAGAGAAAATGGGGTTAGTGTTGTCTCGTTGTATGGCGCGATCACCCCACTGCCTTTATCTGATTAGACTGATTAGACTGATTAGATCACTCACTAGATTGATAACTTAATCGATTACCGTACCATACTAGCAGTAATGTGCCATACAGGAAATACAGTACTGTCATAACTGTCCAACCTAATTAAGGCTGTATTTTGGCTTCCCCTCACAACAGGGAAAGGGAAAATGCGCTAAAAAAAAAAAAAAAATAAAAAAAATTGGAGATCATCGTCAATTCATCCAGAATAAAATTGCAACAGAAATTAGGAGTAAACAACAATAGTCATGCCGAGGAAAACAATTTTAGGTCTCGGTTACAGCTTCGAAAGAAACAAATCCCATAAACCAATTTTAGACCAGCTACAGCTTCGAATCCCACGTCGCCCGATCCGAACTCTCCAGCGGCCGTTCCCGCCCATCCCACCACAGCGGACACAGCTGGAACCACTTCTCGCGACTACAGAACACATGGACGGACCGTTTATGGCCCAGGTCGACATATTTCTGCGTCGTGAGGCCCTGCGCATTCTCGTACGAGAGAACTGTACCACCCGAGGCCTTGGGTTCGCCCACCACACAGAGTGTCCGCGGCTCGTCGAGGAAAATGTAGTGGATCACGCTGGACCACCAGGCGTTCACCCTGTAAGCACCGCGGATGCTTTCCTCGCCGACGAGCGAGTGGCGGCCGCGGTCGTAGTCGCCGGCGTCGTAGTGGGCGCCGTAGTGGTCCTCCTACAACATTATTAGCATATTACCAGAAGTTGAGGGAGGGGGGGGTTGAGTGGGTAATTGAGGAGGGAAGTACCTTGGCCCAGTAGACCTCGAAATAGGCAAACGGAAAGTCGTCGAATCGGCCAAAGAGACACAGGACGTGTTTGTCCTCGTGTAAACGCCGGAGATACTCGCGGTGTTCCTCTAGAGTACCCGTCTCGTTCCACCCCTTGGCAACACGCGGGTCGTTCTGCCACCGGTTGAACCGCTTTAGGTGCTCTTCGTCCGTCCAGTCGACTACCTGGAGGGAGAAATGTTTGTCGAGATGCGGGATGTAGCGGCTGTACACCAGCGAGCCTGGGGTAGGTTTGATGGGCCGGATGGGGTGGCGCGCGAAGATGCGTTCTCGGGGGAATTTGTTGGAGAACTCGAAGTTCTGGGCGAGGGGAGGGTACTGGCTGCCGGATTTGCGGACCAGCCCGTGGATGCCCTGGTCGACGGCCCAGATGGGGCGAGGGCCGACGGGGGAGCCGGCGCCTTGCCAGAAGGCAGACCGTAAGAGGACGATGGTGTCGATGCCGGAGGGCTGGCTTTCGTTGCCGAAGGGGACCCAGGGGGAGGGGAAGGGGATGGCGAGGCCGGTGCGGATACACTCCTCGCGGATGATCTCGTTGCCGGCGCCGGTGAGGTCCAGTCGCACCGTCTCGTGCTGGGGGTAGGTGAGGAAGAGCGCGTGGATGGCATTCCAGATCTGGCCCAGGGTGGGTGGCTCGGAGCCGGTCCACTGGAAGGTTGTTCCGGGGGAACGCTGGTACCGGGCCCAGGGGCTGTTGTCTGACAGTGGGATGTCCTTTTCCGTCTTGTTGTAGGAGATGTCCGTGAAGGTTAGAGCGCTGGAGTGGAGGGGCTCTGGGAGAGCCTGTCCAGCGTCTGCGTTATGTAGCTGGAGCTGGAACACTCGGGGCGTAGACTCAGACACGACATGGATGCGGAATGTAGTGAGGTAGGGGTGAGGGAGTTTGACCCAGGGCAGTTTGCCTTCTTGCGCCAGGGTCTCTGCTGTGGGAGGCATTTTGAATTGAGTGTGAGGAGAGATGAAGAACGAAGAATTGCAGAGAGAAGAGAAGCCTGGAAGGATTCGAGGCCAGTACAAATACGTCGCGGCGGCGGAGGACCAGCGGCAGGGCACCAGAGTGGAGAAGTGCTTGTCCCGAAATCCTGGAAGCATAGATTGCCTCGGTCTGGCTATCGTGAGGAAAGCTGCGCTATCCTAGTCCATGTGAGGCTATTCCGGTTCTGTATTTATATCCCCGCGCAGCTGCCGCCTCAGCTTTTATATTTCCTACACCCTCTCAACTTCAAGGATAGGTATTCTCACAGTATAAAATGACACAACCAGTGCATCCCCCCGTTCAGGGATGCCTCGTCTCCTTCCCTACGCCCCAAATCCTGCTTCTCACACTCAACCGCCCTGAAAAGCGGAACTGCATATCGCTAGCTACCAGCAACGAGATCATCCAGCTATGGGAATGGTTCGACAAAGACCCGACCCTCCAAGTGGGAATTATCACTGGCACGGGAAATTCCTTTTCTGCCGGTGCTGACCTGAAAGGTACTCATCCCCTTCATCTTTTCTTTGCGTCTCCCTCGCTTACAAGCTACGAATTCCAGAATGGAACCAACTCAACGAGCGGGGCGTCGTGAACGAAATGACCGCCCCTGGACTCGCCGGCCTCCCGCGGCGACGAGGCACAAAACCAATCATCGCCGCCGTCAACGGATTCTGCCTAGGAGGTGGATTCGAGATGGCCGTCAACTGCGACATCGTCCTAGCCAGCACACAGGCGACCTTCGGACTACCAGAGGTGCAACGAGGCATCGCCGCTGTCGCTGGCTCCCTGCCTCGGCTCGTCCGGATAATTGGCAAGCAACGCGCAGCCCAGATCGCACTCAGTGGTCTGACTTTTCCAGCCGCCCAGCTCGAGCGCTGGGGGTTGGTGAATCAGGTGGTTGAGCCCGAGAAGCTAGTAGCCCATGCGGTGGAGCTCGCCACGGCCATTTCGAACAATAGCCCGGACAGTCTACGGGTGACGATGGAGGGACTCCATCTCGGGTGGGAGCTGGCCAGCGTCGAGGAAGCTAGCACGGCCTTGGTCAACGGCTGGTACTTCAAGCTGATTGCAGGGGATAATTTCAATGAGGGTGTCAGGGCCTTTGTGGAGAAACGGAAGCCACGGTGGAGGCCCTACAGTCTGTAACCACTGACCAGACTTAGGGGGGTCGAACATTTGCCTACAGATAGAAACTTTTAGTGTATATCTCTCTTTCCCTTTCGATCCCTTAGCTTTGGCCGGACCACGCTAGGAGTACGGAGCGGATTGCGACATTTGGAGAGTATTTGCTGCTCCACCGGTTCTAGCTTCAGATACGGTTTCTTTCTCAACAAACCATAGAGCTCCTCATAACATCTCCGAGGACAGTCGATGAGATACGCCATCTTGAATAAAATACGAGCTTTCCAACTCGACCATCCACGTACCAAGTCACAAAGCACCATGGGCAGCTCAGGATCAGCGGTCAGAAGATATCCCAGGAATCCAGGTTGAAGGGTCAAGGGCATTTGGGGGGGGGGGGTGGGATTTCGGTTGCAATAATTAATTGGCCAATCATCCATGGTAGGGCTGGAAGTCCGGCCCTCCATTTCACTCAATTCGGTGGCATTGCCAAGGCTATCGCCAAGGGTATTGGTGAGGTTTCTGGCTGCTGAGTGGCGAAGTAATATCGCATCCTGCACTAGCCCGTGTTGTGGCGTTGCTAGTGACTGGAATTCCAGCGTTTTCTGCCGCTGGTGACTTGGCAGACAGGGTTAAGAGGAAGCTCAACCTTTGGAAGGATGCAACATTTACGAGGTCTCATCTTATCAGATCATCATCCCTCCTTTTTCGTAGTGGGGGCAGCCAAGGTGTGCAGAGAGAGAATGATGCCAAACTCACAGGGCTGGCTTGTGGCGCGATATCTCGGTTGGAACATGGGGGTGTACGAGACCCCTATGATCAGCCCCCCAATTACCTAATCAAACAGAGTTAAATGAACGGCCAGTGCCAAGGGTCAGAAACAAGGTACCCGAGTCGCAGTGGGTGAGCTTTGCATCGGAATATCTAATCAGATCAGCTGAGCCAATTTCCCCTGTTCTTGAGGCCGTTGACAGCTGGTCGAGCGGTACAGCGCAATACCAGGATCCACCGCGTATATTACCCTTGTATTGACGAAACATGCTCCCGGTATCGAAACGATGTAACTTACCACCGTCACAGAACCAGAATACAGAATACATTTCAACCACACAAACCCTTCTTCGCATCATTTTCCCCAAGCGTGGGGTTAATTACCGCTGGCACATGCTTCTCCAAAGCTACAGCATCACGATGTGGGCTGACAGAACCCTGCTCATTCAGAGTCATGATACTGTACGGTATGGTACCTCTAAATGCCGCACGTTGCACTGGAATCCCGCCTCCTGCGTCAAGCTTCCTCCCATCCCAGCCCATCATCCGCCCAGAGACTAGTCAAGTAAAGAAACCTGAAGAGATCGGGAGGAGTCGTTTAACCCATGTGGGAGCCCAAAACCCGAATACCCTGCAGGACACGGTCCCAGCGAATGGGACTTGCACGAGAAAAAAAAATTCATGAAACAAAAGCCACAGAAAGAGAGAAAAAGGTGTGACATCGATGGTGTGGAGTAGACAAATGCCATGAGCACTTTGCTCGTGGACATTGCATAGTTCCCCCCAATATGGGTCCAAGTGATGAAATTCCCGGCCACATGGGGGCGACTTCCCCCGCCAGCATTCGAGAAGGTGTGCAGAGTAGGCCGTATCCAGCCGGATTCACCGATTTCGGACCAACCATGGCCATCGGAGTATTTAATAATATGACCGCAGCACTGCAGGCCTCGTTAGGCTCGTTAAGCTCCAATGAAGTGACCGGATGGACAAGCCTGTTCCCCTCTTCCCTCGATCACAGCAGGCTAGGTTCACAGGATCGCAAACGTCTTGACTGCCAGCAGAATGGGCTCCATTCAGGTTGAAGATCTACCACATAAAAATGAACAGGCGAACGGGATTGTAGGCGTATTTTCTTCAGGCCAGGCCAATGGCCATGTTTCTGGGGCTGTCGAGGTCGTCGGTCTCGCGGCCGATCACACATCCAGTCCCACCGGCCTGAGGGATGAGATTGTGCTATTATCCTGGCTCCTTGTACTCCTGCGAACCCAGGAAGATGGCCGAATCGCCTTTGACTGGGCTTACAAGAGTTCTGGCGGTGCGCCTCAGCATGAGCTGGTGAAGGCGCGACTGTCGACGGATGAAGTGTTGCCGAGTTTGGAGGATAAGCTCGGACAGGTTGTTACATCAATATCGCAACACGTCGCAGCAGTCGCTCCAAAGCCCAGTTCTACTAAATTTTCTCTTCTCCTCAGTACCGACTCTCTATCGCAAACACCCGCGAATGCGACAGACGAAGTAAGTCCAACGTATGGATCCGGAAATATCAAAGCTAACCGCTATGATTCAAGGATGCCATCCACCTTGAGATTCGCCACGAGAACAGCCAGCTTGAAATCCACCCGGTTTGGTCTGGCTCGAATATCCTCCCGTTTACACTCACACGACACATCAACAGCCTAGTCGACACCATCAAAGCCTGCCTTTCAAATCCCGACGCCTCCATCCAAGACTGCCTCGGGCCTACGACCCAAGATTTCGACGCGATCTGGGGATGGAACCATCAACTACCTCCCACGTATAACCTCTGCATGCATGATGTCATTTCTGAGCAAGCGCGAAGATACCCAGACAAGGAGGCAATTTGCTCGTGGGACGGAAGCTTCACATACTCCCAAATTGATCAGTACTCAACAGTCGTTGCCTGTCTGCTTCAGGAGCAGGGCATTGGGGTCCACGATGTTTTACCCGTGTGCTTTGAGAAATCGCGATGGACAATCGTTGCTGTACTTGGCGTCATGAAAGCAGGGGGTACCTTTGTTCTCATGGATCCAACGCTTCCACTTGCCCGTCTTCAAAACATGGCGCAGCAAGTAGGCGCAAAGATGATGGTGGCATCCCACATGCAGCAAGATCTGGCCAAGTCGATATTGCCAAATGGGGGACTTCTTACGGTTGACGAAGGCACATTCACGACACCATCAGAGACGCACGACCCCTCGAAGTTGCCAGTGGTACCCCCATCTGCCCTGATGTACCTGATCTTCACGTCCGGCAGTACAGGCACCCCGAAAGGAGTCATGATCTCTCACACAACCTACACCAGCAGTGCCTTCCCGCGCGCTAGAGCAGTCGGCTATACCGAAGAGTCTAGGGTTCTGGATTTCGCATCCTATGCATTCGATGTCAGTATTGACAGTATGCTATTGACCCTCGGGAACGGCGGCTGTCTTTGCATTCCCTCGGACAAGAATCGACTGAACGATATCAACGGCGTGATACGAAAAATGCGGATCAACTACGCAGGCCTGACCCCTTCAGTTGGTCGAATCCTGGAGCCGGACGTGATATCATCGCTCACTGGGCTCGGGCTCGGAGGAGAAGCCGTTTCAGCCAGAGACGCCAATGTCTGGGGTAAAGATACACGAATTATCATCGGCTACGGCCCCTGTGAGTGCACAATAGGATGCACTGTTAACAGCAGCGCCGCCACCGGTAGAAATTACTTGTCCATTGGTCCCGGCAATGGAGCGGCGATGTGGATTACCGATCCCGACAATCACGACTCTCTGATGCCCATTGGTGCGGTGGGCGAACTGCTCGTCGAGGGTCCCATTGTCGGGCAAGGCTACTTGAATGATCCCGATAAGACAGCTGCGTCCTTTATCAACGACCCGTCCTGGCTGCTGGCCGGCCACAAAAACTATACTGGCCGGAGGGGTCGACTGTACAAGACCGGAGACCTGGGCCGGTATGACCCCGATGGCTCTGGAGGCATTGTGTTCGTTGGACGAAAAGACACGCAGGTGAAATTGCGCGGACAGCGTGTCGAACTTGGGGAGATAGAGAGTCAGCTACGGTCCAGGCTACCGTCTGATACTGACGTGGTCGCTGAAGTCATTGCGCCCCAGGGAGGTGGTCAATCCATGCTTGTTGCCTTTGTTGCATCCAAGTCCGAGAAGAAGTCACATGAGTGCACCAAGGCACTGTCAATTGAGTGCTCCGACGCGCTCCAGGAAGTGCTCTCCAACATCAATACCGAGCTGACAAAAGTGTTGCCTCGATATATGGTGCCAAACGTTTATATCCAGGTCAACTACATCCCGGTCCTTATTTCGGGCAAGATCGATCGCAAGCAACTCCGCCAGTTTGGAACTACAGTTGACCTGCGCCAGTTGGATCAAAGCAATCAAGGCCCGGCCAGCAGCTCCCCCTCCCGAGAGCTGAGCGATTTTGAACAGCATCTAAGACGGGCTTGGAGCGAGGTGTTGAAAGTGGACTTGAATTCGATTCAACCGGGGGATAACTTCTTCGCACTGGGAGGCGACTCGTTAGCGGCGATGAGATTAGTAGCTGTCTGCCGGACACAAGGTCTCGATCTGTCCGTTGTCGACACCTTCAGCAACCCTACTCTGTCCGCAATGGCTGGGGTAGTCCAGAGCTGTGACTCGACGGAAGAGAAGGAAGCGCTGCCATTCTCGATGATCTCTCAGTCAGTCGAAAGCGCCTGTATTGAGGCATCAAGTGCTTGTGGATCAGTTCCGTCCGCCGTGGAGGATATCTACCCTTGCACACCCACGCAGGAGTCTCTATTCACATTCTCCTTAAAATCAGTCAAGGCGTATGTCGCACAAAGAGTCGCATGTATTCCGTCCCATATTGATACCGATGCCTGGAAAAAGGCTTGGGAAGAGGCTGTTACTTCCACCCCGATCCTCCGTACCCGTGTAGCCCAGCTTCAGGAGCCCGGCCTCCAGCAAGTTATCTTGAAAGAAGACATCTCCTGGAAGTCCTCAACTGACCTAAACAAATACCTGGAGGATGACGGGAGCCAGAAGATGAATCTCGGGGAGAGTCTAGCCCGATACGCCATTGTCGACAACCAAGAAGACGGAAATAGATACATGGTGTGGACCGTGCATCATGTACTCTACGACGGATGGTCGGAACCACTGATACTGAAGAGAGTGAGCAATGCCCTTCAAGGCCAGGATATCGAAACACAGGCGCAAATCAAGAACTTTGTCTGGCATGTGCGACACATAAACGAGACGGATATGCTGGAGTTTTGGCAGAGGGAGCTGAAAGGGGCCATCGGACCTCAGTTCCCACCACTCCCCTCACGAGACTTTCTGCCCACTCCAGATGCCCTGATAGAGCATCGCATCCCGCTTGAGACTGGCTCTGGAATGCCATTCACCATGGCGACTTTGATCCGCGGAGCATGGGCGCTCGTAGCATCACAGTATACCGGGAGCGATGACATCGTGTTTGGCGAGACACTCACAGGCCGAGATATTTCCTTGGTGGGTGTTGAGGGCATCATCGGCCCATTGATCGCAACTGTGCCCGTCCGCGTCGGTATTCGCCGATCAAGCTCCATCGAGGCATATCTGCAGACCATCCAGCAAGGCATGCTGGCTCGTACTCAGTATCAGCATATGGGAATGCAGAACATCAGAAAGGTCAGTCCGGACGCCCAGCATGCATGTGAAACCGGTACCGGACTAGTCATCCAGCCAGAGCCAGAGTATACGGGCAGCGAACTCGGCTTTTCCCAAGGGGACGTCATACGTGAGGCTCTTCATTTCAATCCGTACCCACTCATGCTGGCCTGTGGTATCCAAAAGGGCGGCTTTAGAGTCTGTGCAAGCTTTGACAGCAGTCTCATTGAAGTTGCGCAAATGAAGCGAATCCTTGTTCAGCTTGAGATGGCTTGTTTGCAGTTGACGAAAGACTTGTCGAGAAAGCTCGGAGAGATATCGTGCCTGCCCAGTGAAGAATTGAATCAGATCTGGCAATGGAATCAGACTCCACCATTGTCCTTGGATCCTTCATCCGGCCAGCTTCGAGCTAATTCCAGGCTTGAACCCGGAATAGCGTATCCTCTAGCAGTGGTCTGTTGGGTATGCGATCCACGTAACTCATCACTCCTGTCGCCAATTGGCTGTGTTGGTGAGCTCTGGCTAGAGGGGGCTTTCTCCGCTGGAAAAGCCGTTGAATCACCGGCTTGGCTTGTTGCGGGAAGCCCAGATCACCCCGGGCGAACGGGGAGAGTCCATTCAACTGGAGATCTGGCTCAATTCAAGAGCGATGGCACCTTGGTATATATGGGCCGCAAGGAGAATATCATCCCAGTTCAAGGACATGCAGTGAACATCACAGACATTGAAGCTCACTTATCAAAGCACCTCTCACCCACGATTCGTGTTGCTGCGGCCGTAGCCCAATTGTCGACGGACAGCGATCAGCAGACTTCAGAGCAAGAATTGATCATTTTTATCGAGCAACAACCTGCTGATGGAGACAGTGTCCAACTCATGTCCAGTGAACACGAGATCCTTGACGATGTATCCAATCCGGAGAGCTTCAAGATGACTATCAGTGCAACGACCCCCATAAGCCTCGCCGCGGAACTAAGAAAGCTCAGCAAATTTGTCAAGGACTCTCTGCCAGGATACATGGTCCCCTTTGCATACGTCGTGGTTGAGCAAATACCAACCGCCACGGAAAAGGTCGATCACACTCTCTTAAACCAACTAGCATCGAGAATTCCTGCGCAGGTCTTCACCCAGCTTCGTGAAGGATTCACAGAGGCGTGGGCAAAGAGTTTGATGCAATCCAATCTAACGGCCTCGGAGAGTATTCTGCGTTCCTCCTGGGCAGAGATACTCGGCATTGGCCCAGAACAGATTGATGTTAACGATAACTTCTTCCGTCTGGGTGGTGACTCTGTACTGGCTATGAAATTAGTTTCCAGTCTTCGTGTTCAGGGCCACAAGTTAACAGTCGCCGACATCTTCCAGCACATGAGACTCGGTGATGCGGCTACAGTTCTGAAAGTCAACCACGGCTTGGAAGAGAAGATCGCATCCTACAGACCATTCTCCACCCTAGGCGCGCAGTTTAATATAGATGTATTTGTGAGCGAGATCGTGCGGCCAAAACTCACTAATCCCGACTGGTCAATTCAGGACGTATCCCCAGTCACAGATTCCCAGGCACTGGATATCAAGGGAACAATCCAGGCACCGCGAACCTCTGTTCAATTCAACATGTTATATTTTGACCAAGGCATTTCTCGAGACCAGCTATTCAACGCTTGCAACAAGCTGGTCAATACCCACGAAATTCTGCGAACAATCTTCATCGAACACGAGTCATCCTTCTTCCAAGTCGTCCTGCAGGAGTTGGAAGCCCCCGTTATCCTGCACCAGACCAACAATGATATTAAGCAGTATGTCAATGATCTCTGCATGCAGACCGGGGAGTCGGGCTTCGATTTAGGATCATCCTTCTTAAAACTCTTCCTAGTTGAGCATGAGAATGGCGAAGCGTGTGTGGTTATCGGTCTATCTCACGCTCAGTACGATGGCGCATCTCTCCCCAGGCTACTTGAGGATTTAGAGGCCCTGTACACAGGAAAGGAGGTTGTTGATTTCAAGCCATTCACCTCCTACATGTCACTCATTCGCGACGACCGTGCTGAGACCAAGGCACTCGATTACTGGCGTGGCCTTCTTACCGGGTCATCATTGTCCATGCTCGCTGGAGCCTGCGACCAGCCTACTACCAAGGGTCTCTTCCAGGAGAAGGCCGTTGACATCGCCCACCCACTGGAGGAGGTTACCACCGCAAGTCTTCTCACGGCAGCTTGGGCGCTGCTACTAGCCCGCCGCCAGCGAAAGTCAGATGTGACCTTTGGAGGCGTCACATCCGGGCGGAACTTAGATATAGGCAACGCAGAGAATGTCATGGGCCCCTGTTACCAACTCACCCCGATCCGAGTGCCATTCGAGTCGCACTGGACCGCAAGAGATCTCCTTCGATTTGTTCAAAAGCAAAGCGCAGAGTCAGCGGCGTATGACTTTGTAGGCTTTGAAAGGATCCAGAAACAGTGCACGGAGTGGCCACCCGAGGGATTCTTTGACTCCATGGTCCATCACCAGGACTGGGATGACTTCGATACAATGCCTTTCGCGGATGGAAGTTGTAGAGTGGACATTCTCAATCCTCACGGGGATGCAGCCTACCCCGTGAAAGTAGTCTCGTTCGTGCGAGGCGGCCAAATGCATGTCGGAGTGGTTGGAAGTGAACAAAACCCTGCGTTCGTGGAGGCAGCTCTCGATGAGTTGATTGCAAACGTGCAGGAACTGGCAATGGGCCAACCAGATCACGTTTTACTTGATAGCAGTGTGTTTTAGGGGGTTAAGGGGCTGTGGATGGCTGAGAGAGAAGGGGTGCGGTGAGATAGCGGAAGCGAAGCACAACACAGCAGCCTCTTGCCAACTAAGAGTCTCCCCCCATAATCAGGAAGTATCCAGCCATCAATGCTGTACGAGGTCAAGACTCGTTAGTGTGCGACTGACAGGAGGAAATAATGAAATGAATGAAGAGTAAACAAGATTAAAATAAAACACTGCAGTCTCTAGTAACGGTAAATTTATTGTACAAACTCAGATATTAAAGTTATCACAATCATAAATCAAAAAGAAGCTTGGTTTTTTCAATCGCTTGATGGTAGCTCAAGTAAGGATGGAGATGGAGTGCGCTATAAAGACTTCTTCCAGGCTAAGGCACACCCGTTCCGCAAATATAAGCTACTTGCATCAATTTTTATGGGCTTAAAATAACATTTCGGGAATTTCCCCCTCAATCAAAAGCAAATCATCTCTTCTCATGAGAATGTGAATTGGAAAGATTTAATCCTTCCCTTGTGTTGTGCGATAGGCCCATGAAGTATTCCGGATGACATATTCTGCCATTAATCACCGCCCAATAGTGAAGACACGCAGCAGCTTCCCTGTCTGATGGTGTCATTTCCACCGCACTCGACGAGGTCCGCAGTGAGTCGCCACTGAAAGCAGAGGGAGCTGCATTGTTATTAGACAATCTCTTGGTTTTTCCTCTATCTGCTCGAACGTTATTTGAATCCGTGTACTTCTACGCGACCCGTCTTCACCATGGAACAACAACCACTGCAGCCGCAGCCGCAACAAGGAGATCTAAACTGGCGCCTGAGCGCCCATCCCATCACACTTCTTATCTTTCTCGGTTTTCGCATTGGCGCCCTCTTGATGTATCTGTTTGGGGTTCTGTTTATTAAAAACTTGTATGTCATTTCCATCTCCCTCAATTCCTGCGGGCGAGAGATTACTCCGGCCAAGTAAATACTGAACGAACACCTTCTGACCCTTCGATCAATAGCATTCTTGTTTTCATCATCACGCTGCTTCTCCTCTCGGCCGATTTCTATTACCTCAAGAATATTGCGGGACGTCGATTGGTTGGACTCCGCTGGTGGAACGAAGTCAACACTTCTTCTGGCGACTCCAACTGGGTTTTCGAGTCCTGCGATCCCAATACCCGTACGATTGCCGCAACAGATAAGCGATTCTTCTGGCTCAGTTTGTACCTGACTCCTGCGCTTTGGGTTGGACTGGCCATCTTAGCTGTCATCAAGCTAAGCAGTGTGATCTGGCTGAGTCTTGTTGGTAAGTCTCCACTGTCTCCTAGCTTTATACCTAAAGTTAAACCAATCGTTAACATCTTGCAGCTATCGCCCTTGTCTTAACAATCACAAATACCGCTGCGTTCTCCCGATGCGACAAATTCAGCCAGGCGTCAACTTTCGCTAACCGGGCATTCGGTGGTGCGATTGTGAATAACCTGGCCGGAGGTCTGCTGGGCAGACTTTTCCGATAGTTTGGCTTTCATTATCTTCATTTTTTTATGCAAATCTGGTTTCTATATCTGATTACTAGTTTCCCTTGTACGGCTTGAAGGGGGTGAGGAATGATGGTTAGTAGTAAATATAAATATTTTTTATGCCTAAAATAATGAAGATCAACTTATGCACAACTACCGAAACACCTCATTGAGCGCCTTGATAAGCAACTTAGTCAGCAAACATGGAAAGGAATGCAACTGGACAAGGATAAGCACTTAGTTCTCAAGAAACCTTGCTTTGACACCCTTCCAGAGAAAGTCTCACCATGAAACGATCGAAAGGCTAGGAAAAGACGATGAGAAAGGAAACCGGGGCCGAAATAACGCCATAAAAAAGTCGTGGTCGCGATGCATAATGGGTGTCAATCGGCGTGTGGATTATTGGTGCCTTGATGGCTTGCATTAGCTTAGCTGGGAGAGGATGGTTATCAACGGCAGGTTGTCATCTGGACGGCCCCCAAATTTTGGCGTTCGTATCGGTCAGGTTGGCTTGCAAACTTTTTCTGTTCTTTTTTTCTTCTTCTTCACTATTGCTGCTTGTCTCAGAGGAGATATCTATTTTTATCTTGATATGGTTGAGAACTTGGGTTATGATTTCGGTTCTTCCGGGCTGGCCGCCGAGTAAAGAGTAGATAGATAGTGTTTCATCTTCTCCTGGTTCCAGCGTTTCCGTCGGGATGACGCGGCGCTAGAGATGCAGCTGGGATTTTTGGAAAGGTTAAGGAGTTGTGATGTATCACGTAGCTGAGTTTTGTGGAAGAGGTTGGGTTCGAGATGGTTCCTCTGGGTGTCATTCAATAGTGGGCGGGTTTAACGGTCAAACGGGGCTCCAGCTTCCCCCGAAGGCTCGGGTCGATGTACGAGTTTCAACAGGTGGGCTTAAGAAAATACGAGGCTTAAATCAATGTAATTAGAGTGCGTGAAAAATAAAATCCTCTATCGTACTATTTTTTATATGTAATCCTAGATCATAGGCGTGTAGAGTATTGCGGGAAGAATTCAACACCAAAGCAAATATATATCACATCACATACATCACTATCGTCAATCATATCAATTCCATCAGTAGAAATGAATCATTACAGAATCCAAGTTATTAAGTGTCATGAGGTAAAAAGGTGGAATATGGGAATAAAAGAAAAAAAAAAAAAAGGTGAATAAGAACAAAAAGGAGATTAGGGAAAAAGGGCGGAGATTTCATGAATTCCGGCACAGGGAAGTTAGCTTCCACTTGTCGCCCACTGTCTGGATAACACCATGCTGTATGGCCCAATCTCGAAGTGCAAGATCTTCTGTTTTAGGACCCGCGTCAGCCTTCTCATAATGGCGACCAACATGTTCCATTCGCTCTTTCCAGGCATTCGGACCGCCGAATTCCTGGGAGCAGAAACCACACTTGCTCCGGGCAGGCAGCGGACGTTGCTGACGCCAGCATCGCTTGACGATACTCTCTAGGCCCACTTCGAATTGTTTCTTTTCTTCACTTGTGGGCTCTTTGGTTTCCTTCGCAACCCAGGGAGCATGCATGCGGCGTTGATGCTGCATGAACAGATCCTTCCGGTTGAAATCATTGACCAGAAGCATATCTGAGCACTGACTCAGGTCACCTCCTTTGAGGTTCTGAATGCATCGGCCTGTATCACAGCGATAGAAACCGGGTTGGATATGCTGCGAGGTCACATGTCGCTTCCATTCGTTCTTGGATGGGAATGTGCTTGTGCAACCGTAGCGAGAGAAGCAACAGTCAAACAGACGACCACCGTCCTTCCTGGCTTTGGTAGGCTTGGAGCTTCTCTGAGGAGGCACGTTCAGCTTGTTTCGCTGAGCCTTCTTTGGGCTTTGGGCCGCGACACGCTTCTGCACCCGAGCACTAGAGCGCTTGTTTCCCTTCTTCGAAGCAAATGCTTTGCGAGACGTCTTAGACGCGGAGTTCGACGATGCAGTAGTGACTTCGCACCTAACCACAGTGCTGTCATATAGACCCCGGAAGCCCTGACTGCCAGTATTAGATGTATTGTGGAGGTGGAGGTTGCTGGAGGTCACTGGGTGCACCGGTCCGTGGACCGGAATTTCATGCGCGCGCTCATAGTAGGCTACTGGTGGAGGATCAGGATATGGGGAAGAAGGGTCACAGCTCTCATAGCTGGAGACTGGTGACATGGCATCATTGTAGCTGAGACGGGGAGAGGACATGCATGGGCTGCTTTGACCGTCGGAGGGCGAAAGAGCTTCTAATGGAGACCGAGGAGCCCAGTGTGTGACATCAGGGACGGAGGGGTATGCCCATGGGCCCATTGGTCGAAAGAAGGTGGGCTTTGCGGTTCCTTCTGTCGGGGATGGTTGGATAGAGACGGTGCCTATCATTGCATCGGGATCATGGTGAGGGTAGAATTGGTTCCCGTGGATAACTGTGATGGGAGCAGGCCCGTGGGGGAAAGTTTCGAATCCATTGTATTGAGGGAAGGAGTCCATAGTGTATGGGATGGAAGTATAGTGCTTTATGGCAAATAAGGGTAGAGAGGAGGGAAAAGAAATATTCGCCTGAGGAGGCAATTGTTTGATCCATCTTTCATGTGGATGAACGGCGGCATTTATCTTCAGCTGGAATGGAGGATGGAAACCGTCTTCCCTTCGAGGGGGCAGCGCAACAGACAGCGAGATGGGCGATCAGAGCATTTTGAGCCTCATCTTCTCCAGGACGTAATGGAGGGAATGGAAACTCCTGATGGCCCCCCTGCACCTCATTTCGCGCCAGCGCACCTTGGGACCAATCAATCATCGCTAGCTTTTTTTTTCTTTTTCGAGTTTGACTTTTTCTTTGTTCACTTTTATTTATTTTTCTGGAATCTGGATTGTTTTTTTTAGTCTCCATATTGTTAATCCCGAAATTAATTCATTGTTATTTTTTCATTATTTTTCGTCGTCTTTTTTTTTACCTTTTTTTGACTCCTTGTTTCTTGTGGCTTCTTTCAAGAGGGTCTCCTTTTTTTTTTTAAAAAAAAAAAAATCGAAAGAGAGACAAGGAGTGCACGGTTGAAAGATCTCATAGTTCGAACGATAGTCCGCTATCTCCATAGGAGATTCGAGATTCGAGAATAATGCTGAGCTCCTACATCTCCCGAACAGAACAGCGCATTCTTGAGGCTCAATTGAAGTCTACCTTTCGAGTGTGTTGCGTCATCAATCACTCCCCCGTCTTCGCGGTTCGCAGTTCGCACTCCTCTCTTTTGCTTGGAAGGATGCTTTCTTTTTCCCTCAGGCTTTTTCCGCCTGATACCTCTTAGGTGGAGGTGGGAGAGGCAGTGCTAGTGCTTAGAGGCGGCAAGGTAAGGTATGACAGCCAATCCACCAAGCGGGCTAATACGAGTTAGCCTTAGCCTCAAAGGAGAGGTCAAGAAGCCTATCATCATTGAGCAAGTGTGTGGTGCGATGGTCTTGGCATCGATAGCTTCTTCAACGACACAGAAAAAGAGACAAACCAACATTTATGGCATTTATGGGGGCTGTGATACGCTGTTTTCGCTGGGGGGTTGTCTCGGGTTTGACGGAGATGGCAGACGGTTGGGCGGCGCAGGCGTGGACAGACGAGGGTGAACAACCCAAACTGGCAAAGATGGGTGAGGAGCACCTTTTCATTGGGCGCAGGAAGTGGTACTATTATCCCCATTCTGCAGGCGTGTGCAGATGGTGCTCGTATCCAATTCTGCCCACTCAGTGACACTCATTGACGAATTTCCTGAAGCGGTTCTTATCATCATGCATTATGATGATTATTCCCCTTTCCCTCTGGGCATGAATGAACTGACAAGAATCTGACTGTCACTAATTTAGTAACATCAAAGAATGCCAATCAAAACGTCCTAATCGCCGAGCGGCCCCTCAGCCCATGCTTCCTTTTTCCAGGTGGTGACTGCTGCAGTGCTGCTACTGCGGCCTCACTTCCGTTCACGAATAATACTTCGTAAAGAATTGATAATTCTGGAAATTCGGGAGTCCCTGCAGTGATACGGTCCATCAGCACTGCCATCATGATTTACAACAATTTCCCCCACATGGGTGAAGGGTAAAGGAATTTGAGTTTTCCACCACACTCATTCTGGGGCCAGTGCCTGGTCTGGACTCTGCTGGGGGACTGGAGGGTGAAGGGTTGGGTTCACCCCGCCCGTGCGCGCCCTGAATCCGTTCACCTGCGCCACCAACTCATGCTGTAGCCGCCCTGGAGCCCGAGAATGACGGCATTTATTGCCTTTCCCCAGAGTTTCAGCGCGAGGACCTTTTCTTTTTCTTATCTCCGCCTCGGGCTTTGCCTTCCAATGGAATACTACCATTGGATTCTATCGAGCGATTGAGGTTGTTACCTTAAGGTGCTGATCATGTCATTCGAGAACGATATGTGCTTATTCGATTGTTTTTCTGGTGGGTTGCACCGCCTCGGGCGGATTCTGTCTGATGACTGCGGCAACCATCGTTAGCAAGCCAGTCTTTCGGGTTGAATCATTTTTAGCGATTCCTGATCGGGAATAATTAATTAATTATATGGTCGTGATTGTTTTGCTCCCTGCATTCTTCTCATTCAGGCACTTCTCTCGCACTGATCACGATCCGAACATACTAGCTTCTCGGGGCTACTTCTATCGTGGAAGGCAACATTTTTTGCAACCCAAGGCAGTTTGCCCTTCAAGCTCATATTTTTCATCTTCAACAGCCATTTCAGCCATGTGGCTGAAATAGCTAAGGCTGTGAATTCACTGCATTGTTATCCTTTGATAAGCCGGTTCCTCTTCCCTAGCTCGTCGCACTGCCTTCAAAAACCCCCCGGGTCGTCATACTCGGAGGCTGAACTCCGTAGCTCATGAATGGATCAAACACGCTTGAATCAATCGAATCTATTGGGCGAAGGTCGTTAGTCCAGTTTTATTGTTTCATGATTGGTTATTATTGGATTTATATTCATAGAGTTCAACACTAAAATAAAAGGGTGGATTAGCTGGCACCTCCCACTGGCCATCGTCAGATCAAAGGCTATCAAAGATCTGTATACATATGACTCCTTTTCTGAAATCAATAGCATGCATCATTAATCAGGTCTCCGCATCACAACCAGAGAAAACCAACAAGGTGTGCTAAGAATTCGACGTTGTTTGGAAGAGTTCTACCGTAAATTTTCTTAAAGCAGCCGATCCCTTAAAGCGGCGAAAGATCGATGGCCGTTATATCACGTGATTGTATACACGTGACAAGCAGCGAGATCGGCCAGCGTTTCTCCCCCGCCGTTAGTCACTCATCCACTACTGAGGGGACCTCCATGCATCGCAGCTGTCGTCCACCGAATTAAATCCGGGCTAAATTTTCAACAGGAGAATTAAAAACAAGTCGCAATAAACAGCCAGTCGAAACAGCTGAAGCTGCGGCCAACTTATATTGGTTGCCAAAAAAACGGATTTCGTGATCCATTTTGCTCACCGGTAGTTTTTTCTGCCCTCTGGTAGAATTCGTTATCCCGTTCAATTTTCAAAAAAAAGGAAGAAAAAGGGGAAAGGAAAAATAAAAACACAACTCGCGATAGAAGAGGAAAACTTTGTTATCGTTTCCGACCTATATATACCCCGCTACCGATCGGCCATATCTCCTATCATTACCCCCGACCAGCCTGGCGTCTCTGGGAGGATCGCCGAGCGGAATCGGAGACGGGGGTGTGCAGGCGACGTTGAACCTAAGTCCGCGGAATAATGCTTCTGCTGCCACCAGCCCCGTGATGGGAGGTATTGGCCATCCTGCTCTTTCCCCGGCCATTGGGTCCGATGCAGCCAGGAAGAGGAATGTGGGTGTGGCGGGGTTGGACAGCTCACCTGGCAGTGTTGACGATATTGGGGATGGTGACGACCGAGATGAAAAGAAGAGACAACCGGTGAAGAGAGCCTGCAATGAATGCCGACAACAAAAGGTGAGTATTGAGTGCAATGTCTCCTTTCCCCCGCGCCATGGCACTGGGGCTGACTTTTTCTTCCTTCTGGCTGTAGCTCCGATGTGATGTCGTCCAGGATCCTTGGACGGACTGCTCACGATGTCGACGATTGAAACTTGATTGCAAGATCGAATCTAATTTTAAGCGAGTCGGGAAGCGGAGCCGGAATGCAGAGATGGAACGGGAGATTATTGAACTGAGGAAGCAGATCGCCAATGTGCAGACCAGCGGTCCACCGGGAAGTCAGGCACCTGCTTCGCTTCCTACCGCCCAACAAACACCCAAACCGGAGGGCCCTTCGAGTCAAGTCAGCCCGGCTGGAGTTTACCACACGCCTTCCGCCATCTCTGCTGACCAGTATATGGGGTCTCACGAGGCCGTTGCGTCGTTGCTGGATCTACGCTCGGGCTACGACGGCTCTGGTTATATGAGAAATGGAAGCCAGCATTTTAAGCGGATTGAAGATGTGGCTGTCGTACCTGAGAAGGTGACTGAGCTGTTTGAATTGTAGGACCTCCGAATCGCTTTTGGGCTCTCCTTACACCACTAACCGTTTATAGGTTCTTCACTTTTTATCATCCATTCCTGCCCTTCCTCGATCGAAATCGGTCCCCCGAAGATTACTACAGTGCTTCGCCGTTACTATTTTGGACCATTATTAGTGTTGGTGCTCGACGGTATCAAACGGACACAGGACTTCTCAATTCGCTCGCCGGCCCTGTCACAAGATTGGTGTGGAGCACACTGGCGGACATTCCCCAGAGCTACCATGTAGTCAAAGCACTATGCCTTCTATGTAGCTGGCCGTTCCCTACCAGCAGCACCTCAACCGACCCAACATTCATGTTATGCGGCATGATGATGCAAGTCGCCATGCAGCTTGGTCTCCATCGACCGTCGCATAGCCAGGATTTTAGCAAGTTTAGAGTGGAGTTGATTGAGGAAGAGCTGAGGGATAAAGTCCGGACGTGGGCGATTTGCAATATTGTTGCTCAGCGGTAAGCTTATTCTTGAAGCATCCTGATTACAAGTGTAGTGCTAACGGAGCCTTTGTAGAGTGGCAACCGGATACGGACAACCTCCGTCCACGGTGTATGACTGGACGTTATCGAATGACTCGGTAGACCCGAATTTTAGACTCCCCGATAGTATCAAGAATAGGCTCGATGTTGAAAGATTCTGCGACAAAGTCACCAAAGCCCTGTACACCAACCGACGGGATCCCGTCGGTTTATGCAGCGACCAGGAACGGTCAACTTTGATATCAATTCTTTCACGGGATCTGGATGAGCTTGAGAGCCAACTCAAACCGCATAATGACTGTATGACCTCCGATATATTTTGTTTGCCCAGGCGTTTCTAATTTACTCTAGGTATCACCGACTTGTACTTACGCGCTGCTAATCTCCACCTTCACCTGTCCGCGTTCTTTGATGATCCCACCGCCAAGGACTATCGCGAGCGACTACTATCCCTCTATCTTGCCACCACTTCGTTCCTCGAGGCCGCAATGAAGGTAGAGACCGAAGTTGGTCTAGTTTTGTCCTATACGCCATATTATGTGTACCAGATGATGGTTGCAGGGGGCTGCACCCTGCTGAAGCTCTCCAAGAGCTTTTTTGCAGCTCACATCGATATGGAATACACCAAGGGTCTCTTTAATCGTGCTATCTGGGCGATCAGGGGTGTATCAGTAATCTCTAATGATCTACCCGAACGGCTAGCGGAGGTTCTGGCGCAAATGTGGAGACTCGGAAGCACACCGGTCCTAAAACCTACCTCTGACGGAACCGAAATGGATGATTCACTAATGTTGAAGGTTCGATGCCGTATGAGCATGTCCTTGCTCTTTGACTCGGTTTGGCGATGGCGAGAAGATGTTCGGACGAAAGGACGCAACATTGAAGGTAAGTCACTCGCTCACCCCAACTGAACGCTTAGGAAGAAGCATACTGATTATGTCTTGGAACAGCATATCTTAAGAACCCGACTAACCCCGATTCCAATGCAGATTCATCCGCCTCATCATCCGTCGGGCCGGTTGGCATTTCGACACCTGGAATGTCTGGGGGCGACCCCAGCCTAGCACCGGCTCCTCTACTATCCCAGGCTAGCTTGGGCGTGCAGCCCGGACCTGCGGTCGGAGGCTTACCTAGTGGGTTCATGGAGCCTAACTACGAGGTGTTTGATCCGTTGAACTGGTTACTGGATGGTCTGGTTGACCTTCCATATTCCTACTCCCTATCCGGAATGGAAGCCCAGGGGATCGCATAAACTTGGAAACAATTTTATTTTTTTGGGGTATCTTATTATGCTCCCACCACCCCCACTTTATATGATTTTTGTTGTTTTATTTTTAACATTCTTGGCGCTCGTTCTGAAGTCGGACTCTTCATCTTATGTACTACTATACCAATGGGAATGTATACCCGACACTTATATGTCGGAGGCGCGCGGCGTCGGCTAATAATCAAACATTTTGTTATTATTTATTTAGTGTTTTAAATTCTTTTTTTCCCGGAAATAGGCATGATAGCCGTGCTTGCCTGTATAATAAGCTTAATAGGCATATACACTCCTACGGCATAATAAATAAATTTCTAGTCGGGAAGTTCCTCATGGGGGGGAGATTAGCAAAATAAATTAGAGTAGGCTTATGTACTATTATTTTGGAGCAGGGATTAACAAGCACAGTTCGTTCTGACATTGGCCCATACTCGTTCACTCTGGCCCAGCGTTCGAGTCCGAGTCTGCCCCCGATCAAGCAAACCCGCCTTTTGTAGAGCTTGGTATTTCACGGAAGATCATAATTGCCTGTGGAAACCTAACCGAGTCTCAAAATTAGGTCCCTGTCCCATTGCGAGACGGTGGTCAGGTAAGGGCTGTGAGTGGATGATAGCTTATCAACAGTGCGACTCGGCAGCTGCCGCGACGCCCCTAACTGTGAACCTGGATACTAGTTTTTTTTGCTGTATCTGTTTGTCGCCCTGTTGCGTGGTTGCCGAAGAGGCCCTCTCCTGTTCCTAGATTTGTTCCATTTATCATCAATCTCATATCCAGTGGCCTTTCGACCAAGATAGCGAATTTTATCAGTTTATCATTATCATTCATTTCCTACAGTCGTTACCGACCTTTAGATTATCATCGATCATCAGCTAAATCGGGATTAACACTCTTTCCGTCACATACAAATAACCCAAGCGAGCCATCCTACAACTTGATTATTTAGTAGTCTCTTGGACACAATGCTAGCGAACACCCACGCAGGGTAAATGAAAAAGCGCAAATCTAGATAGGAATCCAAATCATATATACATAAAAAGAAAACCGCCAAGCCTATATAAATACTACATTATGACATGTACAGTCCGGCTGACCGAACCAAAACATTTAGAAATCATCATTTTTGTTTAGCGTTAATTTGGCATTAGACCGATCAGGTCAAATAAGAGTGGCGCCAGATAAATAACTATCCAAGCAATGCCTGTATGAATAAACCCTGTCAGTATCTAGACACAGGACGCGCGCAGAAAGGGAGGAAGAAGTGCATACCAGAATAGACGATCAACTTAGTAACTACCTCAACATCATACCGCACACGGGGTCGTTTGATCTGCGCAAATACATCTTCCTCTTCGCGCTCGTCGGACACAAATTCAGGGAATGGCTCGGTACCGGTTGGGGACTGGGGGCGCCCATCGATCGCAGATGAAAAGCTGGGGCTACCCGTTCCCATCATGTGTTCATATTCAGATAGCTTGGACTGTTTTCTCGAGATTTTGACTGGTTCCCCACCAGGATTAGACGGATCGTGAGGGCGGTTATCAACCGCGGGAGTTCCCCGATTGCTCTTAGAAAGACTCTCGCGTCTCCGTTTCTCACGGTAAGCTAGCGTTTCGTACGCGTCGGCTTCTGACTGAGGACCAACAGAGATCGCACGTTGTCTCGGATGACGCATACTGTTAATGATCGAGGGAATATCGGAGAAGCTGGGGAGAACCTCATGATCCTTAAGTTGAGCGGGCACCTTAGTGTATTGTCTTGTTACCTGGTTAGCATTACTGTCCGCCATCTGGGGATGTGCATGTGACTTACGAAGCCTTGGTAAAGAATCGGCGAGGGAGTAGCAAGCCTAATTTCTCCAACCCGCGGAACAATGGAGGAAGAATTCGTAACAGAAAAGGTTTCATGGAACCTCTCCAGACAAAGAGTAAGAGTACGCCGATAATCAAGCGAAGGCTCATCTTCCATACTCCAAAGTCTTCGAAGCTATAGGGTAGGGTTCCCGGGTGAGGGGAGTCCCATGAAGCATTGGCCGTGGCTAGGTTGTAGTAGGCTACCTGCGCTCCTAGCATCACCCCTGCAAACGCAACACTATCATCATAACACGGACAATCATCCGCAGGTTCGGGGTGAATTCGAACGAGGGTAAGGATGATAACCACCACCAGCATGAGCTGCTTCCCACTACCGGAGTGAACGTAGACGTCCACTATGGGTTCGTACGTGTATTGTGCGAACGCGAGTAAGGTTCCCAGAAACGATCCCACTATCACGTCAAAGAATCCGTGCATACCGCAGTAGAGACGGCCGATAACGATAGAGGTGACGTAGACATAAATTATAACTTGTAGAATGACGTTTAGGTGAGGACTGACTGTTGAATCGGGCGCATTGAGCAGGGCAAGAGCGTAGACGGCGACCGATACGGCATTGGTGGAGTGAGTCGAAGGAAATCCGTACTCTAGTGCTGCAGAACCAGACATGGTAATCCTTTGGAGAGGAGGGGATAGGGGGCGTGGCAGGCAGAGGAGGTCTTTGATGAAGCCGCTGAAGAAAACACCCGAAGCTAACATATGCACCATTCTATGTTACACCCAATCATCAGCCAACAGGATTCTGGCGAGGGACTCGATCCCTCTGGATACACGTTCTGGTCCGCCCTGGTAGTTTTGAATGGCTACTTACCCCCGCCCTAAACTTGGATATCCGCTCCAGAACAGGATCGGCAGGAAGACCATAAAGAAGGTGTGGGTTCCAAGGTTGGCTGTGAATGCGAAGTAGGAATCTAAACTCGGAGTACGAATCTTTTCCTGAAACCAGGCCAAGTACGGCGTCTCATATCGGACCAGTGGGAGAAGCTTCTGTCGAGGCCAGTATCGCCAAAAGGGTAGCCGGTTCTGATCTGACGACGGGAAACAATCCAGTCAATGGCCGTTCGGTCGCAGAGTGCTACAATATGGGTCACTTACAGTGATTGAGGCTTCGCAGCCCAGCCTCAGGCTGCCCATTCGCCGCGTTACCCATGCTGTCTGCAGCAGTTCGAATCAAGAAAATATTACGGTGGTGATCTCTGTCATCCGGCGTCGTCACAGAGAGTCGAGATTAAGGCTATCGGATTGGCATTCCCCGTCGAACCAGAGGTGAGGAAATCAGAGAGAAGGAGTGAGTCCCTGATTTGCACCACGCCCCCGAAAAAAGAGATGCAGAAAGAAGAAATAACGATACTTAGGGGAGACTAAGGGGACAAAGCCGACGGCAGATCAGTTGCTGGCACTAGTCGAATCCCGCGGCTTTGCGCAGGCTTCATCCTTGGCGCTCATTTCATAGGTGCGATGAGACGATCATCAATAGTCACGGGTGTGCGCTTACTCATCGCCCACCGAGATCAGGAGCGAATACGAGCGAGCCCACGATGCTTTTTCTTACACAACAGAAAAAGATTTTCTTCTTCTTTCAATGCTACATTCCAAGAGTGCCAACAATCGGAAGGGAAAGCTGTGTATGAGCATCATTGATTGTCTAACCGGGTTGTATTAATGGCTATATCCATGGTACCTCGCCATCGCTGGCTACAATCTTATCTTTCGAGATATTAAGGTAGAAAGAAAGACCTAGAAAAAAAAAATCCACCCAAAAGACCAGCTTCATCATGGTAGATAAGAAGGGAAGTAGGCCCACTGAATGATGCCAGCGCTTGAAAAAAAATCATACAGCCATCCTTGATGCAATAAACACGCAAAAAATAAAGATGAAAAAGACAAATAGGAATGGACACAGAGCGCATATATACAAATGTGGAATATGGCCTGGGAAAAAATTCAAGGAAAATAAAAAAAAAAAAAACAAGTATTGAAGTATTCGGGTATCGATAGGATGGCGTCAATCTGTCGGCTCATAGCACGCAAAAATCATTAATGTATCTCATGAATCGTACTCATCATAATCGTGTATTGTGAGTAATAAGACGGACGTGTGCAGCTACACACTTGCTGTCCGCCGCTTTTCGCTGGGTTTCTGTGTATAGGCAATCGATAGACGAAAGCCGGTGCCTCGTTGTTGGCATTCCCGGATGACCTTCTTGTCACCCCAGATACTGAGGTCGAGATCACCGTTGGGGAGAATTGGGCTTTCATAGCAGCGTGTATACCACCAACGACCGACTCTGGCAACAATCTTTCGAATCGATTCGTCGTTGGAATGGGATGGATCTGGGTCCGAGAGTAAATCACCGAGGGACAGCACAGTATCGTTAGATGACGACTTCTCGTGGTACTTAGACCGCAGTTTGGTGGATGACCCAGATGTCGCTGAGAGCGCCGTTGGCGGTGTGATGGCTGCGGTCATTATGGAAGGATTGGATGAGGAGGTAGAGGATGAGGACCCCGATGACCGAACGATCATCCCTGCAACGGGAACGCGAACCATGCAACGTCGCAGGTTGTCGAATCCATGCTGTCCAAGAAGTTTTTGAATGCTGTCACTCGCGGGCTTCAAGCTGATATTGGCGTCTGAGAGGTACATTGTTTCCTTTAATTTCCTCACAGCTTTACGGGTACGAATACCCATGTTCACCATGTCGAGGTCAAGGATGCTCATCTCCATGTAGCCGCCGGAGCGAAGCACGCGTTTACATTCGGAGACTATATTATCTTGAGCCCTCTCGGAGCACGCAGCGGGGAAGCGCAAAACAGTCACTGTAAAGAACCCCTTCGGGAAAGGAACAGGATCCTCGAGAGACGCGTGGTGAATTGTATGGTGATTTGGCGGAGGCTGCCATGCTGCGGGGTGTTTGTATGCAGTGTGGGTTGGACCCTCGTTTAGACAGTAAACTTCCGCTTCAGGGTACGTCAGAGCGCAGTAGAAAGACCAGTCATCGTTCCCTAGCCCATCAACAACCAGGATCTTTTCTTGGTCCCCATTCCTGATATGGTTGTGTGCCGGACTGAAGAGTACCCTCCCGAAGGAAAGCCAGCGACTGGTCATGAGGGACCCGGATCGAATATTTGTCTGTGCTGTGGGCCCCTCACGGTCACGTTCGGCTATGTCAAACAGGATAGTATTTCGATGGCGACAAGTCTCAAAGCTTGGAGATGGATTCAAACCCGGTGAGCTGAGTAAGATAGACTCTTGTCTCTCAGCCGAGTGGGTTGGGGTCACCGTCTTATTATGATCCACATTGTTAACAAGCTCGTCGTTCTGATCCTCGCGGTAGCGAGCAAGCATGTCGCTAAATGAAGGTTGAGACGTAGGACTTAGGGAAGTATGTAGAGCAGTGGCAATTTTGGAGCGACGAAGGCGGATGGAGGAGACACTAGACCGAGGTGATGGGGGGATGAGTGCCACTGTTGGCTGCTCGTGATGCATCGACACTGTGGGTTTTCCTATATCGCCATTAAGACCAGCCTGCAGTGCCCTGCTCGCCATTGTGGCCATCTCAAACTTTTCGCCCGGCTCGTAGTCGACAAAGAAGGGAGGGTTGATTATCTCAGGCGAAAGAACATTATCAATAAATTCGTCATACTCCCCCCATATCTCATCTTCAGTCAGATCAGCTTCAGGTGCCGGAATAACAGCGGTAATAGCAGCAAGACTCTCAGAACCGCTAGAATTCGAGAACATGGAATCCTTTCGTGGCGAGAAGGCTATGAATTCGCTTTTGGAATAAGGGCCTGCGATGAAGTCTAACACGCTTCCCTTCGACGGGTCCCCAAACGGTGCCATAAGGTCGAAGCCAAACCGATTGTTGCGAGGTCCGTCAAAACAACTAACCAGGGCTAGCTGGTTTTGAGCAGTTGATTCATTTGTCACGCCAGTCGTTGGGGCCACTAAAGAAGGGGCTTCGGCGACACTGAACGGTCTGGAGAAAGACTGAAAATCCGGTCTATGTTGCCTGTCCCGCCGAGAAACCACGCGTGGAATGCGGCCGACCGATGCTAGGCGACTGGGTCGTTGGCTCTCTTCACTGGCCTCAGGGCTGAGAGTGATGGGGTGCTTCTGAAAGTAGACCTTTGGTGACGACGGGCGGTCACTTTGAAACTCCCCGTGCAGCTTTGGGGGGGAAGGAAGAAGAACGGACTGGCTTGCTTTTCGGATGTTTAAGCCTGCTGGTACCTCCACGGGCAAGTCCATCTGTTCATCGTCATCTTCACTTGGTGGGGAATTCTTTATACTGCTAACAATGTCTCCCAGCGGGTCAGAATCGGCATCTACCAGGGCGTAGTGGGCAACTGGTCGGCGAGCTCCGATACGGGCAACTTCGGCTTGAAGTTGGGGAGCAGTAGCCGAAGAGGCGGGCGGAGGTTTGCTTTTTTCTGGGCTGGTGATGCTGGGATCTTTCTGAAAGAATGGCCATTTTAGATTGAGTCCCTTCTTAGACGGTTTTTTAGTTTGGGCCTGAAATTCTGGACGGTCCGCGAAAGAACTAGGAGTGGTTGTCTGAGGTAAGCTTTGGGTGGAGGAGTTGATACCGGGGCGCATTTTTGGCAGCCCGGAGGCGTTGATACTCGGGATCTTAGACGCTGTCGCAGGCGATAGATGGGCTGAAGCTGCTGGCGTGGAAAGACCCCTCCGGTGAGACTCCGTAAGCTTAGTTGCGTTTTCTTTTGTAGCGGACGAAGCCTCAAATGTATATCCCGACGGAGGGGATACCTTTGGGTTCAGAACTGGAGCTGAGGCGGTGCTGAGTCCGCCTGTGCTTTGTTCACTCTGTGTTC
This sequence comes from Aspergillus diversus, assembly GCA_027569885.1. Taxonomy (NCBI): domain Eukaryota; kingdom Fungi; phylum Ascomycota; class Eurotiomycetes; order Eurotiales; family Aspergillaceae; genus Aspergillus; species Aspergillus diversus. The sequence goes on along the minus strand of JAPDKZ010000013.1, from coordinate 942,330 downwards.
TTGACAACATGGCGCCTTCTACCCCACCACCGTTAATAAACACGGGCTCCAAGCGTTCCAGAAGGAAATCATCAAGCTCCGTGTCCGGTCGGCCCTTGGTACTCCCTTTGCTACTGGAAACAGACTTCGGTACACTTCTGGTTGTACTAGTGGACCTTGCCCTGCTGTCGCTGTTGCTGCTAGTACTGGGTCTGCGCCCACGATGGGCATACTTCCCGTAGCCTTCATGTCCAGTTCCAGCAGCTGGGCCTTTCCTGGTCGATCGACTTTCACCGGAGCGTGTCTCCAACTCGGGCTTTGATTTCTTTGAAAATAACCCAAATCTCCGTGACTTCTCTGGGCTCACTTCCTCCTTCGGTGTTTTGGGCTCCTTAGTCAATGTTCGCGGGGATTTCCGCGATAACTCCGGAGATGTAGGCGTCCGTGTACGTGCCCTAGATGACGCTCTTGAATGTAGTGAGTCCACTGATGTGGCCGCTGATCGGTTTCCTGCTAGAACAAAGGAACTTTCCCCTGAGCCTCGACGTTTGTGGCCTTTCACCGCTCGGGAAGATATATTGGTTTGGACCACAGGGGAAGGCTCCAGTTCCAGCTGATCAGTTCCATCTCTACTTGGCCGACGGGGGACTTGGGATGGGGGATCAACCAAGCCAGCCGGAAAATTTGGGTCTAGATTAGCCTCGAGGTTCGCTTTGGCCAGCCTAGGGAGACTCGACTTAACCGATGTCTTTCGCGGTAAAGGACTTGGGGCAGGAGGAGTTGACGTTGGGGTTTCCATCTTCCGCACTGGTTCCTCGGACCAATCACTGGCAAGCGAAGTCGTTGATCCTGCTCCCTTAGTCAGGTTAGGCGACCTACCAGCAGTTCGGCCCCCCTGTAGAGTAGACTTCTGTACTTGAGGTGAGAAGACTGGCAGTCTTGTGTGGGAAGGGTTTGGTTGTTTGAGACGGGGACCAACCTTAACGGGCTGAACAATTCCTGGGGAGCACGAGGATAACGAAGCCGGGGTAGACGTCCTACTCCATACTCCCGGGGAACCAGAGTACCTAGTTGAAGGGGTACTGGCTGAAGGGAAGACAGGTGTTGGTGGAGGTAAGTTCTGTGTATTCACAGTAGTCCGGAGGCTTGCTAGCTCCTTAGGGCCATGATGTATCTGATGCCCTGTTAAAACACTTGCATTTTTTTCCTGTGAACCCAGTGGAGACATAATGTTGCTAGCCAGCTGTGTTTGGGTCGGGGGCAGAGAAGGCATAGTCTGCGGGATGGGACTGGTGCTGTTTGGAATAATGACGTTCAACCCACCCCTTCCTGCCGATTGGGCTTGAAGATTATTGCTAGCGGTATGCTGTCCTATCGTTGGTGCTTTCCTCCGCAAGACGTTTCGCGGACGGGTGTTGGCTGGAGTGTGGCTGTCATTATTAGGAGACCCTCGAAATAGCGTTGGGGTCCGCGTTGTTTGCGGTACATGTGGATCATTCATTGCGCTCATGGGGGATTGGGAAGGAGATGGGTGAGGTGGTACTGGAGAGGAGAGGTATGTGTGAAGATCATGAATTGATGGGATGTTTGATCGGGCAAGCATAGGTCGACTCTCTTCCGCCTGAGACATAGAAGCTGCCCGCCTCTTTGAGGAGCCCATTACCCTCGGAATCTGAGGTTTTGAGGTCGACGGGACATTCGTCCCAAAAGGTTTGGTTTGAGCGATAATCATCGGCGATGATACGTTTCGAGCTTGAGGGCCGATGTCCCTTAGCCGGGGTATTCGACCACCATCAGACCTATACGACGCCATGGTGCAACCTAATTCCAATTGGCAGTTTCAGTCCAAAGACTAGTGATCTAGCAGGGAGCTTGAGATATTGTTGGTTTGAAATCATTCCGCCTAGAAAGATAAAGCCGTGTCTAGAGAGACTGCGATAGATGGTTGCCTGTGAGTTTTGAGAAAGCTTGAATTGATGGCAAAACATGGCGAGTCGCACTTACACTTTTGATGCATGACAAGCAATTCCGCGATCGCAAAGCAAGAGTGTCTCAGAGAGAATGAGTAAGAATATATCAAAGATATCGGCCCGCACGAGCGGTAGAAGTCTAAATCCGGGAAATAATGAAGAGCTCCAAATGAGGCAAGGTAGTAAGCTGGATATATATTGCAAAAGAAGATCTAGGGTTTTGCTCGAGTAGGTAGCGGGGAAAATGATGTAATAAGAACCAGGGTAGCTTGATAAGGGAAAATAAGGCAATAGAAAAAAAAATTCCGATAAAAATATATTCAACGAAAGAACAGGATAGGTAGAAAGAATAAGGCGTGAATCCTGCGATTCAGTAGTGACGGTCAAGCGACGCAAAATGTACCTGCCCAAGCGGAATATGCAGCTTCGCCACAAAATGGAGACGCCGTCTATTGTGGCTAAGAGCCGAAAGATCCAAGCTGGGGCTGCACGACCACGTCAGAGCTCGGAGTCGCCTGAGATCGATAAACTAAGACAAGAAGGGAAAAGGCATACGAAAAAGCTCCCTGTGTCAAAAAAAATTTGGATAAAAGAGAGAAAGATTCAAAAATGAAAGAGAGAAAATGTGGGATTCGAATGTACTTGACACCGGATAGATCTGGACTTTTTCAACAAGAACCTGCCCCCAGCGCTAACCAAAGCCCAGTTGGGGCAGATGGCCTTAGAGGGGGCCTCAGATCCTCATTCGTAGGTTAACGATCCATCTCGAGACCGCTATGAGGAATCCTGGCGCGATGCGAGCGATCGACACCAGCTCCGGATTTGACGCTGATGTGACCAGGAAAACTATTGGCGCAAGAACATCACGTTTTTCTCGCGTTATCAACCGCTTCAAGGCGTTGATAATCCAGACTCGCCAAGAGGACGGGTTCTTACGACGCAGGATAACATTTCCTAAGGGGCAGGGGTTCGTGATACGATCCTCAAACCTGGACGGGGGCGAAAGATGGTGGCTTTTTCGTGAGGACAAGTGTAGAAATTTTTAGTCGACCCACCTCATCCTTCTTCCTCTCTTCTCCCCTTATTTCGTGCCATAATCACTGGACGAGAGGGGAGCGTGGTCCGATATCACCAGCTTTGGATCCGTTCAAGGATACCAATTGACAGGTTGAGTCTTGATGGAATCGTGTGGCGGCAGAAAGTGGGAACCGGGATATCAGTGGTAGGTGTGATGTGATGGGTTAGTCCAGGTTGTGAACCCGACCGCATTACCCTCGAATCATAGAAATAGTAACAGTCGTAAGATTTAGCCAGGAAGGAGCCTGCGAGCGGCAGGGACAGGCATGATTCAAAATTCTAATGGCACAGCAGCTAGCGTCGTAGTGTCGAGCTTTATTTGGTCTGTGTGTTGAAGAAAAGTTTTCTGATTTGATGGAGTTCGGACAATTCTTTTTCTGAGTGCTCCTGATGGCTGAGGACGGTTGAGGCCGGCTCAGTCCAGAGCGGGTCAGGTGGTGGTCACTGACCAAGGCTGATTTTGCTCGGAGAGGCCGAAGAAGTACAGTTGATCATTGTGGTGATGACAGCGATCGAAATCGACGATCAATACGGAGGATATTATTATTATTTCTATTTTCTTAATATTCTCGCTGTATTAACAGGGTCCAACGAGAGGAAGAGACAGTAAAAAAAAGAATAGAAAAGAAAGAGCGACACTCTGCACACTAAATCCATGCTATTTTCAACACTCTGGGCTGGTGGCGAATATTCACTTGAAAGTTGGCACAAAGGCCTCTCCACAAATGACTTGTAAACTATGGTACATTATTTGACAATTTCCTTCTATCAGGGAACTGACGCAAAAGTTAAAACTTTTCTCATCCGAAGAAAAAGGGGAAGTCGTCGGAGTCGGACCTCGTAGAAGGTTCGCACGAGCGTCCTGTTACACAGCCAGCATGGAGGGGACGCAGACTCAAGCAACAGATTGGTCAAGGACCCCCAGGCTTGTACCAGATACCAGAGACGGCTTGACCCTAGAAGGTATATTCTCCAGTGCAGAGAACCAGTCATGGGCGTTGAGGGGTACTCCAGACCTTGAACCTGAGACCTTGGTTTGAAAGTCACTGGGGACGGGCCGTGAACCAGAGAAAGGTTTTCTTTGGTTCTGAACGGCTGCGACCTGGGCACTCTTCTGAGGAGTTCAGGGAATTGCAGAATTACAGTTTCCGTTTACTACTTTGGGGTCTGTTGCTGAGCTGTGGGTCTTGATCCGCCGCTAACAATGAACGATGGCAATGTGCAGTTATGATTGATGGAGACTCGATGAACCAACAGCCGCGGAGTAGAGGGGCCCTATCCAACCCGGTCGACAGAGGAGTCTGACAGGCGCAGGGAGGCGCTGTGAGAGAAATTATAATTCGAAGCCTGTCGCAACCATAAAGAAACCAAGGCATCGTGGTGGGGTTGACGGTCGACCGTCCTTCTTAATACGAAAGAAACCAAGAAGCCGAGTTCACTATCTCAAACCAATTGGTGGCGTGAGATCTGGCTTGTAGGAGGGTAGAGGCTACGGTGGATATCATTTTCGCCCTCTTGGGATCCTGCATCAATAATCATGCATCCTTCAAAAGATGGGGTAAAAACTCCGTGAGCGCGCGAGAAATCCAGGTATGGAGGATTCAAAGCTGCACGAGGGCCACGATGCAATGATCACCAGCAGTTGTCGATCTGATTTCCTGCAGGAACAGACGGCACGCCCGTCCTTTTCAGCTGGTGCTGGGTGTGTGTTGTCAACTGGTCGCTCCTGTCCGCCACCTTGTGACTCACGAGCCCCATCGGTACATTGACATTTATTCCCTCTCTTGTGTATACGATGACTAAGTATAGATACGCAAACTCAAGTGGGTCTAGGGCGGCTTTGAATCTGCGCCCGGACTGAACTCTACGCTGGCCGAATCGGAAGAATTACGGCCCGTAGGTATGTCGATGTTTATGAAGATGTAGTATCAAGTCTATTTTGTAAGGATTACCATGGTCATTATTTTAGTTAGGTACAATGTCTATTACTAATTATCATTCATCCCCTTCAATCTGTGCAAGAGAAACGAGAAATCGAGGCTGACCGTCCGAGAATTGGGAGAGTCGAGGACGAAAGTAAAAGGGCGTTTTGTTATTTTACCCTGGCGATATCAGGTCCAGGTATGGACCTCGACTCGACTGGCCCATCGATCGCTAAAAGCGAGTCGTCGTCTTCCTCTTCGTCGTCACTTGAAAAGTCATCCATAGCCCCGCCACGGCGACGATCCTCCTCTCGGCGCCGGCGTCGCTCTTTAACGTATTCATGGTAACGGGAATCTATCTCTGGAATTAGATGCAAGCCATACCATTTAAATGGGGCCACTTAGTACATACCTCGAATCTCTTGTGTTTTAGCAGCGTACGCTTGAATTTCCTCCTTAGTTAACACCCTTAGAACTATCACGTACTCCGATCGCTCTTCGAAGCGCTCTTGGTTGGCTTCCAGAGCAGCAGGGTTGACGAGGCGCCGGTCGATTTTTGTCCAACGGGCTCCAGGGGGGATCCCCTTTCTATGTGCATCTTTTAGTGGTGCCACACCCTCCCGCACGGGATTAGGCTCCTCCGGAAACTTATCTCGCGGAGGTTTTAGGATTCCCTTAGGTGGAGCATCAGCATCCTTGAAGGATCCAGCCTCAAGCCTCTTTTGTTCATCAGGGCTCTTCGAATCTTTGGATCGCGGGATATCGCGGTGACGTGAGCGGGAGACGTGACTGCGACTGCGACCACCCGCTTCCCGCGAACTTTCCGGGTTGCCCTGTTTAGGGGCCACCGATGGCTCTCGACGGTACCTTTCTAGGTCATCATCCGATGAGTATGCATCCGAATCACTCTCAGCACGGCGTCTGGACGCCTGTCTTGATCGACTGCGGTGTCCTGGGCCATCGGCTCCACGGACTACAAGCTCGCGGGACCGATGACGGTCGCCCCGAGCCGCAAGATCGAAATCATGGTCATCAGAATATCCACCTGCAAGACCAGCGGTCCCAAGCCCATTGCCAGGCGCAGGAGGCGCAGGGAGCGCAGGGAGCTTATGATTGGATTTTCTTAAGGCCTTATCGTCAGAGAGCTGCCGGTGGTTCGTCTCACGATCGGGACGTTTGTGTTGGCGGTGGTTCTGGCGACTCTCGCCGTAGTCATCCCGATAAGATAAGTAGCCCTCATCTGGGTCGTGATGCAAGGGTACTGCAGCACGCTGCGAAGAGCTTCGTTGCGGTCCTCTAAGATCTGCATCACTGCGACCAAACCCATACGCAGATCGCCGCAATTCTGGGTCATAATCAGGTTTACCGAATCCTCTTCGTGATGGAGGTGGCCCCAAGGCTCTGGGTTCCCTCTGGGTTATCAGTTGTTGATCATCAATTCCGGTTAAGCTCAAAGGCCTGTCTCTACGATAAGCACCCCGAGAGTATCGTAGCTTCGCCGCGGAATCTTTCTCGAACTGCTCACGGGGGTTGGTATATGAGTAAGCGTCGTAGTCGTCGATGTCTTCGCCTTTCCGGAGGCTACCGGTTTGTGGATATCTGCGATGGCCATTTATTTCATGGGTGCGGTAAGGGCCATGCGAGCCCTTCTCCCGTGTTGCTCGTCCACTATCACTTGCATACTCTATAGAAGAGTGACGGGGGCGCCGGTAATGTCTGGACGAGGACGCCGGAACAAGATATCCCTCAGCACTGGCAAGAGGGCTGGGAGAGCGGCCGTGGTCCGACATGATCACAGTAGAGTTCCTGGAAAGTGGGGAGCCGCCGGGTATGTCGAGCCTCTTCAGGGAACTATGGGCATCCGCGGCGGTTGTGGTGTTACTACGAGGACGTATCGCGTATTCTGTCCTGAGTTTACTCGAGCGCCCATGGTCTCGATAGACAGTAGCAGAAATTGGCCGGGCTTCTAATCTTGGCTCCCGTGTAAATCGAGGATCGTAGGATGCGACAAATGGAGCATCGGACCGATAGCCTGAGTACGCCTGGCGGCCTCCTAAAGGGTCGTATGCATCATACGATGAGCTGAGGTGTACATTGCCTGTAGAGGCCCTCATAGGATCAATCAAATGTGATCCCCCAGGGGACATGGGCCGGTATCGTGAGGATGAACCTATCCCTTGCATGGCACGCAATTTGCAACCGAAGTAACGAGGGCGTGGAGGATGATATTTAGGCTCGATAGGAAAAGAGATAAATCGGGGGGAAGGGGAAAGTCCTTGACGTCTCCTCGGGCAGTGAATAGAATATAATGGGGGAATTAGGTAGACAAGAGGAGGGAAAAGGAAAAAGCAAAAGCAATAGGGCTGAGGAGTTAAAAGAAAAGGGTCTCTGCCTGAAGTCGGAGGCCCACCCAGGAGGGGGATCGGTAGGAAGAGAGATAATGTGTACAGCGCACAACAAATGAGGCCGGGCAAGCCAGTGGTGCTCTGAGAAAGGGCAGTAGATGCAGAGGAGTATTTGATGGAAGGGACCAGTAATCAATGAGGGATAAAGAACGCGGATGAAGATGAGGAGGGTGATTGAAGCCCGGTCGCCAGAGAAGAATTGCTTCAACGGCTGAGCAGCAGCAGTGACGACAGTGACTAACCTGAACTGGGGCTGTCTTAACCCACAAAGAGTAACGTGCAAATCAGATGACCGGAAGGCGCCCAGCTTCGAGGCAAAAAAAATTGCCCGAGACATCCGTCAGCAACATCGGGCTGAATCATAATTTGAGTCCGGTTTAATTATCACATCAAAATTATGGGATTTATGATACCGCCCTTAGTCCGAGTAGATAAATCAATAAGTCAACACATACTCCTTCCAATTTTCCAACCATGGATGACGCCAACTCCACCCCTTGGGTCACACCCTCCTTCCCCGCAGCTGGCCCAACTCAATTGCTGCGGGGCAAAATCCCTGTCTATATATTTCTCCATGTTCTCCGTACTGATGGATATGGATAGACTTCACAGCGAATGGCCGACTGGTTCGCTCCGCAGTCCCATTAAGAATCGGTTGATGCTGGGCACCAGAACACTCTACTGTAATTATAATAGGCATTCAGGATCAGTACCTAGGTACTGACGCCCAAGGTTACACAGCCGGCCCGGCTGAAAATTCCCCACTGGAACTGTTTGATGAATGTTAAGAAGTGATCTAGCCATTCAACTTGAGGAAGAGAAAAATATATATATCAAGTATGAAGAATATTAATGGTTATATTGTACATATGTACACCAAAGTCTAGTCAGTCCAACGCCTTCGCAATGCAGGTATAACAAATACAGCTGTGCATAGACAACAAAGTTACAGCCAAGGAACACCCCCCTTAAATTCTCACTCCACCATTGTCGGGGCGGCCTCCAAACCATCTCGCAAGGCCATTGTTATTGTCGTTTCCATCGCTGCCCATCCATCGAGGTAGTTGAAAAGGTTCGCCCTGAAGCCATTGTGGTCTGCTGGCGGTCTCAAACGTGTTTTTCACACGATGCGCAAAAGATTGGAAGAAGTTTTCTTCTTCATCACCGCCATCGACAACAGAAGAGGTTGCAACGGCCGTCCTGGTAGATCTTGGGGGTCGTGTGGACTCATTCAAAGGGGTCCGAGAAGAGGAAAATGCCTGATCATTCCCTTCAGGGAATGGTGATTGCCTAGGTGATCGACCGTTGCGCGCAGAAAGCCCAAGAGATCCCAAACCATTCAGCTCTCGATCGATGAGCTCCCGGCCTTCACGCCAACCACCCAGCCCATAGCCACTCGGATTGTTTTCTAGGTCCTCATTATCCTCCTCCAAGAGGCCGAAACCGCAAACGTTTCGGATGCGGCCGTAGAGATTGAAAAGGGTGGCGCAAATTGGAATAAGAATAAAAACAGGGAAGAAATAGTCGAAGCCCTTTCCAAGTGGGGTAAGAACAATCCATTGGCCAAGGAATTGAAAGAATATGGTACGTTGGCGAACGTTTACTGGCATAAACGTTACAAAGTTGTAAGCGATCGGTACTGTAAGCCTGGCGACGAGACTCGCATACCAGCATGCGCTCTCACCATATGTGTTTCGACGAACAAGGGCTCGGTTACCCCAGACTTTGACGTCACTAATGCCAACTAAAGCGGCAGAACACATATACAGTAGCCAGCCCGAGGCAATCAATTGTCTTCCAAAGCCGATTGGTGCGGCATTCTCATGGTACGACACTACTGAAAGAGTCACCACAGACAACCTGGGGGCTAATGATTTGATCAACTCTGACCAAACGACGCAGACAGAGGCAGCAGCAAAAAGAGCACCTAGGGTAAGTCGTAAGTTTGGGTAAATATTGGTGTATACTTGATATCGCATATACGGAGTAAGTAGCTTTAGTTGTGGCAATAAGGTGGAGCGTTGGGGATAGTGGCTGAATTCCAATTTTTTCGATGCGGACGAGTTGATGATCGCTTGTAGGTCGGCAGCTGTCAGAATTAAACGATCCCACTCATCAACAAAACGGGCTTTTTGGTGTCGCGCGCGCTGAAGGCGTCTTGTTAAATCTGCTAGATAGCGTTCTGTGATAACGGCAGGGACCGAGCTAGATTCGTTGGAGGCTCCCGGAAGGCCGGATCGAAGTTCAGGGGGGGTTGAGGTCTCGGCGAGCTCTTCGATCCAGTCCTGGAAATTCCGGGCGGTACCGGTTTTGCGGTGTTGTAGTTGAGCTACCTGGGATTCAAGACTTTCCAAATCATTGATCGCATCCATCAGACGGTCATGCAGTAAGGGTGCGTGGGACTGGAGTCTGCGCAGTCTCCCACTGACGTTCGCATTACGGAACAAAGTACGAGGGATCGAAACTAGACCGTGACCCATCAGGTAGATTGCAAGAACAAGACCCCAGACGTAGGCAAGGGCCATTACAAGGGCCTTGATGGTGGTAAAATCAAAGCCATTTTGGATGGAAATGTAAATCAACCCTATCGTTGCACAACCCAAAACGATCATCTGATACCGAGCGTTACAGCGGATAGAATACTGAATGCGACTTTTGGTGTCACGGTATCCAGAGTCGACATATTCCCCGAGGAGTGGTAGAATGGCCCTGTGAGTATTCAAATAATATCAGCATTATTTCCAAATCAAACATGGTAGCTTGGGATAATCGGCAGCATTATTCGTACCATGTGAGAACGAAGATTAGCCAGTAGGCGATGCGCCAGGAGACTAGGAGGAGGCGATCAGGGAGCCAGATTGCATTGGGGCCAGCTCCATCACGCGAGCTTGAAGCCAAATCAATCGGAACTAGGAGGACAACACTGGCGGGGAGGGCGAGCGCAAGGAAGACGGGAATAGATAAGTATGCTGGGGTGGCTCGCAGAGTAAGGTAGCGTCGGAGAAGCACCAGAACAAGAACAGAAATTATGACGAGGGCCAGTGTAAAAAAAATGCTGGAACTGACGGAAATTGGAGCAACCGAAAACATGGTGGTTTTATTATTGTTGAAAGAAATAAAGGAGAGTGGATGTGGTCCAAATTTGATCAATCAACAATTATTGACCATGTCGAGCAAGTCGAGTGGACTAAGGAGAGACTATCGATCTTAGAATCGGGCAAAGGCAGAAGCAAATTAGTTTGAATAGGGAAAAAAAGGCGGAATAAAAATAGTAAGGAAGAAAGGTCAGGGAAAAAATATATGAAAGGTCTTCCAGCTTGAGGAGAAAGGGGAGAAAATAGAAATGACGACTCACTGCCACGGCTCGCTGACAATGGAAACGGGGATTGTTGAGTGGAGGCGCTGGAGCGTAATTTCCAGACTGGGTCAACAGTGGACGACGACGATGATGGGGTGACGACACCGGCAGGGGGCACTTTTGATCACATGACATGACTGCTTCCGGAAAAAGTCGAGTCCATCTTGTTTCTAATTGGCTGGAGAAAACAAATAAAGAAAGAAGGCGGTAGACAATGGCAGAGCTTTCCCTGGCCCCCACGGCCACGCCATCACAAGAGTTACGTCATTTGTACCAACTTCCTCGCTGTTGAGAATAGAAAGGGAAAGAAAAACCCTCTCCATATCTGTAAAACACTGGGCAAAATTGAATTATATATCATAAATACGTCCTGAGATCTAATCCCCGCGCATTATACAATTCCTAAACCTTTACCTTTGATCCAGCATGCCAAGTAAGTGCAATCATGATTTTTCTCGATACACAGCTGACATACTACTAGCTGAAGAACCGAATTACTGTAATTCTCTAATTCGGTAGTTACTCTAAAATGTGGTCGCTAGTCTGACAGAAAGTGCAGATAAGACTCTAGGCGTCTCCCCTAACGCAACACAAAGAGAGATTCGCAATGCTTACAAGAGGTATGGCAAATACATTAAGACCCCGAAAACCTATGATCTGGCTGGTGAACTAATCGTCTTGATAATGTTATAGGGAATCGTTAAAGTCTCATCCCGATCGTGTGCCCGAGGGATCCCCTGAGAGGCCTGCCCGAACTCGCAAGTTCCAGGAGATCAATGATGCCTACTACACCCTGTCAGATGAATCACGTCGACGCGAATACGATGCTAGGCGGCGGACTGAAGAGAGCCCGGATTCCGAGGGCTTCCAGGGAGACACTGGGGGCTTCTCGTGGTCTTCTTTTGGGTTCGGGGGGGCGGATCGTGAAGAGCGTGACTCGGAGCAATTTGGGTCAGTGTTTGAGGAGATGTTACGGGAGGAAGGACTTGCTGGTGACAATAATGGTGCGGATGGGCAAAGAGCGGGATCTCGGTTTTGGTCTATATTGGGTGGAATCAGCGGTGGTGCCCTCGGGTTTATTGTCGCTAATGCCCCTGGAGCTCTTGCGGGGGCCGTGGCTGGAAATCGCCTAGGTGCTGTTCGGGATGCAAAGGGCAAGAGTGTATATGAAGTATTTTTGGACCTCCCAGCGAATGATCGTGCCCGACTACTAAGCGAACTAGCTGCCAAAGTCTTCCAGAACACGATGGGACGTTAAGAATGAAGAAGGGTGAAGTCTGCATCCTATGTTTATTTTATCTGTATCTTGATTCCGGTACTTATTGTATATAGACACCTTTATAGTATATAATATGATTCTTCTAGAAAGAAACTTTGGGTTTATTCTAAGTTCTATAAGTCACGTTGGAGGATGAGGATTTTGGAGGATAGGACTCTCTCTACCTTACTAGACAGGAGATGATTCCTTTTGAATAAGAATGTTGGATCAGCCGAGGAAGAGGTGCTCTGGAAACCCATTTTTCTTGGATGGGACAGTAAGTCGTCGCTTCACCTTGCAGGGTAAATTTTCAAAACCTTAACATCTCTCACTATACAACTACCTAGATATAAGTGTATCACTGCTCCGAAGCCAACGGCCTAAAGATGTTTGAGTGGGACTACAAGGCTACCAAAAACGTTGAAGGGTCTCGACGATGCAGGGCAGATCGCCGACCAGGCCCCACCTGTCTGGCCCGCATGCGGCCATCATAGACGGAGTATAGCATGGGAGGCTACGTACTGAGCCTATTTCCCTTTCACAATGTCAATATAAAATTTACTTTTTTTAATTTTTTTTTTTTTGAGCTCTTAATAATTTTCTATCGATTTACTGCCTTACATAACAATTTATTTAAAAGCGCTCTATCATGGCTGCTGCGACATGCCCTGCACTGGTGAACCGTCCTCTGAAGGACACAATTTGCCTCTTTGACGTCGACGGCACCTTGACCCCAGCACGGAGGGTAAGTCAAGATACGCCTTCGGTTTAACGGCCCCGTTATTCTCATGATTGGATATCAGTCAGTGCTAATTTACATTCTACTTGACTCTAGGGCGCTTCCCCAGAGATACTTCAGCTTCTATCACGCCTGCGACACAAGTGCGCAATAGGATTTGTGTGTTTTTATCCCCTCTTATTTCTCTCTAGTTTTCTTCAATTATATGAAGTAATAATTAACCTTACGTATGGTACAGGTTGGAGGCTCTGATTTTGCCAAACAACAAGAACAGCTTGGATCGACCTCAGAGAATATCACCACGCTCTTTGACTATTGTTTCAGCGAAAATGGCTTGACGGCGTACCGTTTGGGGGAGCCTCTCCAAAGCAATAGCTTTATCCAATGGATCGGGGAAGAAAAGTACCAGAAACTGGTTAACTTCTGTCTCAAGTACCTTGCGACTATTGAGCTCCCCAAAAAACGTGGTACATTTGTCGAGTTCCGCACTGGAATGATCAACATTAGCCCAGTTGGTCGAAATGCTAGTAACACCGAGAGGCAGGAATTTGAAGTGTGAGTTTTGTACTACCAGTGTTACTGTTGCTCTATAGACCCGACTACTCGCTCAACAACGAAATTAGATATGACCGAGCACACAACATTCGCAAGGATTTTGTGGATGCACTGAAGAAGGAATTCCCTGACTTCAATCTAACGTGAGCTGCAACCTGATGCTGCTTAAATTTTTGAACTAGAACTGTGTTGATTATTCTACCCCCCGTGCCAACAGCTACTCCATCGGCGGCCAAATTTCCTTCGATGTTTTCCCAACTGGCTGGGATAAGACCTATTGTTTGCGGCACATTGCGGCCGAGAAAGATATTTCAGGCGTTGAGTATAAGAACATCCACTTTTTCGGGGACAAAGCCTTCCCAGGCGGCAACGACTATGAAATTTACAGCGACCCTCGGACAATTGGGCACTCCGTGAGTGGCCCCGAAGATACCATGAAGCAGCTCAAGGAATTGTTCCCATTATAGCCGCCTCTTTCTTATAAGAGCCAAGGGCAAAAGAATTTGTATTATTTATTGGATTATTTTTTTTGGGTGAAACCAATACTATGCTTTTCGATAGCATTTGTGTTCGAGGGAAGGAGCGGGGACCAACAAAATGGAGTGTATATCTTTATCAATTTCAGATAACCAAATTTACCACCAGGTATGATCGGCTTTCTCGTAGACCTCAATATCAGTGACGCTCATACTTCTAGACAAGAAGCCACGGGCTACTCTAAAAGCAGAGTCAAAATCCAAACCCCCGTCAGTATCGCTCCCATGTTCCATATTCCAGCGTACCCGATCTTACGCGATGCGGCGCCGTTTGGCTTCGTTGGATCCCCCGTTGCCGTCGGTGTGGTGTAGGCGCCATCAGTCGTTGGTTTTGGTGAGCCATAACCAATGCTGACTGAGTAGCCATCCGACTCGCTAGGCGGCTTCGTGACGGTGAACGAGGAATTGACATACCACGGTGCGTCTGAGCTGGGCAGATCCCCATATCCGAGGTCATCCACGTATACACCTAGCTGTACACTCGTCATCCCGGTATAGTCAAAGGTGTAAACGCCGTAGGGGCTGGTCAAATTCCACACTGTTTCCCCCTGGTGAGAATAATGTGAAGAGCGGGAAGAGAAGGGAGTTCGTACCATAACTGGTTGATCCACTGGGGATAGTTACATTGAATTTGCGACAGCCGGTATTGATAAGCCAACCGTCACAAGGCTTATTACCGGGGACCAAGGGAAAGATATCGCCATAGTATGAGTTTGCCTCAATTGCCAGGGGACCTGGTGGTGGGGGTGTCCAACGGACAGTGTACAGGCCCCCTGCAGTGATTGTTTCGCCGTTGGATGGCCGGAGGAGCGTGGCTGTCGTAGGGGATGAGGATGGCGCTGGGGTGATTATGCTGTTTGTGACGCTATCAGTTGTTGTTATCGGTGCAGTCGTTGTCGTTTGTGCCAAACTGCTTCCTGGCAGTCCCAGAAGGGCAAGGTATGACGCCTGAATAAGCAATAGAAGCTTTTTCATGGTGATGATCTCTCTGGGGCAAAAAGCATTTTGTCAACAACTGCTCCACCTTTGCGGCTGCGAATTGCTATAAATGCCCTTCAATTTCAAGTATGTTCAGTCCTCCTGAATAAGAGGGAGTGCTTTAGAGCGAATCATCCAAGCACGCTTCCCGGCTTGGTAGGCCATACCACCAATAAGCGCACCGCCATATATGAATACGAGCCGCTTAGCATTTTCTCAAATGAAGCTAAATAATGGCTCGCTTCTGGATTTTCAATATTGTCGCATGCCTCCCCAATACACAGACACCATCGGTTCCCCTAGGCTCGCATTTATGAGGGCAAATGAATACAACAACCAAGTGGCCTTCTCTTTTTTCTTGGTGGGGAGTAAAGTGAACTAAATAACTCATCTTTAATTTTGTCTTTGACTTTGTTGAACTTTGGAGAACATGGGTATAGGCTCTTATTGCGAACGTTTCGTGACTAAATACAGACACCTCTGTACACTTGGGCATTTGCAAATGCCTAGTCAGATGGTATAAATTGAGTCCCTGTGTCGTGTTCAAGCACCTACATGCCAATACAGGCATCAAGCGGCTAGGATTCAGTTATGGCAAGGGTAATCAAGTTACGTTTTGGGCTGTTAGGGAAAATCGCAGTATCGTTATCATTAGAGTAACGAATCCCCCTGCACAACTAGTCCTATTATCAGCGCCTCTCCGATTATTTCCTGAGGAATATCCCCTTCCCTTGATTGCAGCACTAAAAGTATTTTTATATTGGCTACTAGTAGACTATTGACTCTTGAAATTCACCTCTGCCCCGTTCTTTCTAAATCCGTGCTTATGCTAGATATATCCATGACAGCTCCACACTGCAGGAACAATGGCATACTTGATCAGGATACAGAATCTCTGACTGAAAAAGACAATTATTTCTCCCAAACAGGAAGGTGCCAAGCCAGTGAGGGTAGTGCACGGGCCACATGACGACATGCTATGCAATCTGAGGAAGCTACACCCAAGTAAAAGACCAGCAAATTAATATTTAATTAAAATTAAATTATGATAGCTTTAAGATATCCATATTATTTCAAAGCTTTAGGTGCAGGTAGTTCTTTGCAGAACCATCCTGGCTCTATTCCAGTAACACTGCCTGATAAAACTGCTAGAGCCTTACCCACTAGCAAGGAATCGGGGAGAAATATCTTGAAACTCATTTGAGAAAAAGCTCATCGTTGATATTTTGCTTGAAAGTCTAGTTAATAAGGACAATTTGAAACATCAATTCGTCAAGAGGCCTCGAGGGGCTGATCACAAGAAGACTCCACTGAGAGAGAAAGATCGGCCAAATGCCGGGGGAATTATTAATTTATGATGAGCTGGGGCTTGGGGGCCCAGGTGACCCATCCAGGCGTCCGAAATAGGCAGCCCTAGCCCCCGGCCACTGACGGGACTTTTTTTGTTACTGGATTCCGCAGGAGCAGCCACCCCAAAACTTGCACCCAAAACAAAAGTCTGGATTCACGATCCATTCTTATGGCTCATTGCCCCGCAAACTCATCCACTCTTCAACGATACCCCCATACGATGACGGCCCATACACCGCCGTCAACTCCCGCCACCACCACCCTCCCATACGGTATGGATTGAGTCCAAGGTCACGCATCAAGACATCATTATACTATCAGCGATAATGGTTAGAAGATTTCTGGGTTCAGATTTTGGGAGACGCGTACCTTGATTGCATCTAAATTTAGTCCAGCGCCAGTCAGTCTACCCCACACAACGTCTTCAGCAACCGTTCTTCGAATAGATTCAGGAGTCTCTGAGAGGGGGCTTTTACAAAGCCCCTGCTCATCTAGATTACAATCAAGCCCGCCTGTAAGAAAGGCAGCTACCCAGAGCGCCTGAACCTCTGCGACAGCCGCGACCGCCCCGCTGAGCACTACCCCTAGGACCGCGAAGGAACGGTCACCTTCGTCAATGAGTGAAGGGGAAGCAATTCGCCGGAAAAGACGCCAGGATATCTTCTCACGTGGCCCTCGACTCGCAAAGACACCAGGGTCAAATGCACGTCTCATACTATCTTCAGTTTCTTGTTCCAAATCCACCCACTGCTTGTCGGCGTCGCCACCACATCCAGATTCCGATAATGAATGTTGCGGTACCCCAAGTTGAGAGTAGAGGTCCTGGGGCTCGAATTGGATTGGGATCGTGGACTTCCACCCCGTTGCATGGACAATAAGGTCAACATCTGGAATTTTAGTGCCATCCTCCAGCTCAATCGTTGGGTTTGACGGCGTCCCCGAATATCTTACAATGCTGGTTCGGTATGTATGGACATTAGGTCCCCGAATTATGTTCCACAGATCTGGATGGTTTATGATTCCTCCTGGCGTGGTGCACTCCATAACGCTACAGGCAGCACCATTAGCCTGTAACCGGGGTTGCCTGGAATATTAAACGGCCTTACCTTGCTGCTGGGCGCAACCTTTCCATCTTTGGCTGCGAATCATACTTCACTGAGTCGAGGATATCCCGGTCCACTCCTTTCCAAAACTGGCGTATAAGGAACCGTCCTAGCATATTTCCGTGCAAAATTCTTCGCATCCACGATCCCTCCACTCGGGGGATCCAGGTTGATACAGCTGCAGAGGGTGCCCAAATAATTCTCGTTGGGTTTTCATATACATAACGACTTACTATCCCGACCAAGCGAGTGCTTGCAGCTTGGTCACTAGCCAGGCTTTTGCCCCCGAGCAACTGAGTCGTCGGCGCACACATCCAGGCTGGGCCGTAGCCCTCTTTGCGGATGATCCAATGTACCTCCACAGGATCAGAGCACTGCACCTCCTGATGAAGGGATGAGCCATTTTGGTGAAGCGAGCCGAATAGGTGAACAAAGTCGAATGACGACTTAGCACCTCCATAGATAGCAACCGATCGCGGAAGTGGTACAGGCTTTGCATCATTGCTAGGATCCTTCTCTAACACTTTGATGGGCTGATATCCCCATTTTTCACGAAAATATGCACCGATGTCCTTGGCATGGATCTCAGGGACGACTGTCTCGGATGGGCGGGTTATTTTCGGGATATTTGGCTCGGAGGAGAGGCCAGTAGCGAGGATGAGTTTATCGCAAAGCAGGGTTACGTATTCTGGAGATTCCGCAGCGGTGACGACGATTTCCAGTTTCCACTGCTTGGACGGTAGTCGAGAGATGCGAATAACCTATGAGGCTTGAGTCGGGTGCTTTTGCTGTCCAAAAGAATCTAACTAACCTTCTGGTTGAGTTTGATACGTTTAAGAAGATCCCATTTCTTGCACCAAATATGCAAGTATCGGTTGAGTTTCCATCCCGGGATGAATTGCTGGTCATAATCCCGTCCCTTGATGTCTGGAACAGCCGTTGCGATTGGAAGATCACTATACTCGTAATGGCCATAAGAGTTCTGGCTCCGAAGATTGGGATACAGTCGTTCCTGCGCCCAGGTACCTCCTAGATCTGATGCCGAGTCCACAATCAGGAGATCATTCTCGTAGTCGTCGTTGCCCTTGTTTGTCTTCTTGTAGGTGCCTGTGACCTGCAGGTAAGTTTTCGCGGCAATCAATCCGTAGAAGCCGGCCCCAACCACAATAACGCGAGGCATGACGATTATCGACGGACTAGGGCTCAGGAAAATATTATCTTTCCCTTCATCTTCCCTCTTGCCCATAAATAGGCCGCAAGGAGAACAATACGAAGCAGCCGCCGCATTGTTCTGCTGAATCTTTTCGGGTCAACAAAGAAAAGCGCCGGACCGCAAAGCTTATCACCTCCCAACCAAAAGGAAAAAAAAAAAAGATAATTATCGCTCGCAAAAAATATCATCATCATCATCATCATAATTATTATTATTATAACTACAGACACTCTATTCTATACTCGGGACATCAAGCTCATCAACAATCATCACCTTGATGCTGGGTCGTTGGGGATCGGCCGTCAGCTCCAACGCCTCTTGAGCCTGCTCTAAAGGCAATCGATGCGACACTAGGGCCTTCAAGTCCAGAATTCCACCATCTAGACAGGCGATCGATGCAGGCCAGGTATCGCGGTACCGATTTATAAACTTCAGATCAATCTAGATTCACTTGCGTTAGTAATTTGCCGGAAAGGGTTTAATCTAAGGCGAGAGATGAAATCTTACCTCCGCGAGAGATAAATGCATGAAGGGCAAGTTGTTCATAATCGCCTTTCCAACTCCAATTACTACCACCACGCCGCCTCGCCTCGCCGTGTAAGCTGCGGTCACGACGCTACTCTCGACGCCGGTACACTCGAGCACCCTATCAGGGGCGTTATACTCCCCCTCCCCAAAGAGGGCACGGATCGCGTGCGCGTTCCCCTGCGCATCCAGATTCCGATCAATCTGGTAGGTGATACAACTAGGGACAAACTGCCGGGCAAATTCTAGTCGGCTCGGCTCAAGATCGGTGATGACAAGCGGGTGTGCACCAGATGCGCGTGCCGCTGCGAGGGCAATCAAACCAATTGGACCTGCACCACAGACGACAACACCGCGGCCCAGTTGCAGGTGGGCGACTTGGATTCCACGCATGGCGACAGAGAGGGGCTCAAGAAGGGCACCTTCCGCATAGGAGACCGATTCCGGGAGTCTGGCCATTCAACTCAGTGTCAATGACGAAAAAAAAAAAAGGCTGACACTGGGAAGGGTTGAACGTACTTGTGTAGCCACTTAGCAGGATGCACTTTATATCGTTGGATCGTACCATCGTAGGGGTATACGCCTGCGAACTGAACATCTTCGCAAAGATTATATCGGCCATCGTCACAGAGGAAACACTGTTCACAAGGAACACCGGGCTCAACAGCAACGCGGTCACCTGTATATAGTTTCGATTTTTGTCTCATCAGTCTAAAAGCCGCAGCAAGAAATCAGGAGGGCTCTTACCAGGCTTAAAGTTAGACACCCCTTCTCCACATTTCAAGACTACGCCAGCAGCTTCATGACCGATAATACAGTCACCCTTGAAAACTAGTTCACCGATGCGACCATGTTTCCAGAAATGGATATCGGACCTGTCATCGCAAAATCAATTTCCGGGTGGTCAATGGGGGGAAGAGAAGGGAGGGTTCAAAAAAAAGGGTGGATACCCGCAGATTCCAGTAGCTTTAATATGAAGTAAGACCTCGCCTTTCCCCGGAGTGCGGATTGGAGCTTCCACTTGTTTCAGCTGATGGTCTGCGGTGACCTGGAGAGAGGGATTGGGGAGGAATGATGTAGACATGGTGAGGACGAAGGGAGGAGGGGGGCTGTGGATTACGGGAGGAGAAATTTCAAGGGGAAGGGAAGGGGAAAAGTGCGTTTAACACTTACCAACTGGGGCAAAAATGAAGGATTTATAGAAAAGCGCGGAGAAGCAGCATCTGGAGAAAGGGAAATTGGAGCCTCGACGGAGAGGCAGTGGGATGCGCGACGGGTTTCCCGCTTGGGATAGTGGTGCCTCTGCTTACCCGATGCAGCAATTCTGTCAAGCGCACGATGTATAAAAATCGCCCGCCGTCCACGAATCCCCAAACGCCCCGGACAAAACCCCAAAACAAGTCTCGAACACGTCCTGGTGGCATTTCTCTTCCTTTCTTCCTTTTTCTTTTATTCATTTTCATCATGGCCGCTAGTTCCCTTGTGAACGGCTCCAGTAGCCACCATGACCTTGTTCTTAAGACCTTTCGTCTTCTCATTGCCGACCTGTGCCAGCAGTTTGGCGGTGGGCATCCGGGGTACGTCACTCAAGAAACTAAAATACCATATCCCAGAGTAGAAAACTTATAGAATGAATTGTATAGAGGCGCAATCGGTATGGCAGCGATTGGAGTCGCTCTTTGGCGCTACATCATGAAATACGCCCCCCACACACCCGACTACTTCAACCGCGATCGCTTCGTGCTTTCCAACGGCCACACATGTCTATTCCAGTACACATTCCTGCATCTGACAGGATACAAGGCGATGACCTTCGACCAGCTCAAATCCTACCACTCCGACCGCGTCGATGCGCTCTGTCCCGGCCACCCAGAGATCGAGCACGAGGGAATCGAAGTCACCACAGGTCCCCTAGGCCAGGGCATCGCCAACGCTGTTGGTTTGGCAATGGCCTCTAAGAACTTAGCTACTACTTATAATCGCCCCGGATACGACGTGGTCTCAAACCACACCTGGTGTATGATCGGCGATGCGTGTCTGCAGGAAGGTGTCGGGCTCGAGGCCATTTCACTAGCCGGTCACTGGCGTCTCAACAACCTCACCGTTATCTATGATAATAACCAAATTACTTGTGACGGCTCGGTCGACCTGACCAACACGGAGGACATTAACGCGAAGATGCGTGCCTGTGGATGGGACGTTATCGACGTCACCGACGGTTGCTACGACATCGAGGGCCTCGTGCAGGCACTGACACAGGCTCGTGCAGCTACAGACAAGCCCACCTTTATCAATGTGCGCACCGTCATCGGCCTCGACAGCAAGGTCGAGGGCCAAGCTGCGGCACACGGAGCCGCATTCGGGGTGGCCGATGTGGCCGACATGAAGCGCAAGTACGGCTTCAACCCAGAGGAATCGTTCACCATCAGTGACACTGTGCGCGAGTTCTTTGCTGGCCTGCCTGCGCGCGGAGAAGCTTTGGTCCAGGAGTGGAATGACCTGGTCCAGCGGTACACGGCCGAGCACCCCGATCTGGCCGCTGAGTTCCAACGTCGTGTTCGCGGCGAGTTGCCCACTGACTGGAAGGACCTCATTCCAACCAGTTTCCCAGAGAAGCCAACCGCTTCGCGAGCTTCGTCCGGCCTTGTCTTCAACCCTCTTGCCAAGGAAATCAACTCCTTCATGGTTGGAACGGCTGATTTGTCTCCGTCTGTAAACATGATCTGGCCGGGCAAGGTGGATTTCCAACATGTACATTCCCCCTTCCCCCGTTTTCTTCAGAATGACCCATACTAACTCTGGCAGCCTGATCTCCGTACAACCTGCAACATCACTGGCAATTACTCCGGTCGCTATATTCACTACGGAGTGCGCGAGCATGCCATGGCCGCCATCTCTAACGGTCTTGCCGCCTTCTCTCCCAATACTTTCATCCCAATCACCTCCTCCTTCTTCATGTTCTATCTCTACGCCGCCCCAGCTGTTCGCATGGGTGCTCTGCAGCATCTTCAGGTCATCCACGCCGCCACACACGACTCCATTGGCATGGGTGAAGATGGACCAACCCACCAGCCGATTGAACTCGCTGCACTATACCGCGCCATGCCCAACCTCCTGTATATCCGTCCAGGAGACAGCGAGGAAACCGCCGGTGCCTGGATCGCCGCGATCGAGGCCAACAAATCTTCCAGCATCATCTCGACATCGCGACACACCCTCCCCCAGTTAAAGCAGACCCGCCGTGACGGCGTCGCCCGCGGTGCATACGTGCTAGAGGAGCCCGAGTCTCGCGCGGCGGTGACTATCATCGGCGTGGGCGCGGAGCTATCATTCGCGCTTGAAGTCGCCCAGGAGCTAAAGGAAAAGAATGGTATTGTCGCCCGTGTAGTCAGCTTCCCCTGCCAGAGGCTGTTTGAGCAGCAATCCGTCGAGTATAAGCGGGGCGTACTCCAAAGACACAAGGGGATCCCGGCCGTGGTCATCGAGCCATATGCGCCCAACGGATGGGAGCGTTATGCGGACGCAGCAATCTGTGTGAAGAGATTCGGTCACAGTTTGCCCGGAAAGGCCGCATACAAGTTCTTTGGGTTTGATATTGGAGTGATGACAACAAAGGTGGCGAATTATTTGAAGAAGATCGAGGAGGATGAGGCCCTAAGGGGAGAGTTTGTGGAACTGTAGATTTCTCGTCTTTTTGTTTACTCTTTGCATGATCAACACGGAGCCGGTCTGTTTTTACATATAATGAGATTTGAGAATGAAACCACCGATATTTTGGGTATTGATTGTTGTTATTGTGAAGAAACAGGACTTCTTGTCCCTTTCACTTCCTTTCAAGGAGATAAATAAAAACATCCTTATCAGAGTAAAAACACTTACAGCCGTGGAAAGTTTAATCGTTCTTTGTGGATGCAATGCAAGCTGCAAACAAACCAAACAGGTCGAAATGCCGCGAAGCGATTTAAAGCGGTCAGCCACGGCAGAACGCTGGACAGCCAGCCACTAGTCCCAAAGGAGAAAAAAAAAAAAAAGGAATCAGCGCAACGAGATCAAAAACTAGAAACCACAACAGCTCTTGTCCCCTCTAGTTTCCTTAGTAGCTCTCACAATGCCTCGCGAAAACCAAAAGCGTGGTCGCAGAGCGGCTGACAAAGCCAAAAAAGACGACTCTAAACGAAAGCGCGACGACGTACCTGAAGATTCCGAGCCCAAGCGCTTGAAGCCCTCGACGGACGAGACCCCGACCGGCACTGGAGCAGACTATCTGCCATTGGAGGAGGGCCGAGATGAGGGTGCGCCACCTATGGAGGAAATGGCCTTCTACGGTCTTCTTGATACCGACGAGCAGGAGTATTTTAACCGGGCAAACGAGACGTTAGAGTCGAATCAGTTTCAAGATGCGGAGGAGAAGAACCTCTTCATCGAAAGTGTATTCCGCGAGGCTCGAGGGAAGGAATTGAAGATCGCGTGTAGTCAGGGCTGCTCGAGACTGATGGAGAAATTGATATCGATGTCGGACGCTCGCCAGATCCGCCGCCTGTTTAACAAGTTTATCGGCCATTTCTTGCAGCTCGTGCAGCATCGATTTGCGAGTCATTGCTGTGAGAGGTTATTTATCCATGCGGCCCCGGTGGTTATGCAAAAGATGCCGAAATCTTCCAAGGGTCGCCAGGATGAAATGAACCTGGACGAGGATGGAGATGACGAGCCCGAGCCCGAGCTCTCCCTGGTAGAGATGTTTATAAAGGTTGTGGAGGAGTTACAGGGGAACTGGGGATATCTTCTAACAGAGAGGTTTGCATCGCATACGATTCGGGTACTACTTCTGGTACTCGCTGGGGAGCCCGTTGACGTGGCGTCGAGTGACTCGGTTGTCGCCAGTCGGAAGAAGGAAAGACTGGGTGCTGTGGGAGGGGAGACTCAGGATACTAACCCGACTGGGGAGAAGAGGGCCGTTCCAGAGACCTTTGAGGCCACCTTGAAGAAGGTCATGCAGGACATGGTCTCGGTACTTGATGACACCTACCTCAGGGCGTTAGCCACCCACCCTATCGGGAACCCAGTTCTGCAGGTGTTGGTCCAGCTGGAGCTCTCTCACTTCGGAAAGTCGAGCGCCAAGGAATCCAATTCGATCATAAAGAGGCTCATCCCGGACGAGGATTTCCAGGAAGGCTCCGAAAGTGCCAAGTTTATTCGAGGCTTGCTCTACGACCCTGTGGGATCTCGCCTGCTGGAAACCATGGTACGGTACATGCCAGGGAAGATGTTCAAGGCTCTCTACAAGAATTTCCTCCGTGACCAGATGACGTCGCTGGCGCGTAATATGACAGCTGGGTATGTGGTTCTTCGGGTTTTAGAGAGACTTGGGAAGGACGAGCTCCAGAAGGTCATGGAGCAGCTTATCCCCAAAATCCCTAGCCTTCTTGAACGGTACCGGACGATTGTCCCCAAAACACTAATTGAACGATGTCTCGTTCGAGGTGTCGATACAAAACCGCTTGCAAAGGCTCTAGAGGCTTCTTACGACTCTGATCCTTCTGTTAGACTCGACCAAATCCTCCGACTCGAGAACGCAGGGAAAGAGACAGAGGCAGGGAAAAAGGAGTCCACCGCATCTGACACCAACCCCGCCCCTACAGCGGCAGAAAGGCTACACGGCTCTCTGTTCGCACAGACAATGCTTACAGCTCCGGGGCCAGTGAGCGGATTAATATTTTCAAGTCTACTCGCCCTATCAGAAGAGTCTCTATTGAAAATAGTGAGAGACCCAACTGCGTCTCGTGTCGTCCAGCAGGCTCTGACGGCCTCAACATCTTCACCCCAATTCCGTCGACAGTTCACGAACCGGTTCCAAGGCCATTTGAAAGACCTTGCACTGGACAGCAGTGGATCCCATCTGGTTGATGCGTTGTGGCCTGCCACCAAGGATATCTTTTTTGTCAAAGAGCAAATGGCACAGGAGCTGGCGCAAAATGAACTAGCCCTTCGCGACTCTTTCGTCGGTCGCGCTGTCTGGAGGAACTGGCAGATGGATTTGTACAAGCGGCGACGCGGTGAATGGGTTGCCAAAGCGAAGGGCCGTGAAGATAACAACGGCGCCGCTGGTGAGAAGCCCAAGTCCCGCATCGAATTAGCCCGGGCACGATACGCGGCCAAGGTAAATGGGACCAGCGCGAACGCAACACCGGTGGCTGAAAGGCCACAATCTTCGACATAATATATTTTCCTTTCAATTATTTCCTCTCTTTAGCGATTTTGTCGATAAGAAAAGTACTTGCACTGTGGATAATGGAATAGAGGATAGTAAAATCTGCATCATCCCATATATTGAAATCGAAAGGCGATTCTAGATATGTAGAAACCTTCAGATCGAGGCTATCCCATGGTAATCATGCATTGATGCGGTTTCTGTGATACTCGATCTTTGTCTGTCTCAATTTGGGCGCGCTCGACCACGTTGTATTCCGCCAGAGTCGCCGTGAGCTTGAGCCCACGAATTAGAGACCGCCGGCGAGGGCAGTCAACAATACTGCGGAAAATAGTGAGTCGGCCAGTGGTCAGGTTGAGACAAGTGTTTTTCGACAATCGCCTGCCATTTTTTGTCGATGGTGGCATATTGGGCGAGCGATCCGGGGATGAGGAGGGAAACTATGTGCGATATGAACTCCGGAGGGAGGGACAAAAGCATGGTGATTGGATGAGATTAAACGCGATAGGGTGGATTGGGGTGAATGCGATGAGTGAGATGAGATGAGGCAATGAGATAGAGTGGTAAAAAAGGCAAGTATAAACAATGGATGACAGGGCGACGATCAGCAATCATGAACAGCGTAGAGGTCCGGAACTCTCCTTGGCTCACATTATATAGAAAATAACAAGAAGAAATAATGGAAGTGATAAAAATAAAAAACCATATAATCTACGGGAGAGTATATCAAAAAGAACCCAACTGAACTGCTCGATCCTAAATCTACCAACAACTAAATCACTAATAACAACTTACAATAATAGCTACACCCCCTCCACCTATTCCATCCTAATACAGTATACCTCTTTAGTGATGTTTCTCTTCGTTCTGAATACCTTCAAGGAGTCAATTTTAGGTAATGCTGCGGGCAGGGTGGGCGCCGAAGTTCCAACTGACAGCACTGTTTTTCAGCCTCTTGAATTGGCGCCACCAACAACCAGGATTGGCGTGGCATGAAGCTCTGGAACTTTCTTTGTCAAAATGGCGGCTCTGGTGCAAGCTCCGAAGACAGGAGCAGAGGTCGCATGTGAGAGGATGGCGAGATCCAAAGAGGATCCATTTTCCCTCGTATTCAGGGCAATGGCACCAATCACAATCGCACCTCGAGAATGGAATTTCCAAGTTGGGAATCCTCATCAAATTGAAAAAGAAAACAAAGTTCGAGTCGGTTCACAGTGTTCTTGGTTTGCCCCTTTCCGAGAGCCGTCTTGCATCCCCTTGTGATGTCGGGAGGCATGAGAGAGGTGTTGATGTGTGAAGAGGGAGGGGAGAATCCAAGCATATGGGGAGACTCAATGCGATCTTCCTCCATCTCGACCTTGAATTACCAACTCCCTGCGGTCGAAATCAGGGACCAAACCATGCCCTCCCCTGTTAATCCCTCACAGTGGGTCTGGCGACGGAACTGGTCCATTGGGACCTGGCGATCCCTCGTCTCTTGCAGGTGCCCAATAGAGGAAGCGACCCAGCATGATGCACACTGATCGAATCACGATGCAGGATTGCGACGGATTGTGAAATACGAGCACGATCCCGCCAGTCAGACACCGAGAAAAACGTTCCAGGCCAATTTTCTGATATTGAATCTTAAATTGAAAAAGAGGAGAACGCCAGCCGGATTTGAAACGAGAGAAAAACCCTCTTCCTCCTCCCAAACGCCTCTTTCCCCCCTCCGCTCCACATATTGCACAACATGGAGCGGCTCTCATATTTCCTCTGGCTGCTCTTATGTCTCACGTCTTCAGTCTCTGCGTGGTCGTTCACCTGGCGAAATAAGGACGGAGATGCCTATGTCGAGCACAGCGAAAAACCTTACGGTTGCACCAAGATCAACCACGCCAAGGGCCAGGTATTCAGATACAGCCCTGAGGACAATGACTACGACATCCGCATGTGGTCAAATGCAGATTGCTCCGGAACCCAGTCTGGATGGTCGCCAAATTTCTGGGAGAAAGAGTCCAGTGTGAATCTCCTCTCGTTTATGGTCGGGTCGGAAGATGATGAGGAGGATGAATCCACAACCTCCCCCACGCCCACCCCATCGACAGTGACCTCCGAGACAGAAACCCCCGAGACAGAAACTACAACACCAACACCTGCTCCAATCGAATCGCAATCGCCAACCCCAACCCCCAGCGACGAGCCGTCCAGTAGCTCGTCAATATCTGGCGGTGTGATTGGTGGTATCGTGGTTGCCGCGGTCGCTGGTCTCGCCCTCGTTGGTGGTCTCTTCTTCTTCCTTGGTCGACGCGGCAAAAGTGCTGCTGCTCCAGACGTCGCACCGCAAGAATCCCTTCTTGCACCGGATTTTGGTCATCCTCCCCCGTCGGCCTCTGGGTCCGCTCCGCCCCCTCCCTTCTTTGCGGCGGAGATGAAGCCGGAACTAGATGCAACACCCATCACCCCGAGGACCGAGAAACACGAGTTCAAAGGAATCTATAAGCCTCCTATCGCAGAGGTTGAATCACCCATGACGCCCCAATACACGGGGGCTCCGACGTGGGTGCTCGCCGAACTACCCGGAGACTATAACATGATGGAAATGAGCGACACCCATCGGTTGAATGAGATGGAAGGAAGCGGTTTGCCTAAGCGTTAGCGATGCAAAGGCCATTGAATGTTGTTTTCCCCTAATGACTTGTCGACTATTCATATCGCTTTCTTTTTTTGTCCAAAGAACGGACTGTCATTTTTCATTCATGTATATATTTATTCGCTATTCTCAAGGACTCGCATTGAGGGGTATTGTATTTAATCAGCGTGATGGTGTTTTCCTGGCTGTTTCCTTTTTATTCACTGCGATAGAATCAAGAAACTAAAAAATTGCATGCATCAGCCTGGCTTGAGAATTCAGAAGTGGCTGAAGGCTTATTGCTCCCTCATTAGAGCGACCATGTGATAGGATATCCAAGAGAATTCCTTGACCTCTCATCTCTGTGTTGATAAGAATTCGATCGATAAATCTCTTTTTGGGTGAATTATACTGCCGGTTTGCGTGATTCCCTGGAGTGTCTGCCATGAGCGTTGCGCACGGCCATGTTTTCTCGATCCTCGTTTCGAATATTGTTGCCTTCGGTGAGATATTCAAAGGGCGAGCCGAAATTCAAAATACGAGCCGAATCCTGCTTCATTCCTTCGTTTCACAGCTCCCTGGTCGACTTCTGACAGGTAACATCAGCCTGGCTTGTTTAGGTCCAACGAGAGGGTCGAACAGGCCATCATCGATGTTGCTTGACCCTTGCCTGTGGAAGCCTGGAAGGAATTTAGGAGCCCGGCACGTTTTTTGTCGAGTTGTGGGAGTGAAGGGGTTTGCCTTGATCCAACTCCATGGAGAGTATTTCCTGTCCAAGAGGATGAAATTTGGTGCCTGCCCTGTGGCTGGCGATTTGAAGCTGGGTTCCTTGGGACCATGCGCCACCCCGGCTCTCGCTGTCAGATGCCGTCACTGGCTGCTGACGTGGTGTGCTCTCAATTCCTTGATCCCGCTTACCAGCCACAAAAATACTCCTCAAGGGAGAGACCAATAAGAAATGTGGCAGCCTTGAGCGTTACTGCAAGATATTTAGGATGGCTTTGTTCTGGGAGTCTCTGGATTACATCCAAATTCATGTAACCAAATGGAGTCTAGCTAGCAGCACCCGAAGTGGCGGCGGGTCTAGTGTTCGGAGGCGCTTTTTTTCGGGAGTGACGAACACGATGTCTCAACGCTAAAATAAAGAAAAGCTTAATGCGAGAAGAATGGAAGCTTTACAAAGGGAAGAGTTTAATGATAAATGAATAATAAGCAAGCCATTTAAGCCCAATTTATCGTATTTATCCTCATCTGATCCGAAATGTATTTTTTTTGATAACCCGGGAGACTTGGGCTCTCCTTTCCATCATCTCTAGTGGTCCTTTTTGTGTGTAGGTGGGCATGTGCTGGCCTGAGGTCTCGAGTGTGATTTTTTTGCTGATTCCTTCTATATATTATGTTAAGTACGGAGTAGAAGTTAAAACATTCATAGATTGATATAAACGGACTATTGTTGATTCTATCTTTTATAGCGATCTTCGTGACGATCGTCCTTTCGCGAGATTTCTGCTTCGTTACGCACCCTACCGCTTTCCTTTTTCACTTGTTTTCCATTTGTTTCCCACAATAATGGATGGAAAGATTTGAAGAGTTTCAGTAAGGTATCACTGAAGAGGTTCTCTTCTTTCTCCTCTTCACATTTGGCCTTCCACGACGGAATGAGTTGCAACATTTTACGTTTGGGGGCGCCGGGAGGCTGCAGTGAAGTATCCGGGAACCCATGATAATATCCTGGCTCCACAATCCGCTGATTGATAAAATATTAGAGGGTCCCATTCCAGGGGTCGACGAATGAGCAGCTTTCCCAGCCCCAGTACCAGAAGTTCGAAGCAGCGGTGTCATTGATGCTGGCCAAAGAATGAGTGCAGGCTGGCGTGGAACCCCCACATCGGAAAAGCTGAGAGAGTGCTGGAGACGAGTAGTTAAGAAAGCTATTCTGCTGCTGTTTTTGACCCCTCCTTGCCAATGTTTTGCAACCATTGAGAAAGAGAGTGTGCACGGTTTCGTTGGTTCTACATTCGTTGAAATTGAGCTGGAGTAGCGTATTCTTCTCACAATGTCTTCCCCCGGAGCTGGCTTCGAATTCCCACCCCAGGAAATTTCCTGGCAAAAGAGGGATGTTTTGCTGTTTGCAAACAGTGTCGGATGCAAGGCTGACGAATTGCACTTTCTTTATGTGAGTTGTCAATTCTTGAAGTCAAATGAGCTGGCTTTTCTAACGATTAAATGCGTACCTAGGAACTCCATCCCGATTTTTCGGTCTTCCCGACCTACCCTTTAATTTTACGTATGTGGTTTCCCGCGCACTCAGTTTTTGGTGTGCTATTAAAACAAAAACCGAAAACTGACTTTGTGTCAATTAGCTTTCAAGCTTGCAGACCAAGAAGTGACGGACTTCTACGCTCGCCAAAAGGCGGTTTCTGTTCCTGGTGTCCCTGAATTTGATTACCGTCGAGTTGTAGATGGCCAACGCAAGCTGACCATCTTAAAACCTCTTCCACCGACTAGTGCGGGCAGGAAATTTGAGCTGCGTAATAAAGTCGTCGGGGTCTATGATAAGGGCAAGTCTGGGTCGGTAATGGAGACTGAGCAAGCGATTGTGGACAGTCAGACCGGCGAGGTATATTCGAAAACTGTGAGCAGCAACTTCTTCGTGGCTCAGGGTAATTGGGGGGGACCAAAAGGTGCGGTCATCTAGATGTCATCAATCATTTATGCTGGCTAATTGAAATTGTCTAGGCCCGAGCATGGTGAGCTATAGCGCTCCAGAGGGCAAAAATCCAGATGCTGTCCACGTTATACAGTCCAGTAATGAAAGCGCCCATCTCTACCGGTGCGATCCCTCCTTCGTAACTCACGCTCTTTGATGGGTTAGATTCGGCTGCTAATTTTCTGGTGTCCGCTAGGCTCAATGGAGATTACAACCCCCTCCACGCTACACCTGAGCCAGGCGCAAAGATGGGCTTCGGGGGTATTATCATGCATGGTCTTTTCAGCTGGAACTCTGCTGCTCATGGGATTCTACGAGAACTCGGGGGTAGTAACCCGAATAATCTCAAGGAGTTCCAAGCTCGCTTTGCCTCTCCTGTCATACCGGGTGACCGACTTACCACCGAGATTTGGAGGATGGGCAATGCCCAGGATGGTTTTGAAGAAATCCGTTTTGTAACAAAGAACCAGAATGAGAAGACTGTTCTGAGCAATGGTCGCTGCTTGCTGAGCGTTGTTGGACCCAAAAGCAAGCTTTGACCTGACACCACGAGATCTGTGGGTTAATGTTAACAATAGAACTGGAATGTATTTTGCCACTTGTAGATCATGCCACCTGGAAAAATGTCAAAGGAGTTTATTATTGCTGGGCGGCCTTTATAAACCCGGGTAAGCCACTCTAAGTTTAATACCTCTTTAATTTTAAATGTTAATTTTAAATCTTCCAGTCCTCTGGTCTGGGTTCACTTGCAGAATCTTAACATGGATAGATTCTAGGAACAGCTATCACCAAGCTTCCCGGGCATCCTGATCTTCCGACCTAGGCAACTAATCTCAATTCATCACAGATACGCTTAGTAGCAGTTCATCGGAAAAATCAGCGTGAAGGAAGAAAAAGAGAACTGAAGCGATTCGAAGACTCTTTAGTTGTGTGCGGCGAATATAACAACCCAGACTCAAAAGGAGAGCGGTGGCAGAAAGTGAGAGGGAAGAACCATGACATGGCGAACAAACTGCCATGACATAGGTACTGAACGGTGAACAGCCCCTGAATCGACGTCATTGAGGTCAGACCTCACTGAATCGACACTGGATGGTCGAGACACGGGAGGCACCAAGGCCGTTCGGTCACTCGGACCGTCGGAAATCCGGTGGTTTGGGGAGCGCAAACTCCGGTTGCCGCTACCCAGCGAAGAAAAAGAGCCGGGACAAGGGTGAGTCAGAGTCATGGCTCTCCTCCACTTCTGTCAAGGGATTTCAGGAACCCAGAGGCCTGCTCCTGTTCTTCCCTTCCGCCCCAGCACAATGTGCCTGCCGATTGGACGTACACCGGAATCTGGGGCTGTGCGACCACCTGACCACATATCCCAGTATATCGGAAAACTTTACGGACTTAGGCAACGAGAGTTTTCGAGAAGCTGACGTTGTGTTGTTCCTTGGTTTGGTATGATAATTTTTTTTTTTACCTTCCCTCGCTTTCTTCTTTTTTCGACCAAATTCGTCGATTTTCTGCGATTGGAAGGTCATTGGAATCTAAGGAACGAAAATAATATGAGATTGAAAATGCCATAAATTAGAGGTTGAGTGTTTCCTGCTTGTGAAAACTGGACATATCATTCTCCTCGGGAGTCGGTTTGGGGGAACGGAGATTAGCCTTTTGAAATAAAAATTAATACCAGCAAAATAAAATAAAATTAATTTTCTCGAAAAGTTTTGCAATCGGCCCTAAGGCCCCTAACATTCCCCTTATTCTCCGGAGGAATATAACCGTTTCGATTGGCTGTAATTGTGGAAACCAAAAAGTACAGAATTTTGGGAAATCCTGGGTGGGATCTGCGCTAACCCGTTTGAGACGACCAGACTGTTCTTTTCATTTTCTTGAAATATCCAACTTTTCCCTCCCGACTCCAGATCGATCATCTTCTGCCTACCACCCGAGACGACTGTCGTCTTTAATTTCGACTTTTATAATCCTATCCTTTTTCATCCCTTCCCTTTTTACTCTCGCGCGTTCCTTTGACGACCCCTTGGCGTCAAATGAACCTGCATCATTTTCATTATTTTGATTACAAGGTATGTTTTTCCCTCGGTTACTGCATAACAGCCCGAAGCAAGGCAAGAAATAAAAAGAAAAAGAAAAGCCAAAGCAAACTAACAAGTGTTCTTCGATAGCCTTACCTCTTCCCTCTGAAGAGGTCGCCCGCAAGATAAATGGTTTTCAAGCCGTTTACCCACATCGCGCGTCAGAGTTTCACCAAAGCCTTTACTCACGGCTATGCTCAATCCGTAGTTGCCGCATCTCAGTCTTCATACGCGTCCTCCACCACTCTTAATCACCTCGCATCTACCCAACCCGCGAAATTTACCCGCACTACCCAGCTCCAACATGTATTCCAACCTTCGAGCTCCTCGGGCGCTGGTGCCAAGGCCAGTCAGGGCGGCTCAGGGTCTGGAGACGGTGGGCTAGCCGCTTACTACGCGGCGTGGCAGCAAGCCCAGCAAACCGGCGATGATAGCGACTGGAAACAGTTGCAGTCGAAACATAGAATTGGTTGGAAGCCCTCACCGGAGGAAGTTACGGGAAAGCAAGAGGAAGACAGCGGCCTTTCCGCAACTCAGTCTGATTTCCACCATTCGCCTCATATCACCAAGGCGTCAGTCAACGCTGATGTCAGTGCAAAGGTCGAAGAGGCAGTAGCTCGCGAAATCCAGATCCAGGAAGAGCAAGCTCAGGCGGAGGAGGCATCACAAGCCCAGGATAATGGGACCGAAGCTTTCCCTGACTTGCCACCCGATGTGGCTGCGGTTGAGGATTTTGCTACGGAGGAGGCTCGCCTGGCGTCCGAGAAAATTGTGGAATTAGCCTCGAGCAAGAAGTACGCTGAGATTCCAGGAGCGTTTGCCACAATTCTGAGAGATGGCCTTACACCGACCGTTGAGGCTTACAATGCCCTCTTGGACTCGGCCGTTCAGCTCCACGATGATCTGTCGCAGGCGATCCCCAAAGCCCTCGATGTTTACTCTGATATGCTTCGTCGCAAGGTGATTCCCGATGAGCAGACCTACCAGACGTTGGTTCAGCTCTTCGTTACTCGTGCCCACGATACAATCACGGCGATGGAGGTTTTGGAGCAGGAACGCGCTCGTTATGGAGGTATGGAAGAGCCCGGTAAATTTATGCTGCACTCTAGTGAGCTCGAAAGGGAAATTCTCGCCGAAGACGACTCCCTCGGCATCGCAGTTAAACTTTTTGACACCGCTACTTCCCGACATGACCGTCTCGTCTTCTCCCTCGATACCTATCGTTACCTCATCACAGCATGTGCGACAGAGGGCCGATTTGAGGCTATGATTCGGGTTTATGCTCACATGGAATCCCAAAAAGTCACACCTCACGCTTCCATTTTCCCCTCAATGATCGATGCCTTTGCCGCTGCCGGTGATCTCAGGAGTGCTGTCGAGTGTTACAATGAATATAGGTCCCTGGCCGTTTCTGACGATAACGGCGTATTCACCATCGTTCAACGTCTGGACGGTCAAGTTTACGCTGCATTAATTAAGGCTTATATTTCCTGTGGCAAGGAGGAGAATGCTATGCGTTTTCTCGAGCGAATTCGTACATCTTTTGATAAGGTGACAGAAAACCGTGAAGCCCGCCAGGGTGCAATGGAGTCTGTTATTGTTTACGATGCACTGGTGCAACACGCTCTAAAGTCCGGTGAGCACTCTCGGGCACTTGAGGAAGCCAAGACCCGCTTGCGGGGTGGTGCCCTGGATCATGCCATGTCCCGGATCTGCATCGCTGCGGCAGATTCGGGTAATCTCAAGACAGCTTCCGAAGCGTACGATAGTCTCCCCACAGACATGGCCACCCGACAAAAACCTGCTGTTTCAATGCTGGCTTTACATGTGCGAGGCGGCGATGTGTCAGCTGCCCGACCTTTATGGTCGATGCTGAGTACTGTGGGTCAGGCAACACCGGACATGGTCCAACCGACTGTTATGTACGCTGTCGCTCTAGTGAAGAGTGGTCAGATCGAGGAGGCTTTGATCCAAGCACGAAATATGTTCTCCCGTATTCGCAGTGCTCCCACCACTAACCCATCCTCGAACTCTGTCCAGGAGCAAATTAATGAAAGTCTTCACCTCATCGCCCGCCTCCTTATCCAGAGTGCTGCTGTCCTGTCCCCCCAAGCCTCCATGTCTCTCCTCTGGTTGATGATCGAAAATGGAGGGCTGGTTTCTCCTTTGGCTGAGCATGCGGTCGCTAGTCTTGGGCCTATCGAGATCTCGCAACTTCACCCCCATGACCTTGCACTTGCACTTCAGATCCAAGCCGGCATGCTTGTCAACAACACCTCGATGTCTTTCGATGTGGCGCATCCCATTCGCTTCGCCCACATGCTTGATATTGCGTTGGCAACCAGCCTTGCCCTGGATTCTACCACGGTTACCCTGGTTGACCAGGCTGTCGGCAAGTTGTTCAATAGCCGCCCCGACATGGTCAAGAGATGG
This sequence comes from Aspergillus diversus, assembly GCA_027569885.1. Taxonomy (NCBI): domain Eukaryota; kingdom Fungi; phylum Ascomycota; class Eurotiomycetes; order Eurotiales; family Aspergillaceae; genus Aspergillus; species Aspergillus diversus. The sequence goes on along the minus strand of JAPDKZ010000013.1, from coordinate 907,319 downwards.
CACAACTATCTCGGAGTAACCTCCAGCCCCTCATCTTTCCTCTCCGGCCGCCATACCCCAGTCTCTGAACTGTCAAGTGCCAGCTCCCCACCGAATGAAGATGTATATGATCCTTACGCATATGCTACTGATTTCCGGGGCTCTGCGATGATTGCTGAGGAACTGGAGAGCACCCACGGTCGCCCAGAGTCCCACTTGAATGAGAGCCTCTCTCGACTGCGAAACATGCGACGCGCAGGCCGACACCCGCGTTATATCACCTATGCCAAGCTTATTGCGGCTGCCGCTAAAGTCAACCGAGTTGATTTAGTTCACGAGGTTCTTAGCATGGCGAGACGCGATGTTCCGCTTCTTCCTCAGTACAAGGCTGTCAAATACGGCTGGACCTCAATCCTCGACGCCATGGTTGCCTCCTGTCTAACTCTTGGTGATCGTAGCCTTGCTGCGAAGTTTCACCATGAGCTTTCGGAAATCGGGTCTGCTCCTTCGGCCAACACTTTCGGTCTCTATATCACCACGCTCAAAGAGTCCACTAAGACTTTCGACGAGGCGACGGAGGCCTTGAAAATCTTCCACCGTGCTGTTGCTGAGGGTGTCGAGCCTACTTCATTCCTTTACAACGCGCTGATCGGAAAGCTTGGCAAGGCCCGCCGTATTGACGACTGTCTCCAATACTTCGCAGAGATGCGTGCGAACAATATCAGGCCTACCAGTGTCACTTATGGAACCATTGTGAATGCCCTTTGTCGTGTCAGTGATGAACGTTTCGCTGAAGAGATGTTCGAGGAGATGGAGTCTATGCCTAACTACAAACCTCGACCTGCCCCATACAACTCCATGATTCAATACTTCCTCAACACCAAGCGCGATCGCAACAAGGTCCTTGCTTACTACGAACGCATGTTGAAACGCAACATTCGGCCAACCATGCACACCTACAAGCTTCTCATTGATGCACATGCTTCCCTGGAGCCAGTGGACATGAACGCTGCTGAAAAGGTACTTGAGGCTATCAAATCCTCTGGCCAGCAGCCTGAGGCCGTCCATTACGCGTCTCTTATCCACGCCAAGGGCTGTGTGATGCACGACATGGACGCTGCCCATACAGTGTTCAAGTCCGTTGTCTCGAATCCCAAGGTGCGCGTACAACCATGCCTATACCAGGCGCTTCTCGAGTCAATGGTTGCCAATAACCAGGTCGCCCAGACCGAGGCGATTGTCGATGACATGATCAACCGTGGAGTAGAAGTGACCGCCTACATTGCGAACACTCTCATCCACGGATGGGCTACGGAGGGAAATGTTGCCAAGGCGAAGAATATTTACGATAGCGTTGGCCTAGAAAAGCGCGAACCTAGCACGTACGAAGCGATGACTCGTGCTTTCCTGGCCGCTGAGGATCATCAAGGTGCCTCTCGCACCGTACAGGAGATGCTTTCTCGTGGATATCCCACAGCTGTGGCAAACAAAATTGCAGACCTAATTGGCAGCGGTGCAGTTTCTTCTGCGCTCTAAGAAGACGGTTAACATCACTTGACGATGAAGTTGCCTCTTCTCCATAACACATTCAAAAATCTTTGGACTGGAAAACCATTTTGTTTATTTTGGGCTGGACCCTTCTCTTCTGGCTGTTTCCAGCCCCGTGGTCTTTGCATAGGTATTATTGGGGGGCAACTTTGATTGCCAATGAGCTATTTCGGTTTCTTTTTCTCAATCCTACGGGTCAGCATTTAGCGGGTGGTAACGGCGTTTATTGGAAAATCAGGAGTACCCCAGATGTACATATACCATCGGTGTCATTTTTTTCCTTCCTGGGGAAAGGCTAAATAGTTTCATTTTTCTTTTGTTCGATAGAGACTCTCAACTCAAAAGACATTCAAGAACATTACTGAACTTCTTGCCATGGTATGATTAAAATTCCTAGGATCCGTAACTCGGCGCCATTCATGAACAAGATGAACAAGACGACAAATCAAATTGGGTGGTGTCTTGTGTTATGCTTGTACTGGTACTATTTTTCTGCCCTACCCTCGAAATGACCAGGGGGAGGTCATAGCGGAGAATATCTCTAGCTTGGCACATGCTCAAGATTTCCCAATTCGGTAAGCAGGAAGTATATTTTACTTTCTTGTGATATTCACAATAAGAAGAATCCGTAATAAGGACAGGGGGGAGGGAAGATGGCGAAGCGGACGTTAAGACCAGGATATTCTCCGAGGCCGATAAAGGTCGGTTGACAGTTCCTACACCCCGAGGCACTGATCGCAAAGAAGCCTTAATCAGGACATACCAACGCAGCGGGAATGCCTCCACAGGGTCCAAGCAGGCGGGAAGATCGTTTTCAAGCGGGCCTAATTAAAGCTCTTTTAGTGGGGGGGATGGGGGAGTGAGGGGGGGAGGCGACCTCGGTATGATATAAGGAGAAGAAGATGGGCTGAAATGGGCCGTCCAGGCTACCAGGTTATGCGGCAAGAGGATCATGATGCTTGGCGCGGATACGGACCGTGATGATGGAAGGTGATTGAGAGTTGGAGAGGAATGTTGGCGAGAGAGAAGTTCGAGAGAAGAGAAAGAAGCGAAGACAAAACATGTGAAGTTTTGAGATCGTCATCGCAAAGGTTGCCCAAAACGGAATTTGATCACCCCAACCAAAATTTATTCTCCGCAACAACTTCAAGCACAAACGTCTGAAGAATTGATACGAGTATTTCATTCAGTCCGCCATGTGAGAAAAAGCCTCGGTTTCTTTTGCGCAGGTTCGGCGTTCATGATGCCTTGGAATTAGTCTCCAGTATGCTCGGCGTATATATAAAATAAAAACCGTCGAAAAACGGCGGATATCTTAAGAATTAACCCCCCTCCCCTTTAATTCCTTCCCTAGCCTCTCTCTACTTTTCGTTGAATTCATCTTGCGCCATGTCTCTCGATCAGTCTCTGTTGCTCCTCGCGCAATGGCTTCAGCCCCTTCTGGAGAAGCTTCCACCCTCAGTCCAGGGTGCACTCTTGCACCCATTAGCCCCGAAGATCTTCCTGGCCGTACTTGCGCTGGCCCTGGTGCGCCAGACCAACCGCACTCTGAGCAGCTGGTCGCTGAACAATGGCGAGCGGGTTGGACCCTGGGATAACGCCCGGGAATTGGTTCTCCTGACTGGAGGCTGCAGCGGAATCGGGAAGCAGGTGATGCAAGATCTTTCCAAGAAGGGAGCTCGTGTTGTGATTCTGGATATCAACGAGCCCAACTTTACTCTCCGTAAGTGGCCTTTTTAGTGTTTTTAGCGTTTTGTTAGAATAAAAAAAAAAAAAAAAAAATAAAGGTCCTAATATAACGCAGCCTCCGGAGTCCACTTCTACAAAGCCGACATCACATCCTCCGCCAACATCGCCGCCGTCGCGGAAAAGATCCGTGCGAACCACGGTGATCCCACTGTGCTGGTCAACAATGCCGGTGTTGGTCACGATGGCACCATCCTCGAAGAGCCAGAGGCCAAGATCCGACAGACCTTCGAGGTCAACACTATCTCTCACTTCCTGATGGTGCGCGAGTTCCTGCCTAGCATGGTCCGCCAGAACCACGGCCATGTGGTCACGATTGCCAGTATGGCCAGCTTTATCGCGTTGGGCGAGATGGTCGATTACTGCTGTTCCAAGGCGAGTGCGCTGGCCTTCCACGAGGGATTGGGCCAGGAGCTTCGTATGTGGTATAAGGCTCCTAAAGTCCGAACCAGGTATGCATCTTCAGAACTAGTGGACCTTTCTACGAGAAAACTAATAAGAGAAATTGTTGCAGTGTGGTTCACCCTCTTTGGGTTCGAACACCCATGATCCAGCAATTGACCGACGCCGGCAACCAGTTCAGGCAGCCCATTCTCACGGTGGAGAAGGTCGCGGGAGCGATTGTCAAGCAGATTCTTTCCCAGAAGAGTGGGCAGGTCATCCTCCCGTCATATCACTGGCCGTTGAGTATGGTGCGCGCATTCCCGACCTGGTTCCAGGAAACGGCCCGGGGCATTGGATCGAGAAGTCTGTACAATCTTCGGCTTTGGGAGCAAAAGAAGGCTTAGATGGATTTGAAAATGATATTTATATATGTATACCCTTGGTTAATGTAATTTTGTTTTCCCTTTTTTTTTCACTTTTATTCTCCTTTTATTATGACTATTCTTCATGAGACGGTTTGGATGAAAATGCACCATGTACATATTAGAAGCTCGCAAAAAGCGAGTATATACATTAGAAAATGGAGGTAAACTAAGAAAAAAGGTATATACATATCCAAACATACGGATCAAACATTATATACTAGCTATAATTACATCTTCTCCATCAGATTCCGCAAGAAAGCCCGAACCCGCCTCCCTTGCTCCGTCTCCGTCCGATCCCCGATGTACAGGTTATAAACAGGCGCGACATGGCCCTCACCCTTGCCCACGCAGAACTCAACCGCGGGGAACCCGGCCCGGAACTTCTCGACGAAATCCTCAATGACAGGGAGGAGGATTTCGCTCCCGCCACCACAAACCAGGGCTTTTTTCAGCGGGAACGACCGGAACCAGTCCGTTGGGGCATTCGAGAGATCGGTGTAGTAATCCCGCTCCGCTCCGCCGAGATAGGCGCCCGACCAGGGTCCGGCGACGTACGGGGTGATCAGGTCGCCGCGGGAGTCGACATCTTCTTGCTCGGAAAGGGCGGGATCCAGGCTGGTCCAGGGGGCGATGAGGACGGCGCCAGCGAGATGGGCAGAGATAGGGAGGGGGTCGATAGCAGGGTGTGGGTGGGCGAGGTGGGAGAGGACGCCACAGACCAGATTCCCGCCCGCAGAGTCGCCGCCCAGAATGATGTTGGCGGGGTCGTGGTGGCGGTCAACTACGACGTGGCGGAGGGTTTCGACGGCCTGGCGCAGCTGCGTCGGGTAGGTGGCTCCGGGGGCGAGGGTGTAGGTGAGGGCGAAGACGGCGAGCGATTGTCCGTTTCGTTCGCTGTCGGCGATCAGGCTCGACCAGAATTTGAAGTAACCGATGTTGGCGGGGAGTGCGAATCCGCCACCTGTGGGTTAAACTTTCGGTTAGATAGATAAACACAGGGCTGAACAGTATGGACTGCGAACATACCATGATACCAGATTAGCACATTCTTTGCGCGGGGATCGCCCAGCCAATGCCCCTGAGCCCCGTGAGGCAATCGCACGTTTCGTGGTGACTGTCCCGTAGAGCGGATGTAGCGCTCATAGACCTGGTTAGTGCGTGGGAGGACATATCTAGGAGTGGTCAGAGGTCAGATTAAAAATGAGAGGGGAAAGAAGAAAAGAGGGCAAACATACTGCATCTGTGCTATTGACAGCCGCTGGGTGGACTTGCGAAACAGCGCATATCCAATGTGTAGCAGCCATGACTTGGGATATTGAGGCGCGCGGAAAAGCAAAATCACCAGCGCCCACACAAAAGTGGAAGAGAGCGACAGCAGCGCCGGGATCAGGTCGAGTTTCTGACGGAATGACAGCATTTTGCTTTTTCTTTTTGCTTTTGTTTGTTTAAGTTCTGCCAAAAATTTTATGACAGTGACAATCTCATTTTATTTTAGTTATATACAGCTGCCCCTCCCTCCAACGATGATCAATTTCAGCTGCCGAAAATGTACGAAAGAAAAAAGTGAAAAACGGAGCGCCTGGAGGAGACGAGGGACACGAGACACAAGACACGCGAAAGAGAGCATGTGAAGCTAATTGTGAGCAACCCTCAGAGCTGCTGGAGACTAGTTTACCAACAGTTCCTAGGTAACTAGCTCTAGGTCCCTTACGACTGACGAGTTGTTCCCATCCTATTATCCGGGGAGTCGCAACGATTGCCATTTTCGGCCGTTGGGGAGAACCCCAGGGCTCTGGATTATTCTTCTCTGACGGGAGGACAATAATGCTATTATTATTCTCCCCATGATTATTCGCCATTCACATCGTCGTCGTCAGCATAGTCATCTTCACGATTCATGCTCCGGAGAATTATGATGCCCCTGTTATCCTCGTCGGACAACAGGGAGTCACACCACGCCATACCTTATTACCTAGCGTCCCATGAGGCCGAACAGCAGTTCTCGAGCGCAGCATCAGAACAAGGCTGCCAGATTCTGTTCTTTGACTTAGTTCGATTCTTTTATTGCCCATGAGACTGTGACTCTCTTTCCTTTCCCCAGAGTTATCTCCCCAGAGTTATCTGTGTCTCTCTCTCAAGCTCAACCCTCGGTTCGCGACCATTTCCTCTTTCGGCCAACCGAGGAACATGTGAGGATTTTCACAATTTATTCTCTTTTATTCTTTTCGCTTTAATTATTCTTGATTTTTTTATACACTCCAAATATCATCAGGTTTTCCCGGGTCTTATATATATTGTTTCCGCCGTCCGGTAACAATGGTGCCGTCCTCTACGACCTTTCCAGTCTAAAATCCTCTCTTCATCCACCCCTTCTAGGAAGAGAAATAAATACAGACCAACATGACTGACTACGACGTCATTATCGTCGGCGCTGGTATTTCCGGTATCAACGCTGCCTACCGCCTGCAGTCCCAACTGCCTCATCTTCGCTACACCATTCTCGAGGCACGAGACTCTCTTGGAGGCACCTGGGATCTCTTCCGCTATCCTGGCATTCGCTCAGACTCTGACCTGTTCACGTTTGGGTTCGCATGGCATCCGTGGGACCAGGACAAGCCCATCGCTGAGGGCCCAGCCATTGTCGACTATCTCCAGCGCACTACCAGCCTCTATGGCATCGACCGGCATATCCGCTACCAGCATCGTCTCCGGGGTGCAGACTGGTCGTCCACAGACCACACCTGGACGCTAACGGTTGAGAACCCGAACGATGAGGACGACGCCAGCGCCCAGATGAAGGTGCTCTCAACCCGCTTCCTCATCTTCGGCACGGGCTACTACGACTACCACCAGCCCCTGGAGGCCAACATCCCCGGCCTCGACCGTTTCTCCGGCCAGATCGTGCAGCCCCAGTTCTGGCCCGAGGACCTCGATTACGCCAACAAGAAGGTCGTGGTCATCGGCAGCGGAGCCACAGCGATCACCATCGTACCCAAGATGGCCGAGCAGGCCGCCAGCGTCACCATGGTGCAACGCAGTCCGACCTACATCCTCGCCCTCCCCAACCGGCGCCGCTCCCTGATCGGCCTTCTCTTCCCCGCCTTCATCGCCCGCCGTCTCCTCCGCATCAGCTGGATGTTGACCTCGCGCTTCTTCTTCCTCTTCTGCCAAGCTTTCCCTCTCATCGCCCGTTTCATCCTCCGCCTCCAGGCCAAAAGCATGCTGCCCCGTAACGTCCCCTTCGACCCACACTTCCGCCCGCGCTACAACCCCTGGGACCAACGCCTCTGTGTCTGTCCGGACGGCGACTTCTTCAAGGGCCTGCACACGGGCCGCGTCGCCGTCAAAACTGACACCATCCGCACCGTCACTGAGTCCGGCATTCAGCTCCACGGCTCCGGGGAGGTTCTCGACGCCGATATCATCGTACCCGCCACAGGACTCCGTCTGCTGATTGCCGGTGGCGCCTCCATCACCGTCGACGGCATCCCCACGCACATCAACGATAAGTTTATCTGGCGCGGCATGATGCTCCAGGATGTTCCCAATGCCGCCTTCATCATCGGCTACACCAACGCCTCCTGGACCCTTGGTGCCGATGCCACCGCCCAGACCCTCGTCCGTATCCTGAAGAACCTCGACGCCAAGGGTCTCCCCGCTGTCGTGCCTCGTATGTCCCCCGCTGCTTCTTCCCAGGTGCAACCCCGGCGGTTGCTGAACCTGAGCTCCACATATGTCACCAAGGCGGAAGGAAATCTGCCCAGGGCTGGTGATCGGGGCCCCTGGATCCCGAGAGACAACTATGTGAATGATATTTGGTTTGCCAAGTTCGGTAATATCGATGAGGGGGTGGAATACCTCGGTGAAGCCAAGAAACAAACATGAGTGATGTCTTTTCTTTTTTTTTTCTTCTAAGTTCTGATGCTTTCTTCCTGTATTGTGATATGTTATTTTTGAGATACTCCCCCGTACATATTTATATTTTTTATTTTTTTATTGTTATGAGACGAATACATCCACGGACAATGGATATGATTTACTGATTGAGTTATCGATCGGCCGATAAAAAATCTCCTATCGTGTTGATCGTCGGAGAATCTATTGATAAAAAAGTACCTTTTTGGCTTTTGCATAATTAGGATAAGCGCACAACGGTACGAGTTAATAATATTGTATTCCCAGCAACAATGATTTATCAAGTTCAACCTTGGCTCATCGGTACTATTTTCTCACCGAGTGGCTCCATTATCTAACGTCTGAGCCACCTCATGTATCATCCCCACGAGGAAAAATCTGTATAGGAAAGTTCATTAATATGATGCTATGCCACAACACTATAAACGCCAGTAAATATTACAGAATCACACACTCAAACGGCAACAGCCTTCAACTTCTCAACTGCCTTGCCCAAAACCTCGATCGCCTCTTCCAGGTATGGCAGCTGAATGTCTGCACCCGACGCACAGGCCTCGAGCAACGCATACCCGTTCTCATAGCGGTCAACCTCATCTCGGAAGTAGAGGTAACTCGTCGCCATCCGCAGACGGAACCGACCACACGTGGGACCGTTATCATCCTCCCCGAATGCAGAGCCCGGCAGCGCGGCCAGCCCACACTCCTGGATCAACCACCGGGATAGTTCGGCGCTGGTGAAGACTCCGAGCTTGTTCAGGGCAGCAGTGTAGGGCGAGAAGGAAGGGTAGACGTAGAAAGCACCACCGGGCTTTCCGACGTCAAGGCCAAGGTCCTTGAGAGCTTGGTATAAGCGCGTGGTGCAGTACCTGTGGAGCGCTGTGACGGATTTACGGTACTCGTTCATTTCTGGACAGGTGGAGAAAGCCTTGACAGAGGACAGTTGGGCTGGTGCAGAGGCTGCGGACCAGCACTCGGAGGCATAGGCGAGGATGGTCTTGCGAATGGTTTCTCCGCTGGGGGAGGGAGGGAAGATGGCGTAGCCTACGCGCCAGCCACCAGCGGAATATGTCTAGTAAAGTAAGTTAGAATAACAGATCTGGGTTATCTTAAGTAGACACCGTTCTTGCTTACTTTTGATAGGCCACCCGTGAGAATGACAGGTGCAGACTCGTCAGGGCTGCTGTCGAAGGCGCTGATCGTGTGCTGGGTCTCGTCGAAGCAGATGTCGGAGTAGATTTCATCGGTGATGAGGGCGATGCCCTTGGATTTGCAGAAGCTCTTAATGGTGGCTACGCAGTCGGCAGAAAAGACGTGCCCTGTTGGGTTCGAGGGGCTGTTTACCAGCATAATGCGTGGGTTTGCACCCTGCGAGATTGCTTGTTCGTACGAAGCCACAAGCGCGGATTCTGTTGCAGATTTTGTCAGCCACTGCTCTAGGATACGAGACTGTCCAAAAGATAGATGAGGGGAATACATACCGCTGATGGTATGGCGATCATGCGCATCCGTCTCTACCCAGAAAAGCTTCTTTCCAGCATGCAAGACTTGAGGCTCGTAGCTGACCCACGAGGGACGAGGTAGTAACACATCACCCTCGAGAATATCAAACAGAGCAAAAAGCAAAGGCTTTGAGCCCGGGGCAACCACAACCTGATCTGGTGTGATTGAAACCCCGAGCCGTTCTGCGTTGAATTCAGCGATTGACTAATTGACCAGTTAGCCCTATGTTTGCCCTGGTGAAAATAATACCGAGTGTTCCGCACCTTGCGTAGCGACTCTGTGCCTGCAACCGGCATGTAGCTTGTGGAACTGGCCTGATCCCTGTGGATCTGAAGCACATCCTTCTGGATGGGAAATGTAGCCTCGCCGAATCCTAGATGGACGACATGCTTGCCTTCTGCACGGGTCTTGAGCACGAGCTCATTGATGCCCAGGGTGGGGGAAATATGAAGCTTTGCAGCTGTTGAAGTGACCACGTTTGCCATGTCTGCGATGTGAGATTATTTGATTTCTGAATATAGGAGAATAATCCTTTCGCTTTTGATGCGGTTCATCTTTTTATATGGCTCTCCATCACGGTGGGAAACACCGAAACGCCGCCATGGACGCCAAGACGGCGATTTATCCCCGAGAATGTTGAAAGCCACCCGCTTTGATAATATTATTGAATAATAACAGCATTAATAAATCGTATACCTGGTTCCACGGCTTTGGATGGGGCTTATTTCTCTTTTTTGAAGACCATGAGGGGAGCCAAATAGAGATAAGTGATAATAGTCCTCCATAGTTGAGATTTAGCAAACCACGGATTCGGGGGATTTGGAAAAAACGCCGAAGATTTTTAGAGGTATCTATTATTATTCCTGAGGATTCCGATCCTCCAGCAAGAGACAGAGCGTAGATCGATAATCAATATCAGTACTCCAGAGTCCAGTAATCCAGTAGTCCGAGTAATGTACTGCCTCGGGGAGAAGCCGGTTCATTCATGGCTTATCAGCAAGATGATCGCCACTGGCTCTCGCGAACTATTGGATCCATCCTCCCATAAGAAGCTGACTCCTCCCACGGAAGGTGATTTTCGGGAAATCGGGATCCCAATGATAGTGACAATGGTTAGTTATTACTATTAAAACTCAATGTTGAGACCGACTATGTTGGTTCGCCTCCGTCCCAGAATGCAATGGCCATGGTAAGTCGATCCGATCAGGACATGGCGGCAACGTTATCCAAATCTGAATACAATATCAATAGCATTGGACTTTTAAGCGCCGGGGACAAGATTCAATCGAGACGCGCAGATATCTCAGCGGTGGATGCGATCTTGACATAAGATTCCCCCAGATACGACAGGTGCAAGATCTCAAATCTCCCCTCCGGGCCAGCTGCCGTTACCAACGGAAGCCCCATGTTGGCACCTTAATTCCGCACCGGCAACGACTTCGGCAGGAAGGGATCCGAACTGCTTGCTTCGATTTTCACATTTAATTTGACCTCCAATAATAATCGATCACAGCTCATGAACCCCTGCATGATCAATCGATACTGGTCGAATTATGGCTACTCTGAAGGCTTGGTGAGATTCACGATGTGGAGAACTCCTGGGCCGCGGCTTGTCGGTTTAACAACGGCTCGCCCGCTTCGATCACCGCTCCTGCTCCCTCTTCAAAAGGGAAGCTGTTCTCCTTGAATCAAGCGTTGGCTAAAATTATTCTTTTTGTGTTTGTAAATTTTCGCGCCTGCACAGACTTATCCCGACAGTAAAAATGCCGTTCAAGACATGGTTGACGGAGACTCTGGGAGTCAAGGTCCCGATCGTCCAGGGAGGTGAGTGGCGGATAGCGACAGCCCCAGAAAACCAGCTTGGATGTTTTTATTTCTAACATATCATTTTCATAGGAATGATGTGGGTTGGACGTGCTGGTTCGTCTACACCTTTAGGAACTCGCGCAAAAGTCAGCTTGCTAATGCTTAGAGGGTGAAAAAAGAAATGACATCCGCAGTTGCAAATGCTGGCGGCCTTGGGTTTTTGGTGAGTCTTGATAGCCTAGACGGAAGTATTTATGACCTATATGGCCTTGGGTTGACTTTTTATTTAGACTGCTTTGACTCAACCCTCCCCGGATGCCCTTAGAGAGGAGTAAGTGGCGAGCCTGGAAACTCGATTTTGGGCAGATCAAATCGGGTCTAATACTTGGCTGGATAGAATTCGTCGCTGTCGGACCATGACCGACAAACCGGTATGTCTTGTCAATGAACTAACTAACTCTGACTTTGGCGCTAATTCCGCCAATTTGTTCTTCCTAGTTCGGCGTGAATATCACCATGCTTCCAGCCATGAATGCTCCCGATTACTTGGGATATGCCAAGGCAGCTGTCGAAGAGGGTATCAAGGTTATTGAAACTGCCGGTAACCCTGAGCCCGTCCTCAAATATCTGAAGAGCAATGGAGTCATTGTGATCCACAAGTGCGTTTCTCTTGGCCATGCGCTGAAGGCTCAAGAGAAGGGAGTGGACTGCATTTCAATCGATGGGTGAGTTTATATGCCTGTTTGAATCGAGGATATGTGATTTGTCAGTAGCTGACGCCTTATTTTAGGATTGAATGGTACATAACTCACCCCGGCCCCTCCTCCCCCTTCCATTTTCAAGTACTATCAGAGCACGGCTAACATGTTTACCAATTTTTGGATAAAGTGCTGGCCATGGAGGTGAATGTATGTTACTCTTCCGGGTCCGAAGATTGGCTGGTACTAAATAATGGCACAGATGATATCACATCCATGATTCTCCTTGGTAGATGCGCCCAGGAACTTAAGATTCCTTTTATTGCATCTGGGGGCTTCTGTGATGGCAAAGGACTTGCCATGGCTCTCGTTTTGGGAGCCCAAGGGTACGAAATAGCACCGCTTGTTTTTTGAAAAACGGACCAGTTGCTGACCTCAAGAAGCATCAACATGGGAACTCGTTGGATGTGCACCGCTGAATCCCCGATCCATCACAATGTCAAGGAAGCAATTGTGAAGATGGACGAGAACTCGACGATTCTTGTCCTCCGAAAGTTCCGCAATACCACACGTTTGGCTCGGGTAAGAAACAATCCCGACAAACTCGCTGTAAATTATGCTTTCTTCTAACCCTCTATGTTTCAAATAGAACGAGGTCACCTTGGAGGTATCGAAGATTGAGAACGGCAAGCTGGAGCCCACCTTCCAGGAGGTAGCCCATCTCATGTCCGGTGCCCGAGGAAGGGGCGTTTACGAAACTGGTGATATAAATGCCGGTGTCTGGTCCGTGGGTCAATGCGCCGGGCTGATCAAATCGATCCCAACGTGTGAGGAACTTGCCCGTACCATCGAGCGCGAGGCGATCGACGCGCTGTCCAAGGCCGGTGGCCTGTACTCATCCAGGGCTAGCCTGTAAACTCGGAACGTATATTCTGGATGGGTTGGAAAGTGAGAAGATGAATCTTGTTTAGAGCATAATTGTACGTATTATTTATGAAGACCTCAGCCGCTAGATAGAAAACCAACGATCGTATTCCTTTGAAAGGCGAAGTGTGAAGAGGAAAGAAGAAACACAACCCAATCCCCGCACCCTGGGCCATAATATCTAGTTGCCAAAAAGAGCCTAGGCCCGTTGTGTCTGAATGCAGACGAGCCCCACTCCCCCGCCAATCAAGAGAATCTGATCTTCTGTTTCTCCCGCACCGTTGAAGACATGCACAGCGCAGTTAACGCCCTCGGTGTGTCCCTTGAGAGCATAGGCTCTATCGGTTTGACACTTGAGTAATTCAACTCTTTGTTGGTTCGGGATCTGTCGGCATGTCTGTCAAGAAAGTCTTAGTTATAGCTGGCTCCGACAGCTCAGGTGGCGCGTATATTTCCCCCTCACTTCCCCTCCAGATCGTCCAGTCGGTTCAATTCCCCAGGCCGTCCGGGCTAATGCATTTTCTTTGGGTCTTAGAGGTCTAGAAGCGGATCAGAGAGTTCTAGCTGCGCATGGTTGTTATGCTCTCACTGCCACCACTGGTCTGACGGCCCAGAACACTCTCGGAGTGCAGGACATTTTTGTTGTTCCACCCGAGTTTGTTAGGAAGCAAATCAATGCCAGCCTCGATGATGTCGGAGCTGACGTTGTCAAGTTGGGTAAGGTTCTAAGGTCTCCTCGCTTCTCCTTCTCTCCATTTTACTACCCATGAGGGGTAAAAAAAAAAAGAATAGAAAGCAGAAAAAATACACGAATTTGAACCGACTAGCTAACCAGCTGAAGGAATGCTGTCCTCCTCGGAGACAATTAACACCATCGCCGATGCACTGGTATCCTATCAAATCCCATCGGTGGTGCTAGATCCGGTAACTTGTTCTTCTTGGCTTTAACACAGTTAAATTCGAATTCTAATTCTAATCAAACTAACAGGTGATGGTGTCTACGAGCGGGTCTCAATTACTGCCCGAAGCGGCTGTCGAAGTCTTGCGGGAGAAGTTATTACCTCTCACAACCATACTAACTCCAAATATCCCTGAGGCGGAACTTCTTTTGAAGGATTCTGGGCAAGATGTATCCGAGCCAGAGGACCTTGAAGGGCTCATTCACCTTGCGAAGCAGATCTGTAGCTTAGGGCCGAAAGCAGTGTTGTTAAAGGGCGGTCATCTGCCTCTCACGAAGGACCATAAAACCGCACGCAAGCCGGAGGAAGCTTCGAGAGTTGTCGATATCCTCTATGATGGCGACAGCGTAACGTTGTTCGAAACTGATTACCTACTCTCGAAAAACACTCACGGCACTGGCTGTTCTCTTGCTTCCGCCATAGCTGCCAACCTGGCTCTTGGTAAGGATATGAAAAGAGCAGTGCGCAGTGCTGTTCGTTTCGTTGAAGCCGGAATCAAAACGAGCTTTGATCTAGGCAAAGGGAGTGGCCCAATTAATCATTTTCACTCCTTCTACACTCTACCATTCGCGGCGTATGTTCCTCCTCCCATATGTCTTTTAGTGAGATTACTGACTTGATTTAAAAGAGGTCATTTCATAGAATATATTCTAGATCGCCCTGATGTGCAACCAATATGGAAAATTTTTACGACTCATGCTTTCACTCTGGGAATTGGCAGCGGTACACTCACTGTGGAACAATTTAAGAACTACCTAGTTCAAGACTACCTCTACCTCGTATGTACTACCATTCCCCATCAACACACATACCTGTCATAATATTCACAAATATATTTAATATAGACCCACTTTGCTCGAAGCAACGCACTTGCCGCATACAAAGCAAAAGATATGGAAACTATTGCCGCGGTAAGTATTTTGTTGTGCTTGGAAATAGCCAATCCGGCGTAGTGGTGCTCCTACTGATCAAATTCCTCTAGTCTGCCAATATCGTCCTACATATAAAACGAGAAACTGCGCTCCACCTGGACTATTGTGCTTCTTTTGGGCTCTCCAAGGAGGAGATGGAGAAAACACCAGAAACCATTGGTAAGGATTCCTCTGCCCATTTCCCTCCTTTCTTCTCTCTCTCTCTCTCTCTCTCTCTCTCTCTCTCTCTCTCTCTCTCTCTCTCTCTCTCTCTCTCTCTCTCTCTCTCTCCTCTTTTTCTCAATCAACCTACAAATGTCGATTTTCGGTTACTAAATAAGATATCATTGTACTATGCAGCTTGCACCGCATACAGCAGATATATCCTTGATATAGGTCAATCAGAGGACTGGCTTGCATTACAGGTGGCCCTAGCGCCTTGTTTGATTGGATACGGTGCCATAGCCCAAAAACTGCACGCAGATCAGACAACTGCCCAAGAGGGTAACCGGTACTGGAAGTGGATTGAGAATTACGTTGCGGAGGATTACAGTGAGGCAGTCCGCCTGGGGTCTGGTAAGAAACAGTCGCGCCTCTCAAGTGTATTGTTCCTAATATATCCACAGAATTACTAGAAACCCATATGCGAACAGTTTCGCCGTCCCGAATGGAAGAGTTGATCAAAATCTTTATCCGGGCGACGGAGTTGGAGATCAGCTTCTGGGACATGGGACTCGGGAACTAAAGGGTAAAGATGAAAAGGACATAGACCGGTAAAAGCTATATATTCAGGCAACTTATGATTAGACTTAGAATTTCCCCTCGAGAAGTTCAGATCCATTGGATATAAACCTTCCCAATTCGGATAGTTTCCTGTAATTACCATCGACATTCAAGTCGTTGATGATGCATTCGAAGCATTAGACTGATCACTGCTGATCCGTTGCTGCTAAATAACGATTTAGGTCCCTGACAGGCCTCTTTTCATTTCGACCTATATGAAAGGCTAAGTGGGAGACTTGGTTCAAACATCGCCTCAATCTGGTTGTGAGATTATGGTGGAGCCGATGATGAAGCATTAACACTGTGGTCCATATTCTGCTGCAAGGTCTGAACTCTGAACGGCTGGCGGGGGGCCTAGACCTCCTATAAGTTTGTACTAAATGATTATTATCCCGCCTTTACAAATTAATCTCTGTATATGGATCTCAGCATGCTTTGGTAAATTAAAATAAACACCCCTGCCAAAGTTCCTGGAGGAACCCAAGCCCCTGAGCTGGAGGAACTTCGTGTTACGAAGCTGATAAGTGTTCGGAACACGCGGAGGGCAGGTTCCCGATCTCGATCAAAGCATAGAAAGTTTGGAAACAAATAAATCCTCATGGTTTGTTCCTACTCAACAGTGAAGGGATTCTATAATTCTATCCCCGACGGCTTATCGCCCCGAGCGCGCAATGGAAGCTTATTAGAAGGGTCAATTTCTCGATTGTGCTTTCTCCAGGGTCGTGCTCCGAGATTGGTCAGTGATGGAAAAAATCACGTTGACTCCACTGCATGTTACAGGTGGAGCCCAGTTGGTGGAGTCAGAGAGGAGGCACGGGCGTTCCAATGTAATTTTAATCAATCCAGAATTGTATCATAGTTAATTGTATGTGAGAAAGCTCAATTTCCGTTCAAATGGGTATTCTTCAAAGGAGTACTTTTATCACATTGGGGCCTTGGGGCCACGACACATCGAATTTTCCAATTGTCCTGCTGAAGCTTTTAAAGGGAAAAAAAAACGGCGTCTCAGGAGTGACATTGGATCAACTTGTCAATCGCAATTCATGATCCACCAAAAAGAGATGAAGGTCTCAAAGGACTTCAACCTGAAAGGGGTCAAAAAAGGAATAAGAATGCTTGTGCCGTGGAGTTCACTCCGTTCTTCTTTGAACAGGGGGCTGTGATTCGGTAGCTGGAATTTCCCGATCACAGCGGCTGATCCTTGACTGAAAGTGGTCCTTGGCTAAAACATTTCTGCGGCACAGAAGCATTTCATCTTTGTGGAATTTGTCGCACCAAGCCCATCAGGGAAATCAGTTGGCTCGACTCTCAAAAATTCGAAACTCTTCCTATTCTTATGACAACCGGACTCTCCTCTTGCAAGAATAATAGTAATCTCCATCTTCGGTTCAATTGGCAACAATACCTAGCGGGCTGTTGGTAATGTGGTCAGTCTTGGCCCGCATCAACGTTCTGGTGAGTGGAGCTCGACCATGGTCTTGCGACCGTTGGATAAACGAATCAAGAGCAAGGATAGAAGAATGCCAGACGTTTCCTCGAGTGGCCTGCAGTGGGAACCTTAGACCCTTAGCCCAATAAAGTTAGGAGAAGCTCGCATTGATAGAGTGACGGAGAGGTTCCCTTTTGTCTTACCCCGACTCAGCCACCACGGGGCAGGACGTTGGACTGACTGGAGAGGGCTCGGGAAAAAGGCAAAATCCAGGTCGAGAAAACGATTTTTGCGCTCCCAAAGTGAGATCAGAAAGAAGATAGTAGAGTTTTAGGATCGAAATTGTATGGGCAGTAGGGGTGGCAATCAGCCGCTCATATTTCCGGTACGCAGGATTACCACAGACCCTGGACACCTGAGGCAGAAATCACCGCAAAGTCACCGCGAGCCAAAGCACGGCTGAACTGCCAAATACCACGGTCGTAATTATTCTCCCGGACAATCGTTCAGCGAGCTGTTTCTCCTCAACCAAGTCCTTCGTTTTTATCCCTCGCTCCTGGTGACGACCTTCCCCTCACTCTTTCCCAGTGTTACTCTCCCTCACCTTCACTTTCCCACTGCTTCTTAGCCTCTCGCCTATCCTCTTCGTTCGTGTCGGGGCAACACCTTTTCGTTTCTGCCTCCTCCCCGCCCCCTCCCTCTCTTCCCTAGTTTCTTTCGCCTCCCCTTCCATCCCCGTTAGCTTCGGCACTTCCTCCTTCCCCAGGATCTGCCTCAGGAGAAGAGCCGCAGGGGGGCAATGCTGCGATCAATGCTGTAAATTTGGAGCGTTCATTTCTTCTCTTATTTATCTGACCGCGTGTGTCGCTGTCATCTTGGCTTAAACCAGCCCTCTCGACTTGACTTTCATTCGTTTGGCCACCCTTATTTTTCCGCCTAGGTTTCTAGTTTCAGGTTCTCTGCGCGCGACGCCTTAACGGCCGCCGCGCCCTTTCATTCACCATGTTACTCAAGCCAGCCACGCCGCTCACCATTCTTCTCTTAGCGGCCTTTGTGCTGCTCCTGTTGTCTGTCCTGACTACACCCATCGTCAAAGGCATCCCGTTGGCGACCTTTCAAAATGTCGACTATGGCGTCTTCGGGTACTGCAAAGCCGGCAAATGTACCGCTATCCACGTTGGCTATACGAATGGTTTGTACCTCGACCTTTCCCTTTGTCTGGAGTTCCCTTCCACTAAATAACTTCTGATAGAGGATATTAATAACACTGGAAACGACTTCAACCTCCCTTCGAGCGCACGACGATCGCTCTCCTCCATTTTGATCGTGCACCCTGTTGCCGCATTCCTCACTCTGATATGCCTCTGCTTGGCCGCGGGAGCTCACTTCCACGGCCCGTCGCATTCGCCTCGCTATCTTCTCGCCTTGCTCATCCTCCTTCTTCCCACCCTCTTGGTCTCCCTGCTCGCTTTTCTCGTGGACATATTGTTGTTCGTTCCACACCTGGGATGGGGTGGCTGGATCGTACTAGGGGCTACCATCATCCTGGTTACCTGTGGAGTGGTTACCTGCGCGATGCGCCGGACCCTTGTCAGCCGCAAGGCGCGTAAGAGGCGCATCGCAGAGAACGCTGAAATGAGTGGAGAGAACTACTACAACCGCCAAAACGTCGCCGCAGCCACGCTGGGCGAACCCAAACCAGTGCAACCAGAAGCGAAGGAGGCCTATATTACTGGATCACGTAGCTCCGATTCTGGGCCCACGTTTGCTGCGTTCCGTACAAATACCCGTGAGAGCGATGATGATCGCACGCCGTTGCAATCCCAAACAACCCCCGGAAGTGACCCCTCGATAATGCCGGATGGCCAGTTTGGTTCCCGTATCCCTGGCGACCCGGCACCCTACAATACTTCGCGGGATGAATTAGGAAATAATGTACCCCCAGGACAACATGGCAGGATGCGTCCAGGCCCTACTGGCCCGCCAATGCGTGATCCGTACTCGGACCCCCGACGAGGCCCCCCACCCCCCGGTTTCGCACCACGTGGCCGAGGCGGATACCCTCCTCGTGGTGGATACGGTCGTGGTGGCCCATACGCCGGAGGACCGTACGGACCTGGACCCGGACCCAGAGGTGCCCCTCCCGGACGAGGAGGTCCAATGGGCCCAATGCGTGGAGGCCCTCCTGGCATGATGGGACGTGGAGGCTACCGACCACCCCCGGGACCGTATGGGCCCGGACCGCGACTAACTCCGCCACTCAGTGAAGATGAATATGGTTATCGTGGGCCTTCACCTAACAATGGACTACGTCAACAATCCCCAGGTCCCATCGGCATGGCATTGTCACCAGATGGGGGACCAGTCGGCCAGGCGATTGAAATGACGCCACAGCCAAGAAGACAGAATACTGGGCCCCAGGAGGCCAGCTTGGACGTTCGCCAACCGCACGACAATTACGGAGAACCTGTCAGCCCTTCAAGTCTTTACAGCCGGACACCGTAAGCCGCGTTCCCTCTACCTGCGAGTTCCTTACTCGCGTGATCACTAATATTCTCTTTTGTTTATTCCCCTTTCTAACCTTGTGTAGATCATACATACCCCCTCGCTCCAATTGGGGTCCAACTGAATTCCGGGGCGGCCCCTCACCTGGACCCAATCAGATGATGTATGAGTCTTCTGAGCCGGAACGCCCGCACCATATTCGGTCCAACTCTGGAAGTGTTTACTACGAGGATGTCGACCCCGTGTTTGCCAGTCGAAACGAGTCGGCAGCTGGGAACCCACGGTTACCCACTGCTTTGACACCAGGCACATCTGGTGAGCCTAAACCGAAGGATGATGTGGTGGAACGCCCGAGCTCACCTGCTGCTAGCGAAGTAAGCCATTTCACATCAATCTCGGAACGGCCAGTCAACCCGAAGTGGCGTCCGCCGCCTCTTCCTTCCCAGCAAAAGCAGCAAAAGCGCGATGTACTCCTAGAAAACAATCCGGACTTCGACTTGCGGGCTGGGATGGGACTAGGCGGCGCCGCTGGAGCCGGTAGCCGTATGCCACCACTAGCGCCATCGCCCACTACATCGAGGTACCCTATTCCATGATCTGAACATTGTCTTGACGTTCCTATTTCCCTTTTTCTCTTTTTTTTCCCTCCGATTTTTCGCTTTTCGAATGGTGGTAATTCTACTTTGGAATACTCACATATTGGCTTATTCATGGCAGACGGAGTCTCTGAGGCGTTTTTTTGGAATGAGACGGCATTCCCTGTTGGTTTTGTTTTTTGTTTACCCCTGTCTTGATACAATTCGGTCTCATCCGACTGGCATTGGCATCTGCCTCTATTCTCTTTTTCCTCCTTTTTTCAATCGCAATTCTTTATTCATGATAACTAGCCAAAAATATCCTGGCCAGTGTCAAAATTCTTTGGATTCGGTGGCATCCCTGGTGGACAACTGCACAAATTTCAACCCCCTCCCTCCCATTTTTCTTCCATTATCTTTTCTTCTTTTTATCCACCCTTCAATAGAGACTAGCCGCTCCGGGGTCGGATTGGATACGGTAGCGCCAGACGAACATGGAAAAGAGGATGGTCTATGATGAACAGTCGGGACGTACATAGGAACAAGATAACTTATGGGCTAGATCTACATTAATCAAGGTCTCTTGATCATAATTGAACTTCGATGCAGAACCTTCATTTCCTTTGGAAATTAGACATTTCGATTTGCTCTTGAATGGCTGCGGCCTGCTGGTCCGCCACGACTTAGTGCTATGGAGATCCATGGCGCATATTCCCTAGTGGGCTCGGCGCACGTATTCGTCCCAACAGGCTGAATTTACTCCCCCCAACTTCAGGGCTGACTAAGGGGCAAGCTGCTGTGGCTTAGTCTGTCCGGTGTGGCACTTGAGAGAAGTGTGGATTTCTTTTCTAGAAAACGAGGCAGATTTAAGAAATCTACGAATCTGCATTAAGAAAACAGCCAGGCGACCGAGCCACGGGGACGGACCCGCACAGGGACGCTTAAGTGGAGTGAAACTCGTTCGCCATTCATAATCTCCTCAGAACTGCTGAGCCACATCGGTCAGCCTTATGCTGCGCCACGTGCGCTCATTGGCGGGGTCGCCCACATGAGGACCGGTGCATCGCGTATGGTTTGCGTAATAGTTCATCATTTCTGGCTATTAATAGTGGCTGGCAGGTATTTGCTCGGTACTGTACCAAGACTCCAAGTACCTGGCATCACGATATAAGAATCATCGCTGCCTTGTCTCCCTCTTCCCCTCTCGAAACTTCTCTATCCTTCTTTCTTTCTTCCTCCCTTCCCCCCCATCTCAACACGCGCTTGCCCCCCAAACTATGGCTTATCAGTATCCAAACCGTATGTTTCCTATCAAGTTTTACCGATATACTTATGCTGATGGCGTCTACAGAACCCCACTATCCCCCGCCACAGGGCTACCCCCAAGGCCCCCCTCCTCCCGGACCTCCCAATCAGTACAACTATAACAGGCCTCCTCCGGCCCCTCCAGGCCAACCTCCCTACGGGCAACCGGGTCCATATCAGTCATATCACTCTCCACCGCCAGGGCCACCGGGACCTCCAGGCCACTACGGCGCCCCTCCTCCTCCTCCGCACTCTCCCTACCCACCAGCCGGTCAAGGGTACCCTCCTGGCCCTCCTCCTCCTAACCAACATCAGCATTATGGAGCACCACCCCCCGCAGGTTACGGAAACAATTATGGCCCTCCCCCTCACTCACCACAACCACCACCACCCCCCGGCCCCCCTCAACAGGGCTACGCGGCTCCTCCCTCTTTTCCTTCTCCCGGCTATAGCCCCGGCCAAACCGCGCCTGGGGATTTCCGTCGTGAGGCCGATCTCCTCCGTAAAGCAATGAAAGGCTTTGGAACGGACGAAAAAACCCTTATCAACGTCCTCAGCAAACTCGACCCGCTTCAAATGGCGGCTGTTCGCCAAACATACACCGATCACATTCGTCGCGATCTATACAGTGATGTCAAATCTGAAACCGGCGGTTATCTCCGTCAGGGTCTCCTTGCTGTCATCGATGGGCCTCTAAACCACGACACAAAGTCCGCACGTGAAGCTGTCCAGGGACTTGGCACCAAGGAGTGGCTCCTCGACGATGTTCTTCTCGGTCGCTCCAATGCCGACCTCGCCGCCATCGTTAACGGCTACCAACGCACATTCAATCGCTCCCTCCAACGTGATGTCGAAGACGACCTCTCCTTCAAGACAAAGAACCTGTTCACCGTTGTTCTCCGCGCCACCCGCCACGAGGAATCAACCCCCATCGACTACCGTACTATCCAGGCGGAAGCACAGACCCTTCATGGTGCCACTGCCGCTCGCGTCGTCAACAATGCCGATGAAGTCTGCAGTCTCTTTGCTCGCTCCTCTGATGCCGAACTCCGCGCCCTCAACCAAGCCTTCAGCGACCGATACCACGCCTCCCTCGAGAATCACATCGAGAAAGAGTTCTCCGGTCATATGAAGGATGCTTTATTGCATATGCTTAGAACAGCGATAGATCCAGCAATGCGGGATGCTGTCATGCTAGAGGAGTGCATGAAGGGTATGGGTACAAAAGACGAGAGGTTGGTCGTACGTGTCGTGCGAGTACATTGGAATCGACAACACTTGGACCGTGTGAAGCAGGCCTATCGGTTCAAGTATAAGCAGGACCTCCTCCAGAGAGTACGGGGCGAGACAAGTGGCGATTATCAGAGGTTGATGATTGCCCTATTGGAGTAATCCCCCCGATTACCAACTCTGTCTTCCTTACCCTTTCTTTTCTTTCCTTTTTTTTTGCTTCTGCCTTTTCTTGTGTATCATTTTTATACGTGCCCCTATTATCCTTTGATACGTCGCAACACTAGCGGGAGGCTTTTGTCCGATTATGATCGTGCTCATGATACCAAATCTGTATGACTAGTGCTCTCCGGTGGTTTTTGCTCTCTTTTAATGTATTCCCGCTAGGATCATAATTATGGTCCCAGTTGAATGCTATTGATTTACTTAATGCAAAACTAGATACACATCGCCTATACCTTACTTAGTACCCTTCTTTCCTACCGACCAGTCCATGTAGGCACAATGCCTGTATGAACTCTCATCATATCAGTCATCAGTCATAGCTATCATCATAAAGTACTCATACTCGTCGTAGCCATAATCATTACAGTTGGGAAGTGGTAAAAGGGGACAAAAAGGGAGGAAAAGAAGAAAGGGAAGGAAATGGCACATTAACAACGAAAAAAAAAAAAAAATGGAACATATCGAATCGAAAAATCCCACCTATGCAACCTCCCCGACGATAATGACATGTGATCCAGGAAATAGCCCGGTAAGTCCCGCATAACATCCCCAGTACCAATCATCATTGATATTCTCCGCTTCCGTGATTTCAGCGCCGCGAGGGAACATGAGTTCATCCCGAACGCCATCCTCGGGATACCAGGACCAACGCGCATGGACAATAAGCCCGACCCCGCCATCTGGGGGAAATCGACGGGGTGGTGGTGTACTGTTGGCATCCGGGCTGGTTATGCGTTCGCGTTCTCGCTCAGTGGTCCAAGCGGGCCGGAGACGGGATGCCTTTTTTCTTCGTTCTGTGCCTTCCTTCCAGCTCCAGTCACCGATTCCTTTCTCGGGAGAAGAGGTTGCCGGGGTGGTGGGGCTTGTGGCAGGAGAGCCAGAGGTGGGTGTTGCTACAGAGGTAGGCGGCAGGTGGTTTTCTTTGAGAGCACGACCGCCGACGAGGTCGTGAACAATAACCCTTCGTTGGCCTTCTTCGTGGTCTTCGAACCCGATAACCACCATACGATGACCCTTAAGACAACGGCGCCAGCCGTTGTGTCTGTCTTCTTTGGAGATTTTGGCCATGGCACCAAGTCTCAGGTAACAGTTCCAGCAGATATCGTAGTCACCATCGTTGCATTGAGGGCAGTGGAATCGGAGCGATAAGGTGGGGATGGGGCAGCTACATATGTCACATTTAGTGGAGAAGGATAGGATCTTGAAGGATTCTTGTTCATCTAGGCCTCTGTTAGACCCGTCACTGGTTGGGCGACATCCTGGTCCGACACGGCAGATCGGGAGCAATGCATGCGTGCAACACTTTCCCTGGTTGACACATCGATTACAAAAGCCCCAGTCGCCTTCGTTGCATTGGTTACATTTCCAAAAGCAGTCGTTAGCGGGGGATTGGCAGGTGTCGCAGAAGAGACCCTGCTGTAGTGTGTGAGCTGGGTTGTCACTCGTCATCTCCTTTCCATCTCTCATGAATTTCTGGGCCATTTCGGGTGGACGAGAGTATTTGTATGACTTTAAAACGTGTTGAGATTGTTGCGGCACGTTGGGTCGGCCATTGGCTGATGCGCGCATACGTTCGAAATCCGCTTCGGCAGATGGGCCGAAGCCCTTCCAGTCTAGACACCCCCGGCCAAGCCGATAGCACCTAAGACATAGATGGTAATCGCCTTCTTTACATTGTGGGCAGGCCTTATGTAGGTCATATTGGATGTTGGCCTTTCCACACCGGTCACACGATATCGATGGCTCGGGGTAGGAGGGTACAGGCTGGGTCGAAGCGTTGGATCGCGATGATAAAATTCGCCTGTTTGCGTCTTGCCTCGCCGGGCCACCCACTTCACCTACGAGAGAGCTGGCTGCAGGTGGTCCTGGCCGGCTGATTTCCAGGCGCGGTGATGGGAGACTTTCTTGGGGGCTGCTTGCCGATGGAGGGGACACCCTTGGAGAGTCGACAGACGATCTAGTGCGAGCATGACCCACCATTCGCTCTCTGGCTCCTCGGACTGATACGTTTGGAGCACTTTGATCTGATGAGGTCGCACGGCGTGTCCGTACCGCAGTAGCATCTATAGTCTGGGAGCGCGCATGGGAATTCCGTGGTCGATCCGCTATCATATCGCTTGATGATCTGCCCGTGGTTCGTAGGGTGACATCTGACGACGACGCTGGGCTGATAGGTACCGGCGATGTCCTCCGACGACGATTGGTTCCTTGCTCTGATAGACGTCTTTGATGGTTAGTTGTTTCGGGATGGGATGAGGGAGGCTCAAGCAAAGATGGTCTTGCCGCTGGAGGATTCCTTGAAGCATCCGGTTGAGTAGGCGAAGTCTGGGGTCTCTGTCGAGATTGAGATCTTGCACGAGGGCGGTTCTGTGCCTGTGGTGCCTCCTGGGTTTCCTGGCGTTGTTGAGAGCGCGATCGAAGTCTGTGCCGCCGCCGATATGCGTCGGCAATCCGCTCGCTGAGCTCCTCCTCCTGTCCAGGTACAAGATTATCCAGATCAATATCATCTAGCAGGCCTTCCTCGAAAATCTGTCGTAAAATTTCTTCCTCCATGGTCTCCGTATCCGATAAACTCAGGAGGGAGCGTAGACTTGACTGGTGCTCGACCCTTCTGGTGCGCTCGGAGGCTTCGTCCGATCGCACGGTCGGTGTCGGGCGAGGTGCTGCTCGCTGTCGTCGTGTCGCCCGTTCCTCCTCCCTCCGCCGTCGAGAGCGAGCATCTTCTCTCTGTCCATCCGAATCAGTGTTATCCGCCCGCCGGGTCCGTGATGACTGTCCTGAACGGTGAGCCGTCCTTGTCCTTGCCCGAGTCTCCTGGAGACTGAGCTCACGAATCTCCTCCAATAATCTCCGGTCGTCCTCGTCCGACTCCGCAGCACTGCCTCCAGGGGAAGTCAAGAGAGGCAAAATAGACTCGCCATGTTTATACCTCCGCTCAATCTCTACTTTTTCTTCTGCAGTTTTGGCACGATCGGGGTTGGCTGCTAGGACCATGTCCAACAAGGTTGTGACCGTGGCATTGGGGCGAGTCTCGCGAACGGTCGCGCGGCATGACGGACAAGTGATTCGAACTGAGGAGGATCTACGGGCCGCCTGGGTTGCGAACCATTCCTTCAAGCAGGAGCCGCAGAAGGTATGCAGACAGTCGAGGAGAGTAAGAGGTTGGTAGAGCAAATCTGTGCAAATCTGCCCAACTCGTCAGCAAACAATTACGGCCAAATTGTTAGTGAATCGTTTAATTATGTTATTCTCTCATCATCAGATTGATCCTCTCCTCGACTTTCGACTTTTCGAGATTTGTTGAATGTAATGGTTGGATGCAAGGGACGGACAATCACTGCCAGGCAGCCAGGTCTAGAATATTCCCCCGCGTTTGGGCCGCTGCGCCCCTCCTCGACACTATCAAAGGCTCAAAGGTAAGGCTGGGACTTACGGAGCATGTTAGTTCTCTCTCGAGGTCCCCCAATCTAGGACCGGCTGGTGGCTCAGTCGACATGGAAAAAGGCTGTTCTGCGAGGGTGTCACTGGGGTAGGGAAAGAGGAGAGGGAGAGGATGAAGAATCGAACCGTGGTTGGTTGTCGGGCAAGGCGTCAAATCGGCCCACGGATCGATTCCCTTCGATCGGGCCCACAAGGAATATTAATAGCGCAAATAATATTTATAAGGCTAGAAGTAGAGCGATTTCAACAGTGAGCCAGCTGAGGTGAGACAGCTGAAGATACACCAGCTGAAAGAGTCGGTGAACTCGTCATCGACAATAAATTGGAGTCAATTTCCACACACGCATAAACACACACAACCTGAAAACGCAAAGCCCAACAAGCAAACAATTAATTCTCTTCTCAACGGCATCAAATTACGACCAGTAGTAAAGCAGTAGCGCGATCAATCCCCCCCGTCCCTCTCCTTCTCCCAAAACCAGTGGTAAAACCTCCTCCATTCATTTGCCTCGTCCTCTACATAGTCTCCCACCAACTCCGCCGTCTCATTGGAGTTCAACCCGTCCAGGTCAACCGGACTCGTATTGGACGTCATATCAACTGCGACATTACCCGTATGGCTATCCAGAATATCCTCCGTGTTACTTCTCGCCTTCTCCGCAAGATCTTTAGCCCCCTCACGAGCAGCCTCGGCATATTCTTCTGCTTGTTCACGAGCTCGCTCCAGCAGCTCCTCTGGAGTAGGATACCGTCGAGTAATAATGAGGAGGAGATAATAGCTTCTCACAATCATAGAATAGACCGCATCTTTTACAAGCATCGTAAACCCATGAGAGAAGAAACCTTTAAGCACTTCGCCTGAAAGACCCGCATACAATGCAGGCACACCCTCCGTTCGAGCGATCGTAAGAACGTTGGAAATTATCGCTGGCATCAATGGAAACGCGCCAGTCTCGTCACCTTCATCAACATTCGAGGGCTTTTTAGT
Source organism: Aspergillus diversus (assembly GCA_027569885.1). NCBI lineage: Eukaryota > Fungi > Ascomycota > Eurotiomycetes > Eurotiales > Aspergillaceae > Aspergillus > Aspergillus diversus. The sequence continues at coordinate 880,043 of JAPDKZ010000013.1, read as the reverse complement.
AGACGACGAGTGGGCATTGGAGACCTGTGAGCGGGTCTTCGCCATCGAGAAAGGATAAGTTATTGACGACGCCGCCGATTTGCTAATAGCAGCGAGGAAGAATGTCGCGGCCGCGGAGGGCTTCTTGATCTGATCAGGACGGAGCAGGGCATACTTGAGCACCTCGTTGAGGAAAAATGTAATGGAAGGGTTTAAAGTCAAGATGAGCGAAGCTGAGTACCCGGACCAAAATCCCCGAATGCCTTTCTCCGACCGAATTTGGAGCGCAATATCTCTCGAGCGTGCTGTCGACTTAGAGGTTTGCTTTCGAGCCACAATATTGGCTAGTGGTGTTGTAAAAAGCTTTGCAAACGCTCCCGCGAGCACTCCAATCGCCAACTCATCTATGACCGGCAGAACCGTATGTTTTGACCTTCGTCGTCGGCCATACCTGGCTAGTATCCTCCGTTGTCTGAAAAATTCATATGCGAGGAAGAATAGAAATGAGTCGAGGATGGTCTTAATTGTGTCCTGCGCAAGACCGGTGTAGAAGCTTCCAAGACCCCCCCGATTGTATATTTTGCGAGCTGCATCCGATATGCATGTATACTCCTCCTCCGAATCCTCTTTCTTCTCTCCCTTTGCTTTCTTGCCGCTGTGTCGCTGTGTCTGCAATCTTGCAATGATGAGACTCAGCGGGTATGTGGTGAGATTGGATATTGCGGCCCCAACAGCGCCAGCAACAGCATTGCCTAAGGTAGGCAGCGCAGGCCCATGAAGCACAGCCTTCCTCCAATCACCTTTAGGAGGCGTATCTTTATATTGGTTGTACAGCTCAAAAGAATCCTAGAGTGTACAGGAAAGATTAACTGATATCCAAAGCTCTAAACTTGCTTGGGGGCATTGCAGCATACTAATTTAGATTCATAAGTGCCTTTATAATCAGACATTTTGGCCACATATCTTGCAGCAGGGCAGAGTGAATGTTCACCTCGTGCTTACCATTTCAATATAGTATTTGGAGCAGATATAAGGGATAGAAAATTACCTAGGTAGTTCACTGGAACAGAGGGGGATGGAGATAACGTCATGCAGATGTGGTCCGTGCACTCGGCAATCTAAAGCATGTGATTCGCAGCCAATTACTCTTTAACATCATCCCTCCAACTTTTTAGAGATATTATGATTATCTACATATTAAAGATAAGAGAGGGATGCAGTTAGAGGTGAGAGAAAAAAAAGAGGGGTGTTTGGGGATGCCAAAAAGATAGCACCCTATCTCCAAATAGACAAGGAAATTAATGACTTGGAAGTGGATCAGATGGAATACATAGGACACTAAGTGCGAGTAGTCGCTACTTTGCAACAAATAAACAAGGAATTATTTACTTAGACACAGGTGGCATTGATTGTACCCCTCACAGGCTTGTTCGTCACCATCCACTCAATCTGCGCCTAGTAGTCACGAAACCCTTGGCCCCCGACAAATCTTCATTTACATATGCGGCGCTGGTCCTGCATATATTTGGGCACGAGACACATTTAGTTATCTCTTTCCAATTAGTCATACTGAGCAGCTTTGGCGCAACTGCGATCAAAAAGAGATACATTGGCTACCACGGCCATCTGGCTTGGAACTATTTCACAATTTCAACCCAGGTAAATGACAAGACACGTATTTCATTCAGAGTATAGGAGCACGCGGTCGAGTAAGTCAGGTTAATACAGAATTTAGAGAGTGATAATAAGACGCCCAGAAATGTCGCAACAAGGACAAGAAGAGTCTACCAAATCAGGATAACGATTTTTGTAGCAAGGTGGCAAGGATTAACCAGCTAGCACCAGGTAAGTACGGACTTAGTAGTGCCAGGTGAGTAAATAAATATTGGATTGCTGGAAATTAGACTGGGGGGTGGGCCACAGTTAATCCCTTCCATTGCAATTATATTGCATTTCAATCGACGGTTTTCGGCACTATTGGTTCGGTCAATATCATGCTCCATGCAACAAGAGTATCCCTCGTTCAGGCAATGCAGAGCATTATCTATTTTAAAGCCAGAATGTACTTATTCTGATGACATGTCTCTCAAAATACGCAATAACAACCAATTGTTCATTTTCAGCCTGGCTCCCAACCGGCCGGCCCAACGACGAGGATAGTCGCGTTGTGAAGGGGAAGAAAAGAAGGGAAAGGCCAGAGAGAAGCTACTGGAGCTTTACCAACCAGCAACTCTTTAGAGAAGTGGTAGTGATGTCCAGCACCACCCACAGGGACTGGATGGCATGACGCAACCTCTACGGAATATAGAAATGCAACTAGAGGAAAAATCAGCTGATCTGAGAAATATTGCGGCCATTCACGTTGTGAGTTTACTGGCTTTTGCGCTTAGCATCCCGCAAAAAAGATGCATTCACACAATAAGCCGTAGGAAAGATAGCAAAAGGCCAATGAATTGGTCTGTTTCCTCAACGGGGAGAGCATACAAACTGTCAGCATCGCCACATCTTCAGACATCTTCTTTATTTCACCGTGAAATTTCCAGAATCCCTGGAACATTATGAAGACCCTAATGCCCTTCGTAATATTGGCAATGGCCCATAGGAGAGCCTGTCTAACCATGTTTTTGGATAACGACGGGCAGGTGCCCGAATAATCCGCGGTGACACGGGGTATTTTGGAAATCTCCCGGTCTTTGGTCTTTCTCTTCGCCTTCGCGAATAATGTCCCCTGATATTTCTAGCGAACCACCGATCCTCTACCTTATAAAGCATCAGCATTGAACCTCTTCGAACCCACTCATTTCAGCAAAGACAACTCTAGTTATACTCTCCTTTCAGTTCACCATGTCCCTAAATCTGCTCTGTCTCCATGGTTGGGGAACCAATATCAAGGTGACAATCTCGCCCTTCTAGAACCAATATGGAATTACCTTAAACTGATCTCTCTTCCGCCAGATCCTTCAATCACAATTGAGTATGTGTCGCCCACCATCTCCCCCTCTTTCCCCTTATTTTTCTTTTTTCAGCTGACGGGTGTGTTCCAGACGGATTGACCACAGATCTCCGTCGGGACAATACGGCAACATTCCACCTGATCGAAGGCGACGTGGACTCGGTACCCGGCCCCGGGATTGAGGGTTACTTTGACGGCCCCTATTATAGCTACTATCAGTTCCCTCGCTCGTTTACTGACCCAGACCCGGAAGGCGAATCTCTTCATGACGCCTACGATTATCTGTATGAAGTGATCGAAGAAGAGGGGCCGTTCGATGGTGTTCTTGGGTTCTCGCAAGGCGGGACCCTGGCTGCTAGCTTCCTGATTGATCATGCCAAAAAATACCCCCATAAAAAACCTCCCTTTCGCTGCGCTATTTTCATCAATTCATTACCCCCGTTTCGAATGAACCCCGGTGAAGATCCAGTCGTAGATGACGATCTGGACGGGTATATCAATATTCCAACAGTGAGCATTGCAGGAGCGCAGGATCCCCTTTTCCAGTACTCACTTGCTTTGCACCGTATATGCAATCCGTCCAAGTCAACATGGGTGGTTCACAGCAAGGGACACGATATCCCGATCGATAAGAAAAATGTATTCGCAATGGCGATGGCAATCAGAAAATTGGCCGTCCAGGTATCAATGAATTGGTGATAAATGGCATCTCCGTTTGTTCTTTTTGGGAAGTTCTTTTGTCGAAGAAGCATCGTCTAGATCTATGGATAAATTAAAATTGATTTGAGACAGGTACAAGGCATACCCAATATTAAATTTACTTGGTATGAGCTTGAAACAACGGATATCCCAATTGATAAATAGAACTGAGTAGTAGCTGTTTCTTAGAAGATCAGGAAAGCGTGAAGAGGAAAAGAGGGGAAACTCTTGCAACAAATATTTAATTTGTGGCAAACTGCCCTCACAAAGTGCTGCTAGATTGGATGGAGGAGTTGAATTCACTCAAATATTATTGCTAGCAAGCTTTGGTAGCCAGTCAAGTCAGCCAGGCAAGCTTATTCACTCTCACATTTGGTGATTGATGGATGATATGCAAGGGAGAGCTGCTAGCGGCTGATAAGAGCATCTCGATGACGTCCCAGAGAATGTAAACAAGCAAGCGCGGCATACTAGGTAACACAGTTGACACCTAACAGTGAATGTGGAACAATGGTGATAATCTGACCCGCGGTGACTGGACGCGATGTAAGCCACTGTTACACGCGCAGGTCGGGCGGGCGCTGAGAGCCTGCCATAAGAACATGTAAGATTTCATATTCAGAACCTCCCATTTTTCTTTCTTAATTTCCCCTGGTTAATTGTGTGGCTTTAAATCCCAATTTGCTGGCTGGTGATGCCGGTCTCTGTTCAATAGAAAGCTTCCAAGCGAACAAAGCAATGGAGATAAATTCCCATCCCGCCACATTCAAGGCCTTCTCGCCCTCACCTATGCTGTCACCGCAATCTGGGCCTGGTATCCGTTACGAAAGGTGCCTGCACCGTCTCTATGGGCACACTTCTCCTACCTCTGGCTGGGAAAGACCACCCTGAGCGGAAGGCAGCATTGGATCTACCGCGACTTCCGCCAGAAATATGGTCCCTTAGTGAGAATCGGATCCCGTATTATCCATACCGATGACCCAGAAATTATACGAAAAATCAACGCTCCCCGGGGTCTCTACCGCAGGAGTGACTGGTATATGGGCGCCCGCTTCAACTCACATCATGACAACCTCCTCAGCATGTTGAACCCTAAACACCATTCCCAGTTCAAGAAACGGGTCGCTCCTGCATACAACAGACGCGAGGCACCCGACTTCGAGCCCGCGATTGACTCTCAGATAAATGCCATGTTAGATCTCATCCGCCGCAAGTGTGCTACCGCCACCAAACAGGGTAACCAGGCTATTATTGACCTATCTGCGCTCATGAGCTATCTGAGCATGGATATCATTACCCGACTGGGGTTTGGCCAGGAGATCGGCTATCTGAAGGATGATACTGATCATTTTAATTTTCTTCAATCGCTACATGCTGCATGGCCGTTTCTAACATTCTCTACGGATGTTCCCTGGATCAGGAACGTCTTGTTCTCGCTGATAGGGCTGCTATTGATGGGACCGCGCTCGACAGATAATAGGGGCGTTGGGGCGCTCATGGCGTAAGCAAATACTGGTCCCGGTCCTTTGGCTTACTTTCTGGTCGGTACTCACAAACCTATCGCAGAACGGGCAAATATTGCGTTCGTAAGAGATTTGAGGAGGGAAAGAAGGAGAATGAAGACAAGCAGGACATGTTGGTACATAATCTCCCCGTGATACCGTACTCTAGATTCAGAGAGACTTACAGAGCGATGAAAAAAATTAGGCGTCATTTATGCGTCGCGGCCTAAGCCAGCAGGAATGTGAACTAAAGACCCTGCTCATGCTTGTTGCAGGCTCAGAAACGACTTCCTCAGTCATCCGGTCTACGCTTTTGCATTTAATATCCACTCCTAGCGTTTATTCAAGGCTAAAGCGGAAATCAGAACAGCCGTTAAAGAGGGGAGAGTGTCAAGTCCAATTAAACAGGATGAGGCGAGAGGTATCCCTTATTTACGGGCAAGTGAATCCCGCCGACCAGGGCTGGCGTAAGCTATTGGAGTATATCCAGTCCACAAACATACACTAATATACATCAAATGAGCAGGCTGTTATATATGAAGGACTGAGGATGCGCCCACCCCTTCTCGGGCCCTTCTCAAAGGCCGTTGCTGAAGGTGGGGATGTGCTTGATGGAATCCATATTCCGGCCGGTACAGCGATCTCCACCAATATCTCGGCTCTCGTGCGGTCTCCAGTCCTGTTCGGGGACGACGCAGACATTTTTAGGCCAGAGCGGTTTCTAGAGGTCAAACCAAAGAAGCAGCTAGAAATGGAACGTAACGTTGATTTTGTGTTTGGATCAGGCCAGTACATGTGTGTTGGGAAGACTATAGCCTTTATAGGGCTGAACAAGGCCATCTTCGAGGTTAGTTTGGATGACCCAGGAAATATATGACTCACTACTGATCTGCTGGTAGACCATGAGGGCATTTGGGCTCCAGTTAGTGAACCCTATGAGCCCTGTGAATTCCAAGACTTATGGAGTTTTTCCCGACAATGATATGTTGGTGAGCTTCAAGGAAGAGGTGCCTACCGAGCCCTAATTGGTGTGATCTGGACATCCAGCTACACAATGATTCTACTCCTAGGGGTCGGGAAAGTTGAGAATCCATTACTTTAATAATAAAATTAAATTAGCCAGGGACGCAAGTCGCGGGGACAAAAAAGTAGTCACGCCCGGGATCGAACCGGGAACCATCTCGGATTTGAGTCCAGCTAATGTGAACGAGATATCATAACCATTAGACCACGTGACTGTTTCTTGTTGAAAAGAAGCGGTAAATTTTGGTTTATGAGCTGTGATGTTTCAAGGCTGTCAGATTTCATATCATCGGGGTAGCTGGAAGAGCGCTTGTGATGAGGTGCTGGGTTTTTTAGGGGGAGGGCGGTTGTACAGCTGCAGGTACCCTGGTTGATCATTCCGCAAACTCTCAAACCTTAAAACCAGAAAAGCGGGGGAAATAAACAAAATGAAAAACAGGGGGCAGGGGAACGGGTCATAGAGCAGCTTCAAATATCCAGCTCCAAGCTGGGATATCAATAGATGTGGCTAATTTCCCACCTCTGTCTTTGAAAGTGCTTGGACGCGTTGACCTCAGAATCCACAAGCCTATTTCAAGCTGCTGCCTGACACGGATTCGTCAGCAGTGGACAGGAGCCTCAAGCCCTAATTCGACCACCTTCTATTTCATGACTCAACTCAGGCGCTCCTGTGGTTTTACGAGGTGGTTACAATTTTTCGGTCATCCGCACTCTTCATGTATTACTGTCTGTGCCCTGGACCGTCACCTGGGTTCAGAGTCTGCCCGGTTTTGAATGCGCGTGAACCCTTCACGTGTCGCCCGCATGACCCAGAGGCAGAGGCTGAGCGCCTTATAATGCGCTCTTCTCACACTTTCTGGAGCATTACTATGAGGTTATCGATTTGCTTCACCTTCATCAATATGAAGCTTTGCCCCACTAGCTGAGCCCCAGTGTCTTGTTCGTATAGGATGATTCAAAGCAGGGCTGTGGCTTGTTGCTAACTTTCTGCCTGGAACATGCTTTCCTCGATCTCGGGCGATGAATCACTCTTTAAATACCTCACTTGCCCGCTACGATTATCCATCACAGAGAAATTTTCCTAATCTCGTTCGCTTAAATCGATAAACATGCCACACTTACGATACCATAGAAGGCGTCACTCCTGGCCTTACTGTGACTCAGGGACACATTTCCGGGGACGTCGAGATCTACCAGTTATCACAGTCACGGCTCCTGAGGAGGATCAACTTGATGCACGATCCGAGCTTGAGTCCCAGTTTCTAACGCCTGTAGTTTCAGCAGATCTGCTTGAAGATGACGTTTCTTCAGCGGGTATTATTCGTACCGAGCCCACCCGATCACATTATCGAATATGGTCTTCTCCCAAAGAAATCCCGAAGGAGAATCAAGCTACTAGCGGTGCCGGAACTGGGTCCCTCCAACGGAGAATGCAGCCACCTCTGGACAGAGCCCGATCGCTCTTTGTTTTACCGACAACACTCACTACAAAGGAGAATATGATGATTTCATATTGGGTGCAGCGGTTCTCTGCTCATTCAATTTCAACCGACGGACCGGGGAGGAACACGGGTCAAGGGCGTGGGCGTGGGCGTTTGGTGGTGGAAAGGAATCACAGAAGATGTCATTCGGAACAACCACGCTCATGGAGGGAACCGAGTTTGGGTATCTGGACTCTCGAAGAGGAGTGAGATGGCCCACTTTTCGCTTTCCTGGCTGGTTTTTTTTTTTCATTTCATTTTATTTTTTTTTTTTTTTTTTTTTTTTTTTTGCTTTCTTAATTTCCTCCTTTTTATCTTTTTCGACGGAATTTTTTCGGGGTGATCTTTCACTTTGGGAGTAAATGTCCCATTTGCATAGAACGGTTTGCATGTAGCCGGGCGTGGGCAAATTTGGCCAGATATTCATAGCATGGAAGTGTTTAAAAAAGAACTTGGTATGAACAGGGCATGTCAGCCTGGACAGAGCACATGGGAAAGAAATGGATATTGGTGATAAAAAAAAAAAGAGTGTGTGAAACAGAAATGTACATGATCTTCTAAACATATCGGCGGAGTACATAATAGGCACGGAGTCGGTCATCGGATTCGTCAGATGATTGCCATGAATTGATTTACGTACAATGCAATGTTTATCCTGCAAGAGAAGTCCATGTAAGTGAGAGAATATTGCTGAGTATAATTTATAATACTTATTTATTTATTGGAGATCCTAAAACTAGATGCTGTGTGCTATGATCTCAATAAAATGATTCTTGGCGATCGATATATATTTTGGATTGTGGGTGGAAACCCCTCGTTTTGAATGAATGATTCCGATATGTCTTCCCTGCCCGGAACACCCATCTTCCAATTTTGTGAAAGCCCCGGGAAATGAAGTTTGAAAAAATCCATTCCCTTTCCTTGCATGAGCGTCCCTCCTTCCTGCAAGGGCTGATGGAAAAAGGAGCAGCTCCCCGAGGTTGATGCCTCGTAGATGCCTCGCAGCCTGACAGTCAGAGGTTCATCTGCCGAGGGATCTAGCCCCGAACAGGCTAGACCGTGGTTGTGCCATCCGCTAGTGCTGCGTCGGGCTTGGATGAATCAGCATGCAACCTTGGGTCTCGTTGCAATCGGCCATTCAGAGCGCCTCGTCGGGGCTTATTAAGCCCCTTGGCCAGGAGAGTGAGACTGAGTGTCAGACTGACTAAACTTCCTCCCACAATGCTCAATTTTTTTCCTTCGCAGTTCTCTGACTTTCTCTCTCTTCCTTCTCCCTTCTTCGTTTCTTCATCAGTGATATTATCATTATTTAACTGGCTTCGAGGCCGTGAGCTATTGTTGTACTCCCTTATTGAGAGTCTATTGTGACTGCTCCACCCTCTCCATCCGATTCATTGTTCTCTTGTCTTCCACCTCGATCCACTGATTGGATCAGCCCCTTCCGTTCCATTGGTTCACTCCCCTCCGCCCACTGCCGCCTGAACCCACTGGAACGACTCCTCTTTTGACACTCCTGACAACCTCACTCCCAGCTGCCTTCACAAGGGCTTTATCTCTTCACCTCCCTGCCACCAGTGTATCATTCTTACTTGCCAAACCGATGAACTTGCCTCTACGGCCCCGCGGTTGTTACCTCCTCTAAACCTCCTTACACCATCTGGCCCACCTTGTAGCCCTGCAGGATGCGGTGGCGGCTGCCTGGTGCCCGGTCGACTCTTCCCGCCAGCGTCGCACTCCTCCTGATCCCCGTTCTTGTTGCTCCGCAGCAGCTGCATGAACGTCATGACATTCCCTCTGCCGTATCTGTACCCCGCCAACAGACGGGGTATGTTTCTAGTAGCAAATCCCCCTCCACGTTGAATGTGAAGTCCGACGATGCGAGCGCCCTAGCAACCATGGCTCTGGCGGGCTCCGGCCGCGCCGTTCGAGCCCCTCCTGCCCAGGCCAGCAGCCCGTCTGCTGGCCTGGCACCGCAGCTCCATGCGCGGTCATTGCAGGACTGGGAGGTTGAAGACTTTGTTCTGATGGCGACCGTCGATGGTAGCATTCACGCACGCGACCGCAAGACTGGAGCTCCCCGTTGGGCCCTCGAGGTCCCGAGTAGCCCAATGGTCGAGAGCATATATCACAGAGCGAACCGCTCGAGTTTTGATAGCACCCAACCTGAAGATGACTTTATCTGGATCGTTGAGCCGAGTCAGGGTGGGAGCTTGTACATTTTCAGCCCAGGCCCCCATGCCGGCCTCCAACAGCTTGGATTGACTGTGAAGGAACTCGTGGACGAGACGCCTTATTCCGGAACCGACCCTGCCGTTACCTATACTGCTCGAAAGGAGACAACCCTTTATACAATTGATGCTCGTGCCGGTACAATCTTGCGGGTGTTTAGTTCGAGAGGCCCTATACCTTCCGGGCCGGAATGTAGGAAGGTTGATGATCTCGATGTAGACACCGATGGTTGTGAATCTCCTTCCGGTACCTTGGTCCTGGGTCGTATAGAATATGCCGTGGCTATCCAGAACACCGAAACCGGCGACCCAATTTGCACCTTGAAATTCTCTGAGTGGACCGCCAATAATCGGGATATGGATCTTCAGAGCCAGTACTTCCAGACAATGGATCAGAGCCATATATATAGCATGCATGATGGGGTGGTTCTCGGGTTTGATCACTCGCACATGGAACGTCCCCGATATACACAACGATTTTCCTCACCTGTAGTCCGGGTTTTCGATGTGGCCCGACCTGTCCAGAGCGACTCTTCTGACTCACCAAAACCCCTTGTCCTTCTATCTCAACCCTTGCAACCACCAGATCCGGACTACGGCTCCCTTGATGAGCGTGATGATCAGGTATTTATTGATTATACGGAGGGGGGCGGTTGGTATGCCATGTCTGAAGCGACTTACCCCCTTGTCACCGGGAGGGCCAAAACGGCCCAATGCTATGAAAAAGATTATTTCCGCCGCGGACAGCCACTCATGAGCCTGACGGCCAACCAGCAACGGGACGCTTTGGCCGGGGTTCACTCGCTTAATAGCCCACGAATTCCCCGGCGTCACATCCCCAGCATTTCGGGCCCATCTGCGGAGCTGTCTAACGATACTCCAAGGGAGATTCTTCGTAACCCATCGGAACTGGCCCTCCCACCGGCCTTGCGCCACAGTACCATCATTCGCAAGAGTGTGGATAACGCCGCCGACATTTTCATTTTGCTTGTCTTTGGCCTTTTGGCAATGTTTGTTTATTTCAACTCGCACAATCTCCGGGACCTTGCTAAACAGAAGTTGGACATCAAAAATATTATTTCAGCATACGGACAAGCGCCCTTGTCCACCCCCTCTACACCTCTCGTTGACCCCGCAAACGTGAAGCGAGATTTAAATGCTGTGCGTCCCCCAGTCAATAATGTCACAGTCGACATCAATGTAGATGACCAGCCCCTTAATGATGGACCTGCAACACCTAAGCCAAACAAAGATCGGAATGTTCTTGCGCCTGATGCCACCCCTCGGGTCCGTATACAGGAACCTTCGCGAGATCCTGACGCCGATGATGACGTGGAGGAGCTGACGCTGCAGGACCAGGAGAAGCCGAAGAAAAAGGCTCGCCGTGGTCGCCGTGGAGGGAAGGCTCACAAACGAGGGAAAAAGCCAACCGAGGAAGATAGCAAGGGAGAGACTAACAGCGACGGAACCCTCCAGCCCCCACGCCCCGAACGCGCAGCTTCCCTGAGCCGTACTGCAACGGCAGAAGTGATTGAAATGGACGGTGTTCTCCAGATTGGCCGACTCCAGGTATTTACAGACATTGTACTTGGACATGGAAGTCACGGAACGGTAGTATATCGAGGCTCGTTTGATGGACGAGATGTAGCTGTCAAGCGAATGCTGGTCGAGTTTTATGATATTGCATCCCACGAGGTCGGATTACTGCAGGAAAGTGACGATCACAACAACGTCATTCGGTATTACTGCCGGGAACAGGCGGCAGGCTTTTTTTATATCGCCTTGGAACTGTGTCCAGCCTCTTTACAGGAAGTTGTGGAACGCCCAGGAGAGTATCCACGGCTTGTCCAGGGAGGACTGGACATGCCCGACATCTTGCGACAGATCATTGCAGGAGTAAGATATCTTCACTCGTTGAAGATTGTCCATAGAGACCTTAAACCCCAAAATATCCTGGTTGCAACGCCCCGAGCACGTGTCGGTTCACGGTCCATCCGTCTTCTCATTTCCGATTTTGGCCTCTGCAAAAAACTTGAAGACAATCAAAGCTCATTCCGCGCCACGACGGCCCACGCAGCCGGTACTTCTGGATGGCGAGCTCCCGAGTTACTCGTGGACGATGACAAAAGCCCGGTGATTCAAAATTATGAGTCGCAGTACACGGATTCATCCGAGCCGGCAGTTGTGGATCCTCAAACCAACCGGCGAGCAACTCGGGCCATCGATATATTTTCTCTTGGATGTGTCTTTTACTACGTCTTAACGCGTGGTTCCCATCCATTCGACAAAAACGGCAAGTTCATGCGCGAGGCGAATATTGTCAAGGGCAACTTCAATCTCGATGAACTCCAGCGTCTAGGTGAATACGCTTTCGAAGCTGATGATTTGATTCGCTCAATGTTATCCTTGGATCCTAGAAGACGGTAAGGCTAAGTCTAATTTGATTTGCTTTTGGTTCCATGCTAATTTTATTTTTGTAGTCCTGATGCTAGCGCGGTCCTGACGCATCCCTTCTTCTGGCCCGCATCCGATCGTCTCAGCTTCCTGTGTGACGTTTCGGACCATTTCGAGTTTGAACCAAGAGATCCTCCGTCCGATGCTCTATTATGCCTAGAGTCCGTTGCGGAAGGGGTCATGGGCCCAGATTTAGACTTCTTGAAAATGCTTCCCAAAGACTTCAAGGACAACCTTGGAAAGCAGCGCAAGTACACGGGATCAAAGATGCTGGACTTACTGCGAGCGTTGCGCAACAAACGCAACCACTATAATGACATGCCCGAACATCTCAAAGCGCATATTGGTGGGCTGCCAGAGGGATATCTAAACTTCTGGACCGTGCGCTTCCCCAGTCTTTTGATGTCTTGTCATTGCGTGATCGCAGACTTGAAATTAACCAAAATTGACCGGTTCAAGAGATATTTTACGCCAGTTGAATAGTGGACATATATTAGGGATAGTTGTATCTAGTTGCATATCATGGTTTTATTTAATGGGCATATGATGTTGAACGGGTTTAAAATCCAAGTTATGTTGCAGTATTAAGATTGACGCACAACCAGCTGTGTCTCTGTAGCCCAACGGTACCATTTAGACCTTCGACGAGTTATTTAAGATGTGTTGTCTAAGCCAAACCCAGTGGTGATGGGGTCTACTGATACCAGCACAACCACCAATTTGGATTTGTATGACTTTAATAGAACTTTAAATGACTGAAAGATGCAAGAAATTGCACCCAGACAGGGTTAAGGGAAAAAAAAAGGTTGACGGACTTTTCACGCTCCATAAAGGTGTTCCATATAGAACCCCAGCGCTAGGGTGGTACCACCGATTGCATTCCCAACTTTGAAATACCTCTTGCACGACGTGGGGTTTTTGAAATCCACAAAAGCAACGCAGGATAGCAGGGTAAGAGCGGAACAGGCAGCTCCTAGGAAGTAGCAAATACCCAGACCAGACATCAACGCAACTAAAGCCGAGGGAGATTGGTCTGCTCATTGCCTAAGTTAGGGCTCATGATGATCGGCCTCTTCCTTAGGGGGTTTTGGTGCACTCCCGTCCTGCCCCGCAGTCTCCACGTTGCAAGTCAAGAAAGCCGTGATATATGTATACGTTGACTTTATCTCGACTTCAAGACACTTTGAGGCGGGGCCGATGGGTTGTCGGAGGATTCTTGCCACCTGCATGGCAGAGCACTCTGGTAACTGGCCAACATCACCTGGAAATAAGACCCAATTAGACAGCATAAAACCTAATAATACATGCCTGGAACAAAGTACATATTGATTGATAGACCTCAGTGCTGGTTTGATTGATGGAGGTTCGTCCTCGTATCTCAACTCCGCCCACAATATGTGGTCGGATGCAGCGACCCGGTCTCTTGGAGAGTCTATGCTATTATTTGACTAAGCTGGAAAGATCTTCCTTTATATGCCTCGATCGGACCAGTTTCGGGCATCTCATATGCAGAAACATGGCCTTGACGTGTCGAAACCCGGGGGCTTATTGCTTGCTTCTTGACGCTGATCACGCCAGTTAAGTATATCCTCCGCAGTTGTCGGGTATTCGGGCTCTCTCACTTTCTTTTTCTTTTTCTTTTTCATTTACTTCCTACAGTTTAAACGTTTCCTCCTTCTCTACGCTAAGTCTTCCACTGAAATACCCCAGTTTAGTTAGATTGAGAGATTGAAATCTTCAAAGGCAAACCCGTTTCTACTTCTCTACAGCTACACCTACATTTCTACAATGGTAAACAACTGAAATTTTTGGAAGTAATAGAAGAACTGAAATACTTTTTCTATTAAGCTTTGTCTTCCCCCATGCACAGGTTCTGACCCTGGGTCGCTCTCGAGAAGATGGTTGTTCCTTTTTCCATTTACTACTAGTTGTAAAGCCAATAATGGGTGTTTTTTTGCCCAGACATGAAGTATAAGAAATATTTAAATATAGATAAAATGTTCGTAAATAATCCCCAGAGGCTAAGTTTCTTAATAACAAGAAGTTATTTTAATGATCTTCTTCTTAGCCCCCCAATTTGGGTTTATCATTAGGAACTGCGGTGGTGTGGTGAAAGATGCCTAAGCAGCAGGGCAGCAATTTACTCCATGAACACAGCAACACCGGAACGCCATGAATCAACATCAACTATGCCCAGGTACGGAGATGATGGGACAAATGAATCCACTGTTGATTCCGCTTGTGAGTTTTGAGATGGAAGCACGAGTCGCCGCCAGTAGCGGAAGCGGATGATAGATAGACTAACTATCGGCTAGAAAGAAACAGAAATAACCAAATGGCAGCAAATCAGGCGGCGGCGTATAGCAGAAGTTGGAGAGGAGATCTCCCGTATGCCCTCTTATCGTGAGGGGGAATCTAAAGGGGAAGGAGCAGCGCAAGGAGGGAAAAAGGGCCTCCTGGCGGATGGCGCACCGGGGGGCGGCCCGCTGACTGGGGATGACCTCACATCGCCGACTCAACACATCCGACAATAAACGATAGCGGATTGTCACATATGTCGCCTCCCACACTTAAAATGAGGCCTCACTCCTCTTCGAGATGCTCTCATCCATTCCTAACATCCCAAGGATTATTTTATCCACATCCCCTAGCTCTCCTACCAACACATCTCACAAAATGGGCTCGATTGAAGCTGGCTGGAGGCGATTGAATGTCGCGGTTATAGGCGGAGGTATCGGCGGCTTGGCCGTTGCAATCTCCCTCCGTCGTGCTGGCCACGAGGTGACTATCTACGAGCGACACGACTTCGCGGGTGAGGTTGGTGCCTCTATCTCGTGTGCAGCAAACGGCACGCGCTGGCTACATGAATGGGGCGTCGATATTGAGAAGGGAGACCCTGTAGTGCTCCAGAAGTTGATCAACCGGGATTGGAAAACGGGGGAGCCTGTCAGTGTGTACAATCTCGACGACTACAAGGAACGATGGGGCTACGTCTACAATATGTTCCATCGCCAGTACATGCACGCCATGCTGAGGGACTGCGCAATGCAGGAGGAGGGCGAGGGAACACCGGCTCGACTTCTAGTCAACCATCAGGTACGTTATCTCTTATCTCTGGAAAATAGCCGACAGTAGAACTAATGACCCCATCCTAGTGCAAAGATATCAATATGGATACCGGGGTAATCTCGTTCGCAAATGGAACCACCGCCCAGCATGACTTGATCGTGGGCGCCGATGGCATCGGGTCTAGTGTGCGGAGTATCATCGGCTTACACCCGGACAAAACGGCTGCCCCTTCGAGCTGTCTACACGCCAATGTGCGCACGGAAGATGCCGTCCGTCTCGGATTGGTCGACTATTCGCAGAACTCTGCTCTCGAATACTGGGGTGGCCAGGAAGGAAAGTGGGATAAGATCGTCCTGTCCCCATGTAATGGTGGCCGCTTGCTCTCGTACTACTGCTTCTTCCCCCGGGAAATGGGAGACTTTAGCAACCACACCTGGGGCGGCGAGGACCGTCCTGTGGAGGAGTTGCTGGCACCGTACCCTCATCTGGACGAACAGGTTCGGGCCCATCTGGCCATCAGCGAAGAGATCCGCCCCTGGCGCCTTTGGGTGCAGTAAGTGATCCACCCATCGTCTTCAGAGCCCGTGAGTGGAGGCTAACACTTTGCAGTAAGCCATACGAGTATATCAGCCGCGGTATGGTTTGTCTCCTAGGCGATGCAGGACACCCGGTATGATCTCCCCTTGCTAATCTGCTCAACTTGATCCATGTAGCTAACAATTCATCCAGATGATGCCTCACCAGAGCCAAGGTGCTTGCATGGCCATCGAGGATGCTGCTGCGCTGGGAATTCTATTCAGCAAGAAGTACTTTTCCGGAGACGTGTCGGAGACACTGAAATACTACCAGGAGGTTCGCCTACCCCGTGTCACCAAGGTGCAGGCAGCCTCTGCCAAGGCAGCGTACAACATCAACGAGCGTATTGGTAAGACCGCCTTACACCAGTGAGCTAGGTCTCAAGTTGACATGATCGTCCAGGCTTCTCCAGTAATACTGGTAACTCCAACTACAAGGTCGAGAACGAGAAAAATAAGCTCACTATTGAGGAAATGAATGCGTAAGTCGACCCCAGTCTAATCTTTGGGATATTATCTGGCAGTTTTTTCTGACATAGAGTAGATATGACATGTACAAGGATGTTGAGGAAGTGATTGCAACACAGAAGGGATTGCCACATACCCAGAAGTTCTTGAGGGGCCTACCGATCGGTTTGAAGCTATCGAATGGTGTCGTTGTTGGCGTACCCGAATGATAGTCTATTCATATTGTCCTTGAGCAACAACTTGAAGTTTGCTAGCGAAATATTTTGTAATTAGCTATAATGCAGTTCATGAGTACATAAACCCAGTCATTTGTTCCCTCTTTCATAGTCCAGTCATAAGCACAGCCCCGTCACTCATCGGTCTTATCGGAACATATTGATCCCCCACTGAGGATAGAAGACGTCAAATTGATACTCTTCTTTCGTCAACACTCTTTTTTCCTCCTTTCAAGCGAACAGAAATAAGAAATCCGGTTTTCGGGGTTTGTGCCTGATCTTTATGGCAAACACCTAATATGACCCAAAATAGGGATAGTGTCCACGTGATATCACACGTTCACTTCGCCGGAAATCAGGAGACAACCAATCAGAGCTCGCTCACACTCTGACGTTGTGATGATGACGGTTCGACCATGAAGCTTCACGTCATTGACTTCCCCACGGCCTTTGGGCATTTCGAATTTGTCGGCAAAATGTACCTAGTATGGGAGAGGCAAGAAGAAAATGTATACGTCACAACCGTCCACTGGAGCTGGCTCCGTACGGTCAAAAAGCGACCGCACTTGTATACTCTCCTTGGGTAGATCACGGTCATTCTCCCATCGGCCTTTTCCCTAGGCTCGCAAGGAGACTTATCTCAATTCCAACAAAGGAAGGAGGGAAACTCTGAAAAAAAAAAAAAAAACAATGGCGCCGAGTGCAGATCAATCAAGCATCTTCGCCTATGGACCGGCGCGCTCCACCATCCAGGGGACGCCGCTGTCTGCGGAGGACGTTCGCAAGATGGACGCCTATTTCCGGGCGAGTATGTATCTGTGCCTCGGGATGCTCTATCTGCGTGAAAATGTGTTACTCAAGGAACCGCTAAAGTTGGAGCACATCAAGGCCCGGTTGCTGGGCCACTGGGGCTCCGACGCGGGCCAGTCCTTTACCTGGATTCACATGAACCGACTGATTAAGAAGTACAATCTGGATACTCTGTTCGTCTCTGGTCCTGGCCACGGTGCTCCCGGGATCCTGTCGCAGTCATATCTCGAGGGGGTTTATTCCGAGGTGTACCCGGAGAAATCCGAAGATGAGAAGGGAATGCAGAAATTCTTCAAGCAGTTCTCCTTCCCCGGTGGTATTGGTAGCCATGCCACCCCAGAGACTCCAGGCAGTATCCACGAGGGAGGAGAACTGGGATACTCGATCTCCCACGCCTTCGGAACCGTTTACGATCACCCAAACCTGATCACCCTTACGATGGTGGGAGATGGCGAGTCGGAGACTGGACCCCTCGCGACCAGCTGGCATAGCACCAAGTTTCTTAACCCAATCACTGATGGAGCGGTACTCCCGGTCCTGCACCTTAACGGGTATAAAATCAACAACCCTACCGTTTTGGCCCGGATTAGCCATGAGGAGATCGCTGCCCTGTTCGTTGGTTACGGCTGGACGCCATACTTTGTCGAGGGAAGTGACCTACCGAGCATGCATCAGGCCATGGCGGCAACCCTCGAGCATTGCGTCCTGGAGATCAAGAAGATCCAGAAGCAGGCCCGGGACTCACGCAAAGCATTCCGTCCCCGCTGGCCCATGATCGTTCTCCGCAGTCCCAAGGGGTGGACCGCTCCACGAGAAGTCGACGGGAAGCTGCTAGAGGGCTTCTGGAGGGCGCATCAAATCCCCATCACCGACGTCCTGACTAACCCGAGTCATTTGAAGTTGCTGGAGAGTTGGATGAAGAGTTACAAGCCCGAGGAAGTCTTCGACAAAAACGGCCAGTTGCTCCCTGAGCTGAAGGCCCTCGCGCCAACTGGAAATGCGAGGATGAGTGCCAACCCCGTCGGCAACGGAGGCATCCTCCGCAGGCCGCTTGACCTCCCCGACTTCCGTTCGTACGCGCTCCCCGACATTGATCCTGGAGTCTCTATTCGAGGGAGCATGGTGAATATGTCCAAGTTCCTCCGCGATGTGCTTGCCCGGAACCTCAAGACCTTCCGTGTTTTCGGCCCGGATGAGACAGAATCTAACAAGCTAGCCGAGATCTACAAAGCCGGAGGCAAGGCGTGGATGGGTGAGTATTTTGAGGAGGACAAGGACGGCGGGAATTTGACGATGCAGGGCCGTGTGATGGAGATGCTCAGCGAGCATACCTGTGAGGGCTGGTTGGAGGGCTACATCCTGTCCGGCCGCCACGGCTTGCTAAATAGCTACGAACCATTCATCCACGTCATTGACTCCATGGTCAACCAGCACTGCAAGTGGATCGAAAAGTCCCTCGAGGTTGAGTGGCGCGTTAAAGTCGCCTCACTGAACATCCTCCTAACCGCAACCGTCTGGCGACAGGACCACAACGGCTTCACGCACCAGGACCCCGGGTTCCTGGACGTCGTGGCGAACAAGAGCCCCGAAGTGGTGCGCATCTACCTACCTCCGGATGGCAACTGCCTCCTCTCCGTGATGGACCACTGTTTCCGTAGCGTCAACTACGTCAACGTCGTTGTCGCGGACAAGCAGGACCACATCCAGTTCCTCAATATGGAAGACGCCATCGCACACTGCAGTAAGGGCGTCGGAATCTGGGACTGGGCCAGCAACGACCAGGGTGAGGAGCCTGACGTGGTGATGGCCTCGTGCGGCGATGTCCCAACCCATGAAGCACTAGCCGCCACGGCGCTGCTTCGTGAACACCTGCCACAGCTCAAGATACGCTTCGTTAACGTCGTCGACCTGTTCAAGCTGATCTCTCCCACCAACCACCCGCACGGCATGACCGACCGCCAATGGAAGGCCATCTTCACCACTGATAAGCCCATCATCTTCAACTTCCACTCGTACCCGTGGATGATCCACCGGCTTACCTACAAGCGGCCAGGTCAGCATCACCTTCATGTCCGCGGCTACAAGGAGAAGGGTAACATCGACACTCCGTTCGAACTGGCTGTTCGCAACCAGACCGACCGATATAGCCTGGCAATTGATGCGATTGACCGTATCGAGTCCCTAGGTAACACGGCGTCCGGGATCCGCGAGAAATTCATCAACTTCCAGCTTGCGGCAAAGATCGAGGCATTCGACAACGGCATTGATCCGGAGTACATTCGAACCTGGGCCTGGAACCACAGCAAGACGGCTTAGAACAAGGAATAAAAGACCTCGTTGGAATGATCATAATCAAACGTGCTGCCCATACGGCAGATCTGGTTTATAATTATTAAAATTGTACCTTAGGAAACGGGGTACAAGTTGCCCTTTTAATTAATCATTGTCGACAACATTTTTCAACCCTACTGGTGTCTTCCTCTTTCTAATTCTCATTTGATACGTTTTGTGGTCTGGCCGTCGAAAAAAGCCTTTATAGGAAAGAATGGAGATATAAAAAAAAGGAAACTGCGACTGAAAAAGTGTTGCCATTACTTAATGTACGGAGGACTATCAAAGAACCCTCGATCGGGGTTTGATAAAATATCTTATCGGCACGGCAAGGGCCACATGAGAACGGGTGTGGTAGGCACAGAGATGCCAAATTGGAGTGCTCTGGAGACTATAAAAATCAATTATGTATAATGACATCCAGAGAAATGAACTCTCCGGTTGTCTCCTTTTGATAGATCTACATACTCACAGAAGGGCGCTTCACCGGATCTTATAAACACAAGGCTTTAGTACGGCGGCCTCCTGTTCTTCTGACATGCCATTATCACTGACTGCTGGCTTCTCGATAAATCTCTTCTTTCCTGGGCGAGGCACCACGGCCATGGACGCATGTTTCCCTTTGGTGGGCGCACCGCCCTGTTTCACAAATTCCATCCTAATAAACATCTTGTTGGACTTATCCACGGATTCAGGTTTAAGAACAAATCCCCGCGTCTTAAATATCTCAATAAATGCGGTGATGTCTGTCTCATCGTCGGTTGTAGGTCGAGCATCCTCGGCATAGATCTCATCATCTTCCATATCGTCATCGTCATCATTTCCCTGCTTTTTCTTTGATTTCTTCTTCTCTGCCTTTGCCGGCGGCTTTTTTGCGCCGATTTGAGCCTTCTTCCGATTTACTTTGCCAAAGCGACTCTTGACTTCACTAACCCAGCATTCACCCTTGCCATCGCTCCGCAAGACCCGCCATGCTTCTTCCACAAATGATACCCAATTTGTTCCCATCAGACTGAGGCAGAAGATGGCAACATCAACCGTACCCTCCTCAACAGGGAGATTAGATATATCGGCCTTAGTGATTGGAGAGCCCTCGGGGGCATGCAGGTCAAAGCTCAGAAGTTTAAGGTTCAACTTCTTACTAGAAGGAATCAGGGCGCGGGCGAGCTGAGCATCACCGCAGCCAAGATCTGCAACGGTGCACAACCCATTGGGCCGTCTTGGCAATGCGATGCTTTGACCTTGAGGATTGCGATCAGGTTTATTGCCCTTTTTGGGGCCACCCCGGATCCCGCCGCGGGCACGAATGGCTTTGATATATCCATCAACTGGATTTGACGGCCAAGACTCCTTTACCTGACGCGAGAAGCCAGCGTGGTATTCATCGAATAGCTCGGGGTTGGCGGAAAATAGTTCAAGGGCTTTCGTAGAGGGAGTGGTATAAAGGGTCTCATTCAAATGGCGGAAGCGAGATGAGATCAGCTTCTGTTGCATGGCCTGCTGGAGGGGTGTTAATGTCGTTGTGGTCTTTGGCGGAGCTACAGGCAGCGAATTGCTCGTTGGGGCGTCGCTGGAGGCTGCCTGCTTCTCCTGGGGCTGCTGCTTCTTATTCTTGCCCTTCTTGCTTCCTACTCTGCCAGGCCCTTCGCTTTCGATGACCTGGGGGCTAGCTGGTTCAATTGTTGTCTCTTCGGAAGGCTTTCCGTCTAAATCAACGACCTGGTCCACAATGCCATTCAGGCGTTGTTTCCTCTTCCATGGCTTCTCGGTCGTCCCAGCACTGTTCGCAGCTTGCTTCTGACCCTTGGTAGGTGGCTTCCGGCCTTCAATATGGCGGCGGTACATCGCATCGACATTATTCTTGGTAACATTATCATCACCCCTCTTGCGTTTTTTAGATGGACCATCTGGCTTGGGCGAGTTATTGGCTTGTTGTGCTAGGTCCTGAGTCTGCTTTGTCTTCTCAGTCTGCTGCTTGAGAGCAGAGCTCGGAACTGACCAGCCCGAGACCGAAAACATGACTGGACTCTGAGAAGCTTCTTCAAATAACTTCTTAATCGGCGACGTCTCCGTCGAGAAATGGCCGAAGCTCAAAACTGGCAGAAAATTTCTCTACTCTACCGCCTTTCGTGTGAGATTCTGCCGTCCAAAAAGGGCGGTCACAAATTTAGTCTCGTGATCACGTGCTAGATCGCAACAGACCAGGCCTTCGCGCATCCATCTAAGCACCTTTGGAGGCCTCCCATTCAATCCGGGTCGCCCAGTGAACCTTCCACCACACCCCCCCCTGCGGCTCCCGATCCTATCCCGTTTTATAGAAGAGCGTGGAATTGCCATTTAATCCACGGTCTATATTTTGTTTGGGGCCCGAGGAATTACTCAATCTGCCGGTCGCGCGCTATGCCCCCGACCGTAAGTTCAATTACCTTTTCCAGGAGGCCCTAATCTATCACCGCTTATAATCGGTCGGATATGGCAGAGCGCGTGCAATCCGTTAGCTAAAATCATAATTACCAATTTCTAGTTCAGGTCCTCCCGTTCTGGCCGCCAGCTTGGTGAGGGTGCCAACCGTAACAGAACCGGCCAAATCGACCACGATGTTTTTGAGGGGCTTCCCATCCGGCGATGGACGCGCCAGTCGCAGACCGTATCACAAGAGTTGAAACCTGAAGGTGTGGAATCCGACGTAACTGGGACTGGTGGAAAACAGACAGCCCCTGAACATCCAATGCCCAGAGACAGCCAACTCTTGACTCCAATGAGTCGAGCGCTCCTTCGTGCCGCTCGCGCTGGATGCATATATATTCGCCAAGCCTCTAAAGATTCTGAAGACGAAGAGAAAGAGACCACAGATGTGGAAGAACAACAATTGGCTCAGAATACAGAGCGCAGTTTTGTGACGCGCAAGTGGTCCACCGTTCCTAAACATCTGGAGCCACCGGAAGTTGAATTTCTTGCGAAAAGGCGACTGGGGCTGCCTTCTCTATACGGCGCTGCAGCAGGGACCACGGATGGTGCTGGCAATGCGTCGGGACCAATGAGGAAAACGCGATTCAAAAAGGTTGATCCGGTGACAGGCAACATTTCCATCTACGCGGCATGGGTGCCGGAAGGGCATAAGATTGAAGGAGAAGTCGCCGATGACGCCCAGGTGATCGCTGAAAATAGCCAAGTGACTGTAACTCCTCAGGCTCCAGCCCCCGGTACCGTCATTGAAGGCGTTGGGGTTGTCAACGCGGAAGGTGTTGTTGTTGCGGAGGCGGGATCAGTATCAGTGATCACTCCTCCGAAAAGAAGGCCGCCTCCGCCGAAACGCAAGGCCAAAGGGTTCGGGAAGGGGCGGAGAAAGAAGGTCATGTTTGCCCCTGGAGATGGAGCGGATGCCTCTCTGGTTCATGGGACTGGTGCCGGCGGCGCCGATGGTGCGGCGGATTATGGAAAAGATACAGATCCGTCACGAATGTCGACTGACCAAACTGGCCAAGATGATGAAGATGAAGATGGCGAAGAAGGGGAAGAGAGCGATGATGGCGATGGTGACGAGTCCATCCTTGATGCTAAAACCCCAGAAACTCCTGGGCCTCACCTTGGTACTGAGTCCGAAGCTGAGCCGACTCCTGGGCCCGCAGCGGAGCCTATGCCCACTCCTTCCGGCCTTTCAATGGAAGCAAGAATAGAGTCGCAACCGCCGGTTTTGGAGGGACTGCCCACCACTGGGTTAGAACCATCTACAGAGGCGCCGATACCACCTGTTGTAGCTCCAGTGCCTGAAAGCACTTCCCAGCCAGCTGTTGAGCCGCCGAGTTCGGGTGCTCCAGAGAAACCTACCGAAACAAGCTTTGCGGCGCAAGAAGATGTTCAAATGAAGGGTACTTCTCCAGAGCCAGTCTCCGCTCCGGCAGATAAAACCGTTGCAGTATCGCCACCAGCTACGGCTATCCAGCAACAACCAGCACCTGAAACTACCGAGCCTACTCAAAAGGTAGCATCACCAACCCATGAGACCCCTCAAGAGGCTCCCCAAGTCCCAGTAGCAGACCCAATGGAGATCACGGTGGATGATACGGAACAGCCGACTACCCAGGAGTTGAAGGATGAGCCAAAAGACTCGATCATGGCAGAAGCAAATGAAGAGCCCGCACAGCCTGCACAAAACGACAACATGAACATAGACACCACGCTAGAACTCCAGAAACATTCTCCAGAAGCACAAGCCCCTACCATATCACCCATTCCAGAGCAACAAGAGGCCCAGCCAGACGGAAGCGATTTTGATCTGCTAGGTAGCTTAGAAGCGAGCCTAGGAGATCCGGTCAAATCAGCTTCAGCTGAAGGGCAGAGAGAAGTGCCACCCGAACCGCAACCAGATATTTCAAGAGAGCAAGTCACAGCAGGTACGGCAGAAACAGAAGGAGCAGCAGAGACATCAAAGACATTAGAAACAGCAGGGGCAGCAGAGACAACAGGGGCAGCAGAGATAACGGCCACAGCAGAGACAGCAAAGACGACGGAGACGACGGTGGCCACAGAGACGGCAGAGACAGGAGAGGCAACAGTGGTAACAGAGGCACGGGCACCTGAACCTGAGCCTGTACAGCCTTCCACTGAGGCTATAGTGGGGCCTCTAACAGAAGCAGCTCCGGAGGAACCTAAAGACCCAATTGAACCTAAGGCACCGATTCCAAAGGAACCGGAGCAGCCTATCGAACAACCCACGGAAACAGCACCACCTACAGAACAAGTTCCCGAAGTCCCCATTGAGCAGCAAGCACCGCCCTTAGCACAGGAACAAAAGCAAGATGAGCCTAGCTTGGCAGTGCCTTTACAAGAAAAGCCCCCGTCACCTGAGCAGCCCTGCACGGTCATCGAACAAGCAGCAGTGGAGAGTCAGGAGCAAGAAACGAAGGGAGAAGAGGCAACCCTGCAACAAACAACCGAAGGAGCCCCAGCAGAACCTTCACCGGCTACTTCGGGACCAGCCTCCGTGGGGCATCCCTCCGCGCAACCTCTCACAGCAGACACCGACAAGCAATCCCCCGCTCTGCCCCCTGTTGACGAAGCTGTGAAGCCTCAAGAACAACAAGCTCAAGAACAACAAGCTCAAGAACAACAAGCTCAAGAACAACAAGCTCAAGAACAACAAGCTCAAGAACAACAAGCTCAAGAACAACAAGCTCAAGAACAACAAGGGCCTGCCGCATCCGAAGAGGCTCCTGTACCGGAACCTGCTATTGAGAAACCAGAAGAGCAACAACCTCAGTAATGTAAGATCATGAAACCGGCACTCCCGATACATACGCACGATAGAGCCGAAGCCATATTTTCCATGTCTCATTGTCTCGCAAAGTTGCGGTGGTTGACGTCCTTTTTTTTTTTTTTGTATTCTGGGTTGTACACATTGATCATGTCTATTCCACTTTCCCTTACGCTTGTACCTATACCTATCCTATCTTTTTTGCTCTACGATATTGCTTAGTTTCTGGAGGCCTGGCGTCTGGTTTCTCCTGATGGTAGCGAATTGACAACCTGCGGAATAATGAAATTTAACCAGCACATTGTGTGCGGAACGCTTAGCCACTATATCAGGGAGATATGAATCGTTAACGGGTTACGCCGCAGCCTGGTATTCTAGAATTACAGCTATAGATCAAGTGCGCCACAAATAGAATCTACCAGAAACCAAGTCGTCAATATATACCTCTACTTGTGGGTGCAAGGTTATTTGTCGTACGATGCCACAGACTGAATTTTCTCCCCCATAATATGCATAATGTGCATTGCTAGTGGCATGGTGGTCAAGTGGTCTATGGTGCATGGTTTGGGAATTGTTACATGCATAAGGGCATGCACAAATTGCCGCCGCGTTGATCACGCATTAATATTTCCGTGATAGGGCGAGCAAAAAAAAGAACATTAGTCCCAGGGAAATATAGATGGGCCGAGAATGCCTCTTTGACGCTATATCTGGTGACGGTGGAGAGCAAAGGGGTGGATATCAAAAAAGAAAGCGGTATAAGAAGGCACAATTGTCATCTTCGATATCGGAGAAGGCATCGGATTAATCTTGCTCCGGCCGGTCTCCCCCCGTACATTGTCAAGAGAGATTTCACCATTTCATGTGGCAAAAAAGCTCAATGTGAGTGACGAGGCGGCATAATAGAGGCTGCTGGAGGTGTCTTATATTCCTTTTCCAGAAAGGATGGACCTTGTATCAGCGCCCAGAGGGGAGAGCCCGCCGCCGTTGAAGGACCCAGTGATAGAGGTGGAGTCCGTGGACATGAATGCCGCAGAGGTTGAGGCCGAGGGAACAATTACCACCGAGAATAACGTCGCTATGGGGGCAGAGTTCTCTGAGTCGGAGTACGAAACCGATAGCGACGGTGTAGGTGAAGACTGGGAGTCGCAGTCCCTCTACGAAGACGCTATTCATGTTCTCCGCGACGAGCAGCTTCGCGACGGGGGTAAGCACGCCCTATTTTACATTGTAGTTCAGGTCCCGTGTTTGTCCATTTCACTAATAACACACCCCGGTACTTTTTAGTGGTTCCCGGTGCCTGTACTTTCGACGAGGCTGTTACCTTTCGAAAACGCCTACACGAGGTTGGCAAGGCTGTGTTTGTTGAAGAGACGATCGGTCGCGATACGATTTCGGCCAGGAAATTATGTACGGCTTTTGGGATCGTTCCTCCAGCTTTTTTAGACGGTGCCCCAGATGAAGCATATCATCCGTTGTTAGCTATCGCGATCTCACGGGAGTTTTCACGCCGCCAAAAACTCTCGGAATACAATTCTGTTGACGACGCAGTCCGGTTACTCAAGGAGTCGAAGAACGTTATTGTGTTAACTGGGGCGGGAGTGAGTGTCCCTAGAGAACTTGAGCGCACAGTGTGTTGTGGTTACTGATGCGTTGGCTAGATTTCAACGAGTCTTGGAATTCCCGATTTCCGGTCCAAGGATACAGGACTTTATTCCCAGTTGGAGCATTTAGGTCTCAGTGATCCCCAGGAAGTCTTCGATATTCACATATTCCGCGAGGACCCCGGTATTTTCTTTTCGATCGCGAAGGATATTCTGCCCACTGAAAAGAAATTCTCACCAACCCATGGATTCATCCGACTACTTCAGGAGAAGGGAAAGCTCTTGACAAACTACACCCAAAACATAGATAACATCGAGGCCAACGCAGGGGTTAGCCCAGACAAGATTGTGCAGTGCCATGGCTCCTTCGCAACAGCTACCTGTGTCAAGTGCCAGCACAAAGTTCTTGGTGATGATATTATTGATGATATAAAAAGGGGCGTGGTACCGGAATGTGCTGAATGCCGCAAGCAGATTGAGGAGGATGCACTCAAACCGCAAGGGCTGAAGCGCAAGCGTAGCAGCAACGGAACCCAGAAGAATCGGAAAGATGGAGAAGATAGCTCCGAAGAGGAAGATTACGAAATCCCCACCCCCGGGGTGATGAAGGTCAGTGAAAGAGAAACCTAAACCACCATTTCCCATTTTACCTGCTAACCTCGACTATCCTCAGCCCGATATCACATTTTTTGGAGAAGACCTTCCTGATGAGTTTGGCCAACGACTTCTTCACCATGACCGAGACCAGGTGGACCTAGTCATCGTCATTGGCACCTCCCTGAAAGTTGCTCCTGTTGCGGA
The DNA here is from genome assembly GCA_027569885.1 of Aspergillus diversus. Taxonomy (NCBI): domain Eukaryota; kingdom Fungi; phylum Ascomycota; class Eurotiomycetes; order Eurotiales; family Aspergillaceae; genus Aspergillus; species Aspergillus diversus. The sequence continues at coordinate 852,597 of JAPDKZ010000013.1, read as the reverse complement.
GGTTCCAGGTGTATTACCTAGCCATGTGCCTCAAATATACATCTCTCGGACTGTGGGTTTTTCCCCTATGACGTTTCTTTCTTTTTTGACTAATGGTATCATTTAGCCTGTTTCACATACAGGTTTTGATATTGATTTACTAGGCGATTGCGATGTGGTGGTATCTGAGCTCTGCCGCCGGGCTGGTTGGGACTTAAAACATGAAATGATACCCCCGGATGAGAAGGTCGAGATTACCCCAGTCGAAGGATATGACTCACGGCATGTGTTTAAGATTGTCGGCGCATAGCAACGGAGTTTTTGTCGGCTGGTTCTTTGGCTCCTGTCTATATTTGTTGAGGGATGGCGTCATGTTTATGATATCTTTTGGAAGGCTGTTGTGGGATCTTGGGACCGGTCTTTTCATCATTTTTGTGCTTTCATCTGTTTATCTTTTTATTTTTTCAAGGAACTTGCGCTCCATGTTTTTTTGACCTTTCAATTACGGATATGCGCATTGAAGGATGATGTGATTTAGTTAATGATAGTTGATAGAGGGTAAATTGTCTGACCTGTCTAATGTATAGATTGACAGGATATCACCCCCTCTCTGTCCCAGCTCCGTTTTGGATTTCTCCTCGGCATCGCCTCGTCCCAACGACACCGTGGTGAAATATATGGATAGAGTAAGAATTGCTCATTACTTGCCAGCTCCGAGTAATTACGAATTGCTCCTCGAGCAAGTGGCTGGTGCAGATCACCCTATAATCCGTGGACCTTGTGAATTACCGAAACACCACATTTTTTGACCATTTAAGACCATCTTTAACCAACTTGATTGTCTGACGACCTTTTTGGCGTAGCGGTACTTTTGACCTTCAAAAAGGTCCATCCATATAATCCCTATCCGAGGTGTCTTGGGTGGACCAAGAAGTGGAACACAATCAGCGAACAGGAAGGGAAGTCGAGGCCCAGTTCGAAGAGGAATTCAATGGTCTAGAATTAATAATGCCAATGAAAAATATCATGATAACATCCTCTTTTCCAACGGATAGCTTCTGGCCCACGAAACATTCCGGCGGACAACCATCTCTTATCGCATTGTCCGCCGGAAAACCAACAGTTGGTGGTGGGGCAGCCAAGAAGATGTATGGATGCATGGCTATTGCTGCTATCAACACCACTAACATAAATATCGCCATGATCCCCCTTTAGAGGAGGTCTCCTTAAGTTACCATCCGCTTTGCTTATTGTCTCCTTTCACGTTAATTTCTAATATATAATTCACCATGTCTTCCGATACCGCATTCTGGGAAAGAACCGACAAGTTCCTCATGCGGACGGGCGTTCCATACTCCCCCATTGTTATCACCAAAGCCAAAGGAACGAAACTCTACGATGCTGGAGGCAGAGAAATCCTTGACTTTACTTCGGGTCAAATGAGCTCACTCCTCGGCCACTCTCACCCCGAGATTGTTGAAGTTGTGAAACACTCCATGGATAATCTCGATCATTTGCTCAGCAACATGGTCACAGAGCCCGTGGTTGCCCTGGCTGAGCGCCTCGCTCGCTTCCTCCCCGCACCCTTGGAGAAGTCCTTCTTCTTAAGCACGGGCTCAGAGACCATCGAGGCCGCCCTTAAGATGGCCAAGTGTTACACTGGAAAATTCGAAGTTGTTGCCTTCTCCGCCAGTTATCACGGTCTCACTCAGGGCTCCGGCTCCGCAACCTATTCCGCCGGAAGAAAGTATGGTGGCCCCGCAATTCCAGGGCAGCTCGCCTTTCCAGCCCCATATGCATTCCGTTCGCCGTTCCGGAAGCCCGATGGCTCCTATGACTGGGAGACTGAAATGGATTTCTCCTGGTCCATGATCGACCGTCAGAGCGTGGGATCTCTAGCCGCCTTTGTCCTCGAGCCTATCCTCTCGACCGGTGGTATCCTTGAGCTCCCCGAGGGATATCTCAAGCGTTTGAGTGAGGAGTGCAAGAAGCGTGGCATGCTCCTCATTCTAGATGAAGCACAAACTGGTGTCGGGCGCACGGGGCACATGTTCGCATTCGAGAAGGACGGCATTGTTCCAGATATCCTTGCGCTATCGAAAACGCTGGGCTGCGGCCTACCCTTGGGCTCAGTCAGCACAACAGCCGAAATCGAGCGTGGTTGCGAGAAAGCTGGCTTCCTCTGGCTGACGACTCATCTCAACGATCCCCTCACGGCTGCGGTTGGAAATAAGGTGTTGGAGATTGTTGAGCGTGAAAATGTCTGTCAACGCGCAACCGAGCGTGGCGCCCAGCTCCGCAGTGGTCTGCTCCGCCTGCAGGAGAAATATTGGTGCATTGGGGATGTTCGTGGTCGTGGCCTTCTACAGGGAATTGAGATTATCTCTGACGCAAAGACCAACGCGCCTGGTCCGGCTATCGGCCATGCTGTTTCAGATCGAGCGATGGAGCTTGGTCTGTCTTGCAACATCGTCAATCTCCCGGGAATGGGTGGTGTGTTCCGTCTGGCACCACCGGTGACCGTCACCGCGGAGGAAATCGAACAAGGATTGCAAATTCTGGATGCTGCCTTTGCCGATGTTGTCGGGAAGATGGAGGTTGCGTGAAGATAATTGGTGGGTGGAGTCTGGCGCGAGGGAATAATGACCTGGAAATTGCGTTGAACATTTCTTTTTCTTTCTTAAAAACCAATATTTAATTAGCAAATTCACCTTTAATTCACGGCTTCTAAATCATGCATTTATCTTCCACTCCCTTTGATCGAAGACCATCTTTAATGTATCATCATCATTGCTCTCTTGGAACAGTCAGCTAACGCTATCTATATGCATACCCCGCTATTAAACACGCAGAGGGAATCAAGCAATCGAAAAAAATAAGAAAAGGCTAAAAACAACAGAAACTTAAGCCACCGAAAGAGAAAGCAGAGCGAAACCACGCAGAAAAGATGCCGGATGCCAATTAATTTCCCAGACCCAAGACGTTGCGGCTTCTTCGTTTCAACTCAGCAAACATCGCTTGCTGCGACTGCTTAGTACGCCCGACTGCCTCCGTGTTCTCCACCGCCCGTCGGAGCAAGAATCCCATGCATTCCTTGACAGACCCCCAGGTCAGAAGCTTATACACGTTTGGTGTCTCAGAAATACCTGAGACCTGCGAGGATTGGTGAACTGGGCTCTCAAACCCCTCCAGCAGCTCACAACTAACCTCATCCGCCATCCCCTGAAGTTGAGCATAGCTGAGATCGACTCCAAATGGTTGGCCAAGGCCAGCTTGTTGCAAACGAAGAGCATGTGCCTTGCGAACCGATTCCCTGTTATGCGTGGCAATAATGATGTTGACAGGGGGCAGCTCTCTGGCGTGTTTTTCGGACGCAGACTTGAGCATCGAATTATACCGACGGGTCAACAGAGCCTCCACGACCCCATCATAGCAGTCATCGGTTTCCTCCTTCTTGGCCCAGATCAAGTGACGGGGCTCGGTTTTGAGATAGGCTCCACGGACCAGCTTGACACCCAGTGTGTAGCCTTCCTTTCGAGAGGTTTCCAAATGCCTGGCGATGGTGGTGGGGGTGGAACGCAGATAGGCCTGATAAGTGCTGTAAAACACAGCCCGACCAGGAGTTTGCGAGTTGCAGTACTTTTGGTACTTCATGGTCCACTCTTCAATCCCCGGTTGCACAGCCTGCTCTTCTGCGTCGACTAGCAACCGCACGTTGCGTGAGATTGCGAGGTCACAGACTCGCTGAATGGCGTGGTCCATAAATGGAGATGGGGCAGCCTGTTGTTGCAGGTAATGGAGGACCTGAGTTCCCATGCCGGTAAACCTTCTCCTATTAGCCGAAGCTCTTTTGCCTAGCTGACTGAAGGGTAAAACTTACTTAAGGGCAACAAAATCACCCTCCTGTGCCATATCCACCGTCTGGAGTGTTCCATCCAGCCACATTTGAATTTCTCGTTGGGCTGCCTTCTGGTCAAGGGGGTTGGTGTTACTTTCCCCTACAAGGACCTCCCGAGCATAGCCTAGGAGGACACCTCGATATCCTAGCGATTTGATACCTTGGATTGAGCGCTGGACCTCACTCTTGTTTTCACCCGCGTTGAACTGCTTATACAGCGTGTGTTTGACCAGCAGATTCAGAAAAGGGTTTTTGGCTACATCAAGCAAAGGCGTTTTGGGGTGTGCGAGTATTGAGAGCGTGTAAATGCAGGGCTTTAGGAGGACGGACGACGAAGAGACGGAGAGAATCATTAGCGACCGCAAGACCGAGGACAGCGGAAGCTTTGCCAGCGGAGAGCTTGGGTCTCTCTTTGGAGATGGCGGAACTTGTTGCCACAGGCTCTCAGCTGAGGCATCCGCCGCCAGGGACGACTTTGCATTGCTAGTACGGCTGACGAATCTAGAAGATCGATAAGAGGGCGAAGGAAGGCTCAATAGCACCCGTATCGGATGGCGGGGGGTAGCGGCCTTCATAGTAAGTTGGTGGCTGCAGAAAGATAGACGGTGACGAAGCGATCTATCTGATAGATAAGGATCGATAACCCCGGGAAATAGTGGTGTAGGTTAAGTATAACTAACAATAAAGGTGAGAACTATTACGAAGTAGGATCTGGTGGTCAACGCAGGTAAGATATGTGGACAAGATGAAGGGCAGCGCTGGGTGCGTGACACAGAACCAGAAAGATTGCCGGTGGAAGCCGTCTTGGACCGGCAACGGTCATACTGGGACTGTGGGAACTGGAAGGTACTCTGCGGCTACCTTCTGGGGATTGCTATTATGTACTACCAACCAAGTACCCAGCAGGTACTCTGCACCTTAGCATTCTTACGGGAAAACCTGCATTTCCTGGACCCGACTATCGTACATTACGCTTGGTCGAAACCATCCGGGAACATATGCGGCTCGAATATCCTACTATTTCGCCATCACAACACAACAGAACTTCTACAATTTACGAGTAAACCTGGAGGGGGACTAATATGATTTGAGAATTAATTACTTAGTCAATACCATCTCGATGGATCCATCTGTGGGGAGATCAGAACATCATAGCCAGAGAGATCGCGGGACAGTTAAGGGCCCCATTATCTGATCTCCTCTGTACCTTAAGTTTACGGTCCCGACGCCTCAGAACGCACCGGTTCACGGGCCGGTACTACCTTCCCCACCGGAGAGGGCGCTCACTGACCGGGCCGGTTGGCTTTGTCCACAGCTTTCAAAGTTCAGTGTCTTTTCTTCCCTCGCATTACTCTACATACGTGAGAAGAATAAAAGGCACTTCCTGGTACTGCCTTGACTAGAGCTCCGTCCGACACCAAGCGAGAAACGGGGAATACTAGAATTGTTTATTGCCTAACTTTTCAGGCACCAACCGTCTCCAAGCGAAATGATCATCCGCTAATCCTATCTCATATTAGCGCCTGCGCCTCGCCCCTCTTCGTGTTCTCTTCTTCTGGAAGCCCAGTTGTCAAGTGACGAGTTTTGGCGTTGAAGCTGCAAGGTTTGGGTCACGAGTGTCTCTCATCAGCGTGGCGTTGGCAAGGGAGATGGAAATGGGATTGGGCCTGGAGGTTTATAATTTGATTAGTGTGCATTAGTTACTAGTCAACTTGGTAGGTATTACCGGATCTATATGGACTGGTTACATTCCTTTTCTCCTCTCTCTTTGACCAAATCGTGTTGAAACACCCACCCACCCACACACATACACACACGCACGCACGCACACTCTTTCTCTCTCTCTCTTAATAGAAAGAGAAGAAGGGAAGAAGGAAAGAGGAAGAACGATAGGGTAGGCTGTAGAGCAAAGGCAGATAATAACATGTCCAATGGACTTATCTCTGTCTGGTGCGGATCGTGTGGGGAAGAGGGAGAGGACTTGGAAAATGTTTATAAACTATAATTACCTACATACATGTATACCTCTTTCTTGAATAGAGAGAAAAGAATAATATATATATAAGTAAAAAAAAAGAGAATAAATAAAAATAACTAAATTGTATTGGGTTTAAAGTTGTCAACACCAGTATTAACGTTTTTCATACCGTTATCTAGAAGCTCCAAATTTTTTTTCTCTTAACTTTATCTATCTTAGTTAGAGCTCTGATACCTATAATATACTGCATATCATATCCCCTAAGGCAGGATTGGATAAGTTAAAGAAAAAGTCTATGAGGCCGGGGTGCTGAGTCTGCTGACGGCTGGCTCGGAGAGCAAGGGTATAACAGTGGTGACTACTGCAGGAGTAGAGAAGATTGAGAAGCTTAAATCTTAGTTTTCTTCGTCATTTTTTTTCTGCATTTTTATTTTGATTGTATTATAGTGCTAGACATGTTGTCGATGAAGTATAGTTTCAGACAAACAATCAAGCTTCTATACAACTAATGGAGCCTACTAGCTCCTAAGTAGAATGCAGCTTTATCTACCTTGTAATAGATTACTGAGCAATGAAGGGTAAACCCTCACAAAGTATAATGTGCTTGTGAATCCGGTTATTTTCCGTTTCGGCTCCTCCCGGGACATGCCAGAGCGTCTCTCGACTGCTTAGGCATCGATCTATATATACATGAGGCGGATGGTAGAGTCCATTATTCTATCCCCGATATTTCCGCGGGTCTCATGTATAAGGTGCACTGGTGTCTTATAAATAGATGACACTCACCTCATAGGTCGGGGAGTGAGCAAGAAAAAAAAAGAAACTTGAATGTAATCCATGTATATGTACTGTAGTTCCAGGTATTTGAAATCGTCAAGATTAGTGGAACCGATAAATCAAAAAAAGGAAGACGCCGATCATGCCATAAGTGTCTCATCATCCAAACATATAAAAGGTAGAAAAAATATTACAAAGCTGGACTCTCCCAGGTATCTCGTCTGATCTTCATCAAAGCTGACTGCTTATGGGGGAACGTGACTTCACCATCCTTATGGAAGCCTATATTCTGTAGGTAGTTAATGATTCTTTTACCATGTTAGCAAAGAAAATCACAAAAAGTAAGGAAAAAATAATTAGGGAGGATTACTTTTCATTATCGACCCGCGGCTCCAGCATAACCGTCTGGGTCCGCATATCAGCCAGCCAGCAGTAATGGACCAATGCACTTAACCAGATGGCAACCCGGTGGGGGCCGCGGAATTCCTGCTCACCAACTAGAACATGAATCCCCCGGTCATAATTGTCTGCACCACCAATGAGGGAACTTAGGGGATCTTCTTTGACCCAGTAAATCTCAAAGTATCCAAATGGCTTGCCGTCCCAGCATCCGATGACGGGGAAGCTATGCCGGCGGCTGAGGTTGGAGCGGAGAAATTCCTCTTGTTTAGAGATCGGGCCAGCTTCCCCCCAGGCTGCATTCACCCGTGAGTCGTTCATCCACTTGTGCAGGAGTTCCACATCCGATGGGGATGTTGGTGCTGGTTGCTGGTCCAAGCTAGTGGTCGACAGGCTGTAGGCGCTATTAGAAGTTGGTCCTGTGGGCCTGGGTTTCGCCAGCGAGGGGAGACTGGGGATGCGGAAGGAGAGATACTGCTGTACACTTGGGATGTAGCGGACGTAGAAGATATCACCCTGGTGAGGTGGTTTGGGCCGAATTGGATGTCGCACGCCGTTCGTAAAGACGTACTGAGGCGGAGGAGGCGGGAAGTAGGTTGGAAGGTGACTGGCGGAGGCAAACGGACCTTCATTGGGCGTGTAGGGAGCAGAGTCTGCAGATGTCGGACGACTAGAATTGCTTACGTACATGCATTCCCGTGAGGGGGAGGCCACCCTATTCAAGGGGAAAACCCCCGCAGTGTGTGGGATGGATTGGGGGCTCAGAGAGAAGAGATAGAGACGGGCGTCCATCTGCCAGAAGCTGCGCCGGCTGACAAACATGTTTGACCAAGCGATTGGGTCGTCCGGATCGGAGCCCACTGATGAATCCTCGCAAGCAATGAGCCCCATCCGCTCCAACTTTTGCAGGACGTTGCGACCCTTGAAGATACCCTCCCGTCGAATATTAATCCGCCATTCGCCCTTGGGTTTCCCCTGGAGGGGAGTGTGCACTGCAGCGTCCGTCTGAAGGTGCAGCTCCGGCTCTGGCTCGTGGAAGTACCAACAGAGAGTGGCCCACAGCATCATGGCGATCTGACGACTGGGAGATGTGACGGGTTTATAGTTGCTGCTGGGCGGGTTGACGATGTATGAGAGGTAGAGTTCATCATTGCACATTGTCGGTGTGGTGAATCGAGCGATGCGAGGGCCCTTCTCATATTTCTCCTCCACCTCGCGAGCTCGTCCACGTTCCTCTTCGTACGCATCCGCGTCCCCTGACGAGGTGTCTGTCTGAGTGGTTCCCAAAACGACATTCCACCCGGGAGGAAGTACGGAATTGCTGAGGTTCAGGTTGTTGGACTTGAAAGTGATACCACCAAAAACGGGGGACACGGTGAATGATTGCCCATTAGGGAGATGGCATACTTTGTTCTTCATATTGAACAAGATATCCAGAAGACGAAAAAAAATGAAGAGGGGTAGAAGATAGGACCAAGCCAGCCCGAAACTTAAATATCAGTTTCTGTCTTTGCACTACCCAAAATGAAAAGAAGATAGAGAAATAAAGAATAAATAAAAATAAGCGAGAAAAGGTAGCCTGGAGCATGGGGGTGGGTTGACCTGCAGGTGGGATGATTCCCAGTTGCCCCTCAGCGGTGGGCGACAATCAATCGAATCAATCGCTCTCGATCAAAGCGCACAACAGACTTCAATCCAGCCCATGGGGTCCCTGCTTTTCCCCCTCATTGTCCCTTGCGTGTGCAGAGTACCTAGCAGAAAGTACTGGTAATTATGATTATGAGGAGGAGGATAAGGGTGAGGGCGAGGAAATGAGGGGTTGGGCGAAAGTGGGATGGAGATGATCGAGTTTATTTTGTTTAATTGTTCCATATGATGAAATTGTGACCGATAAGGAAGGAGGTACGGCAGGCGAAAGCGGCCATTGGGCAGATAATCCATCCCACATTCGAATCTGTCAAATCTTTAAACTGGAATGAAATATCTTTTGAAATCATCTATAATTTCTCTAGCCAATATTTATTAACTACACGAGGCATAAATATTTCACGCTATCTTCTAGCCTCCGAAGCACCTAATCGTGCCGTACCAAGACATCCACAATTCCGAGCGCCAACCCCGCATATGCATGGGCGACGGGCAAAAGTAACGGTGGCGCGTTCAGGCCCTTACCATTTGCCGGGAAAGTCGAATATGGCACCGATGTATTCTTGTAGCCCAGTCTAAAGCTTGCAGAGTGTGGGATTGCGCCCTTTGGCAACTTTCCGGGCATAAGGGTGCCATGGCGTACTGGGAACCAGGTGGTCAATGTCTCCGGTGTTAAGCAGCCATGGACCGGCTTCGTCAAGTGTGGTAATCCCATTATTTCGCATAGCGGTTTCTAGTTCATCTCGCATAACTGAATAACGTTAATATTGGAAAATATCAAGCCAAGGACGGTGAAGGGAGCAGCGAAGTCGATAGGTAGGGGACTTACTATCAATCAAATGTTCAACTCCAGCCTGGCCGTAGTTTGTTGCAAAAAGCATGCTGCGCCCCATGCCAACAGCAGTAGCGCCCAAGCAAATAGCCTTTAGAATATCGGTTCCTCGTCGAATTCCGCTATCCACATAGATTTCCATTTTGTCAAAGATTTCCGGGCAGCGCTTGTGGAGTTCTAAGAGCGTAATAATTGAGGGAGGACTTGTATCAAGGTTGCGCCCTCCATGGTTACTTAGCAGAATTCCATCAAGCCCAGCTTCCATGGCCAGGATAGCGTCATCCGCAGACATCACGCCTTTTAGGCAAACAGGGAGATGCGTGTGTTTCCGCACCCACACAAGATCCTCCCACGTTAGTCCAGGGTCAATGAATCCCGCCATTACACGCCCTAAACCACCTCCCTTCTTATCATTTTTGGCTGTGGAGGGCGACATGGGAACCGATAACGTCTCATCCGCCTTGACTCTCTCATCGGCTTCCCGTTTTCCCGGCCATGCCGCATCAACGGTCACAAAGATGGCCTTGATATTTGGATTGGCTGAGCATTGGTGCAGAAGCGCAGCTGACTTTTCACGATCGCGATTAACATAGAGTTGGAAAAAGAAATTGGCTGAGGGTGCAGTATTTCTAAGCTCTTCCATAGTGTAGGACGAGTTGTTAGATATCTGCTTGATATGATTAGAACGATCGCCATGGTGATGACAAATATATATTCAAAGTAGATTTCGATCACATACACCTTGCATAATCCCTTTATTCTCGCAGGCACGGGCAATAGCACACTCCCCTTCGGGATGGATAAGCTTGGCCATTGCGGCTGGGCTTACAAATAAGGGAAAAGAACTGTCGACCCCAAGAATCTTTGTTTTCGGATCCACAGAGCGAACGTTCCTCAATACCCGTGGGCGAAACCATATCCGATCGAAACATGATTTGTTTGCGTTACGGGTGATGAGATCAGTTGCAGCGCTGGAGTAGAATGCCCATGTCTTTCTACTAGCGGTCTCCGATGCCACCTTTTCAAAATCATGTGCGTTAATCAAGGTCTCGAGTGGGGGTTTTTCATTGGTCGATGTCGCCTTCGGACTGTTGGTGGAGGACTGCTTCTCCCACTCCGCAGTAATTGTGGACGTGTCAAGAATGCCCATATACTTTTCCTGGGGCAAGTTTGACTTCAAGAGCCCTGGAGTGTGAACTTCAGAGTAAGCCTTTGTGGCATCTTGGCCAGCGTATTTCAGAATAACTAGGCATTTAATCAGTTTCAACTGGGGCCCCTGTATTGTAAATTATTGTCCAAATCTCACTCGAGGATCCTCCGGGATGCTTGTCTAGGAAATCAGTCACATCCCATACTTGATTATCGACAACAATCCAACAATCTTCCGGCGTGCTATGCTCCGACACCTGTTGGGTGGATAAAAGTTTCGCCTGTGTCATCTTCGGGTATAGTCAATGGTGTTTCAATAGAGATCGTTTATCGCAAAAAAAAAAAAAAGAACTTAAAAAAATGAAGAGAAGAAGGAATGTGTAAGACGAAGAAGATCTAACCGAGCCTTGTGGAGTGATATGGGGGGAATATCTGGAAGCCTCCTCAGTTCGCGGGGAGAAATGCGGAGCAAATACGGAGATAGGGGAGCCGGCTTCCACAGCGGGCTATTTCCCACCGAGGGAGGCTGGGGCCGTTAAGTTTAAAAGGGATGGACATGAAAATTAATCATCGTCAATTTTGAGCACCCCCAAAAATATACCTTGATTTCGGCGCTAGAAACCAAGAAAGGTCCCATTTTTAGACTCTTGCGCAATGTAGAGTGGGCACTTGATGTCCCATTATCCAGTGATCTTGGTAGAGGACGGTACACTGACCGCCACAGTCCAACCAAAAACCAAGTTCAACTCACCTCGACGGTGGGGTTCGCCGATCAAACCCCCAATCCTCAATAGAATGCAAGAGCCAATGCCGTCCCGTCGATTAATGTGCTGTTTTTCGGTTGAAGAATCGGAACATCGCCGATTGCTGCCAGCAGTTGTTGGGGTAGTTAACTAGTCTCCTTTGGGTGACTGTACAGAAGCGGGCTCGGCCGACAGATACCCTGTTGATGGAAGATCAGGTACCTGGCTCAACCCCAACCTCATCAGAGGTTTAAACGTGATTTTGAATAAAATGGGGAATACCTTGCTGAAAATTAAAGTAAGTAAGGGGAAAGAGAAGCGAAAAGAAAATGCATAAAATATTCATAATTCATATTCGCTATCCCATCTGAACCAACACGCCGTTATCCAAAACCCAGTCACTGCAGGGTCTAGCTGTAGTCTTAGTCTAGTCTTATACACACAATGGGAAAAGGAAAAGGGCAAAAAAATCTATTCATTGGTCGCAGGAGGTGAGATCCAGTCGCCGTCTTGCAGCCATATTCCAGCCCTACTGTACTTTCCAGCTTCGGCGCCTTTTAAATACGCAAAACGGAAGAAAAGATCCTCGGGCTTGTTGTCATCCTCCGGGTCCATCCATTCGGCATCTAGTTCATCATCCTCGATGGTCACTGTCTTTTGCAGTTCGAGTCCACTGTGTCCGTGTCGGTGCCAGGTGAACTCTCCCCGGAGGTCCTCGTCCAAATAACCCCTCCAGCGCTCCACATCGTTAACCAGCACCGATACTCCGTCAACCCCAAGAGTATCCATCCGTTCAGAATCCCAGAGCGAGAAAGTAATGTTGCCATTACCATGGAACAGCTCACCAGAGTCCGGGTCTGGGAGGGAAATCTTGACATTTGTGTTGTTAACAAGGGGATAGGCTCCCCCCCACCATCCACCGGCTCCACCGGAGCCCGGGGCCTGCTCACCCAGCGCGGCTGGAGTTTCGATGATCGATGCAAACCCCCATCGAGCGATACCGTTAATAAAAAGCCCAAGTAGTAGACCCTGATATATCAGCGAGGGGCGCGTTGGGAAGGCTGTTCCAGGCATAAGAAGGATCGCTAGGATGTAGTGATGAATACGAAGACGGAGACCAGGGAGTGGGAGCAAAATCAGAAGAATGATTCCCATCGTACCATAAATCTTCAGATAGCGCGGCATCAAACCACCCTGGCGAATTTGCCAGGCCTGGCTAAGAATGATACAGATCACAGTCGGAATCACTAGGCATAATGCCAATTTCGCTCCTGGTTGTTTCTGGATATCATGGGGAGTTAAGCGCTCGAGCGGAATCAGCCTCGCAAACGTGTAATTGTTTAATCCACCGATGAATGCAAGCGGCAGGAAAAAGAAGGTCTTGGTGATTTGATATATAGGCGAGGACAGTGGGCTCAGCAGCGGTCGTGCGCAGTATCTGTACAAAACGTAGGCAACGAATGAGGCCGGTAAGAGGCGAGAAAGAAATGTCGACAAGAGGTCTGCAAGTTGTGGGATTGACGGCGGATCCGACACCAAACCGATCTGCGAAAAGAGCATGAAAAAGGTGCTGAAGAATAATACGGGCGGAGATGAACAGAAAAGCCACAACAGACTAAGAGCACCAATCGTGATACCAAGCAAAGGCCATCGAGGATCCTGCGGGCAAGTGGCATCCGGGGAAGATAGGTCGACAAATCCGAACGTCTTGGGGAACGTAGAGGGGAAACCGATCGATTTAATCTTGTTGCGCGTTGATGGGTGGAACGAATGTGCTGCTCCTTCTAATCGGGCGACACCGCAACCTCCAACGCCATTGGTGACTACTCCAGCATGAATCGCCGCCTGGCAAATAAAGCTGTCTGCACGATATATTGCCTCGTCATTAGATCCCGGCTCCGGACCTCCAACAACCAGTCCACGATAACTATACGTCTGGTTGCCGACCGTGTGAGGTTCGAGCATCTTGGCATCTTGACAGTTCGCGGGGCACCGGAAAGCGATAGCTGACGCTGAGAAAGGCCGACAATCGTTTCCATTGAGTCCACAGGCATTCCCGCGTCCCCTACAATAAATTCGGTCAGATAAGCTAATGGCGTAACTCCCAACACGGACTTACCAGAAGCTCGAAGTACAAGTGAGAGTCAGTGGCTTTCCATAGCCTTCAATGTATCCTCCGGAACGAGAGTGAATCAACAGGATTGTAAAAGGTAAAAACCATGCTAGATATAAAAGTAGAAGCAACGCAATTTTATGCTTCCTTTTAGGGAAAAGTTTATCCAACCCGCGGGAAGGAAGTTCTTGGAATTGAGGGAACAATGGCGTTAACAAGAGCGAATTCGGAGGGTTTGGGCCCTTCACCCATTCTGCAGTCGCTCGACCGACTTTTCTAATCGGCAGGGGCACCCATCCCCAGCGAAAAGACTTAGACGACTCCCGTAGCCAGACGGGAAGAAGGACGGCGGCAGTCTCTTCGTCGCGGGGTAGCAGCAGGTCATCGGCGGCGTCGGGATCGTCGGGATGATCTTCAAAATCCACCACGGGATTGATATACACCCGGGAACCATTCTCAGCCCCCTCACCAATCATCTTGAGATAAAATCGCGAAAAGGGATTAAGCTAGCGATGAAAAACAAACAGAATCGAACAAAAGAGTGGTGGAATGGTCTAGAACGGGCCTTCACTACCAGTGGAAGGGCATACTTTACCGTCGAAAGGGGTGTAAAGAGTATATATCCCCGACAACCGAAATGAAGGGGGTAAAAATAACAAATGGGCTAGCAATAGTCGATAGATTTAGGGATGAGGAAGAAGGAAGGAGGAAAAGAGAGGATAGTCGTGGTGATGGAGACAGCGGACGCAAGAGTGTCAGCCTTCGGATGCTGGCGGCTGGCACCAATCAGTACTGATTATGTCATCAGCGGTGGCCATGTTCCTGCGCGGATTTTCAGGGCAGAGTTTTTCAATTTCAGTGGCAAGGAAAGGAAGCGGAACTCAGCATTGTACTACTTTGTTGGTTTCACTTCTGCCCCCAAGGAATATGCAGGCAAGTGGCTGAGATGATGGCAAGGACAAACAATGGGTGTGGACTGTGGGGAGAATTTTAGTACCGATCTTCCCCCAGTCCATAGCCCGATCACCCCAGCTTTATCTTATTTATTTTATTAATTTTTTATTAATCGACGGAAATTGCCTACCAAGCAGGATTCTTAATTTCTTATTATTTGCAAAGGGTTAAGAACCACCTGGGCATGTTTGTCCCCACACACACACACACACACACACACACACACACACACACACAGACCAATTAATGATAGTAAGCCCAGTCTTTTTTTATGCCTCCGCCTATTATTGCTACCTACCTTAGCCCATTGGTCAATTAACAACATCGCTGATCGAATCGAGGTAGCAAAGTGAGCCGCCCTCTCTCAATAATATCCAATCACCCGATATGGACAAAAACCTGGGTGTGTTGTACGATACTTTCCTGGGGCCATTATGAGTTTCCGGTTGCCGGTCCTGCCGGCATGCCGATGCCAGATATGGTTTCCACATCGGTTGCCAACGAGGTATTCGAAACTGCTTTTACAACTAAGTGATCCTTTCTCTTTTCCAGATCCCTAGATCCAGCAGATTTGTACCTGCCAGCTCCCCACCAACCATGTGGGATAAACTGCTCAGGGGTTCTTCTAGAGGTCTGCTCGGTCTGTATACCGGCCTAGCTATCAGTAAATGAATAGGCTTTCTGCCCAGCGTGGTTCCTAAAACCTTCTTTCGGGATACTGCCGATCCAAACTTTTCCGCCCACGACCTACCTTTTTCCATCTGTCCATACCCTACTCCTAGCGAGACCTCACAAAGCCCCCGGATATCATGCCCGCCTTCAATCAAATCCTTTAAAATCTCTAGTAGAGAACGTCCAAGCCCCCGTTGTCTGCTTCTAAGCCTTCGGGCACTGGAACACACCTTTATTTAATTGAATAGTACTTGCCTGCCGCTAGTCTCGAGGCTCAAGATCCACATTCCAAGGATCGGGTATCAACCCCACATTTTACTCTAGGGGCCATTATCGCATTGGGAGCTGGGGAGTTAAAAATAAACTTGAAACCAATACCACCTCTCTTGAATGGAGAGGACAAGGGGAGGGCTGCGAAAAGGGAGTGCAACTAGCCACAAGCCTCCAAGCTGTTGTCACCATGTTTGCCGCATGGGAGTTCTTTGGCAGTGAATTCATGGGTCACTTTCGCGGAGCCTAAGAGCACGAATCGAAGAAGCCGTGGTGGGCTGAGAGGTTCCATGATTTCGCTTTCATCTTTTTCAACTCATTATGGGGGAAGGGGAGGACAATTATAGACATCACTTGTGATACTGCCATAGTGCGAGGTCAATCTGGGCTCGGTTCTTTGGGCAGGGAGCTAGCGGATGTCGAGCGGAATTGCGGCCTGAGGGTATGACTGTCTCTTGGATTCCCCTAATTGATATAGGGACATAACCGTTATAATCCGTTGGAACCCGAAGATTGACCTGGGGCCGGGATGAACCCGGAAACTAGAATTGACAGACTGGAGGACAGGCAATATCACATGCTTTGGGGAGAAGTGGTTTCACATGCATGAATGTTCCCTTTTCCTTTTCCCTTTCCATCTTCATTGTAAAGCTGCACGGGGAGTATAAATCAGTAGTATAGATTTAATCCTCCGGATATTCTGAGTGATTTTCTGTAAATCCTAGCAAACTAGGTTGTGGATGATGATGGATGAATTGGATTTCAGTTTGACATCATTGGCACTAATTTCGGCCATTCGCCCGAGGGGTACCTGAGGCAACAATGGGCGATCGGGACAAATCGGCGGAGGACTGAACATGAGGCAAAGAGCCAAGGTGTTGGAGACACTCGATGATTTGCCAGTTCAAGGCCTATGCTGATCTAAACTAACCGCGGCTGTCAGAGACATGGGAGGTTCGGGCATGCGGGGAGTTTATTTCTGTTCCTCCATATCCTTCCACTTCGTCCCTCGGCATTTTCGAACTGTCTTTACCATACCATACCTAACTAACCCTGTATGCTTGATTTTTGCTGTAAATTTGGTCCTCGAGTTCGTTCAAGCGTTGAGAAATCGAGCTCTCATATAAATGCTGTACATGTTCATCGGAAGACAATCAAGGAGGGGCCCTCAGGACGTCGGCACACGCCGTTCCCCGGATGAGGGGAAGCTCTCTTTAAAGCAGAATTATCGATGAATATTATTATGTAAATAATCGCAGCGCCGCTGTCGGAGCAAATCGGCCGAGAGGAAGGCTCAATGTATTACAGGTATCATTACGCCCACCCCGTGACTTCACCGCGGAAAAGTCACGGGACAAATAGCTTCGAGGCTCCTCGTTGACCTCATCACCACCTCTGAATGGCTACAGCCCATCCGAGATGGCTCCATCTCCTATCGAAGCTTGCTTGGGTTCCCCGTTCAACTCCCGGTTTTACTTCACTCCCCTCCAAAAAATACCCAAGCTGGATGGAAATTTCAACGTTCCTGTTTCATAATTGGTTATCGGAGCTCCTCATGGACTGGACCGCGGTTGTCCATGGTTCTGACGTCGTCCTCTCCGTTGCTCCTGCCAAAATGACTCTTATCGACCATCTCTAATATATAAAAAGTCTGGTTCTAGGCTCCCCCAGATCCTAGGAACTTTCTTTTCTTTCCCTCTTGCTTGTTGCTTCTACCCTGTAATTTTTTTTTCACCCTTCAATCTACTGGAGCAGGAAAAAAAAGAAGCATATATATTAAAGAAAACACCAGAATGGCCCAGATCGACGCTCAACTCAAGGATGTCGCCATCCTCGGCGCCGTGAACAATGACGCCCGCAAAATCCTCACCAAGGAAGCCTGTGCTTTCCTCGCCATCCTCCACCGTACCTTCAACCCCACACGCAAGGCTCTGCTCCAGCGCCGCATCGACCGCCAGGCTGAGATTGATAAGGGCCACCTGCCCGATTTTCTCCCAGAGACCAAGCACATTCGTGATGATCCTACCTGGAAGGGTGCCGCTCCGGCTCCTGGTCTAGTGGACCGCCGTGTTGAGATTACTGGTCCCACTGACCGTAAGATGGTGGTGAATGCATTGAACTCGGATGTCTGGACTTACATGGCCGATTTCGAAGGTGCGTATTTGCTAAAAAAAACATCCCTTTTTGTCTTTCTCACTCAATGGAGATATGTGGTGAAGGCTTGATATTAACAAATCTCGGCTATAGATTCGAGCGCCCCCACATGGGACAACATGATCAACGGTCAGGTCAACCTCTACGATGCTATTCGTCGCCAGGTCGATTTCAAGCAAGGTGGCAAGGAGTACAAGCTCCGTACAGACCGTGTGCTGCCTACCCTCATCGCCCGTGCCCGCGGCTGGCACCTTGAGGAGAAGCACTTCACTGTTGATGGCGAACCCATCTCCGGCTCTCTCTTTGACTTCGGTCTCTATTTCTTCCACAACGCCAAGGAGTTGGTGGCCCGCGGGTTCGGCCCTTACTTCTACCTGCCCAAGATGGAGTCGCATCTAGAGGCCAGACTATGGAACGACGCCTTCAATCTTGCTCAGGACTACATTGGCATGCCCCGCGGCACTATCCGTGGTACCGTACTCATTGAGACCATCGTTGCCGCCTTCGAGATGGACGAGATCATCTACGAGCTCCGTGACCACAGCTCCGGTCTCAACTGCGGTCGCTGGGACTACATCTTCTCCTTCATTAAGAAGTTCCGCAAGCACCCCAACTTTGTCCTTCCCGATCGCTCCGATGTTACCATGACCGTTCCTTTCATGGATGCCTACGTTAAGCTCCTCATCAAGACTTGCCATCGTCGTGGCGTTCATGCTATGGTACTTTATGCCCCCACCTCGCCCTTCCCATCCATTAGATGACAAAAGCTAACGAGTTTTTTTAAATAGGGAGGAATGGCTGCTCAAATTCCCATCAAGGACAATGCTGCTGCCAACGACAAGGCTATGGAGAGTGTCCGCGCCGACAAGCTTCGTGAGGTTCGTGCCGGTCACGACGGAACCTGGGTCGCTCACCCTGCCCTTGCCGCTATCGCTTCCGACGTCTTCAACAAGTACATGCCCACCCCTAACCAGATGCACATCCGTCGTGAGGAAGTTCACGTCACGGCCAACGATCTCCTTAACACCAATGTCCCTGGTAAGATCACCGAGGAGGGCATTCGCAAGAACTTGAACATCGGTCTTTCTTACATGGAAGGTTGGTTGCGTGGCGTTGGCTGTATTCCCATCAACTACCTAATGGTAAGCATTTATTGCCCTTAGACGCCTTTTTTCAATCATTTCTCTACTTCCCCATGTTTGAATATAAAAAGAGACAAGCTGCTAATATACCGAGTAGGAGGACGCAGCCACCGCCGAAGTCTCCCGCAGTCAGCTATGGCAATGGTCTCGTCACGGCGTTACCACCGCCGAGGGCAAGAAGGTTGATAAGGCCTACGCTCTCCGTCTGCTCCAGGAGCAGGCCGACAGCCTTTCCGCCAAGGGACCCAAGGGTAACAAATTCCAGCTCGCCGCTAGGTACTTTGCCGGCCAGGTGACTGGTGAAGACTATGCCGACTTCCTGACCAGTCTGCTATACAACGAGATTTCTTCCCCGGGTAGCGCTTCCAAGTTGTAATGATATCATTTTGTTTTTAGCTGGTGTTTAATTGTTCTGTGTCATATCATCAATCAAAATTATACTAATTCAATAGAGTCTACCTAGTAATTAGTAGCCGGTAGGAGTAGGAGTAGTATATTTCAATTTGTATACACTGTTTTGTCAGCCTATCGCAGAGTAACTACCGGAAAAGAAGGCTATGAAAGGCCGAGAGAGGCCTGCTTGGGGCCTCGACATCTACGTTTACTCCTGCGAATACATAATTTATGATAATAGATTCCCTGTAGTGGGATATATCGATCTTTTACCTAACTAGTGCTCTATTCGTAGTGCTCTGAATAAGTGTCCTACCACCCATTTTCGTTGTTAAACGAGGAACATTACGAGAGCTCTAAAAGTGAAAAAAGAAGTCTAACATTCTTGGTAATCACGCTTGAAAATTATACAGTCATGACAGGGTGAAAAAGGAAATCCGTCCTTCTTCAATATATACATCTCAAAATGGAAAAAAGAAAAAAGATTTTTAGAAGCGGGAGAGAACACGCTCCTGGGCATCAGCCAAAGCGAACTGGTCATGGGCTGTCTTGCTCAGAACCTTCTTGGCCTGCTCCGCGGTGAATCCCTTGGCCTCAACAGCCGGGTTGTATCCAAGACCGGTGATCTTTCCAACTTGCTCCGAAGACACGGGCTGGGCAACCTTACCATCAGCACGCTTGTACACGGTCACCACCACAGCACCGCCAAGACCCAGGTTGTGCTGCAGGCAAGCGTCAGTGCCGGCGATCAGACGGTTGTTGGCCCAGCCGCGCAGGTGCCACACCAACTCTGTGCACTGAGCGAGACCAGTCGCGCCCAAGGGGTGGCCCTTGGAAATGAGACCTCCAGAGGGGTTGATGATCATCTTTCCGCCGTATGTGATGTCACCCTTGCCCACCATCTCGTGGGCCTTTCCGGGCTCGCACAGCTCCAGGGCGTCGATGGTGATCATCTCATTGGCAGAGAAGCAGTCGTGCAGTTCGCAGACCTTGATGTCCTTCACATTCACACCGGCCTCGGCGGTGGCGGCGCGGCAGGCAGCGCGGGACATACCGAATCCCATCAGATCGATGGAGCTCTTGTTGAACAGAGAGGTGGTATCGGTGGTGAGCTGCTGGCCGGCGATGAGGACAGCCTGGTCCTTGAGGTGGGGGCGGGCATCCAGGAAGGCCTGGGAGACGACGACGGCGGCAGCAGCACCATCGGAGGTGGGGCAGCACTGGAGCTTGGTGAGGGGCTCGTGAATCATGGGAGCCTTCATGATCTGCTCGAGGGTGTATTCATCCTGGAACTGGGAGTAGGGGTTGCGCTTGGAGTGTTCGTGGTTGACACGAGCAATCTCAGCGAAGTGCTCCGCCTTGGCACCGTACCTTTGAACACCAAAAGTTAGTGATAAACTCTATTAAAAAGGAACTATTGAAAAAAAACTCACTTCTCCATGTATTCACGGCCAGCGTTACCGAACATCTGGGCAGCACCAGGAGCGTTGGTGACCCCGCGGGTCTCAGCCATCATCATACCGAAGAGACCCGTGGGGTTAGCGCGGTCATTGTAGACCGACTGGAGAGATCCAGGGCTCATCTTCTCAAAACCAACGACAAGAACACAGTCGGCGGCTCCGTGGGAAACCATGGTGCGAGCCATGGCCAGGCCGGTGGATCCAGTCGAGCAGTTGTTGTTAACGTTGTAGATGGGGATCTGGGTCAGGCCGAACTGGTAGAACACACGCTGGCCGCAGGTGCTGTCACCGTAGACGTAACAGGCAACACCCTGCTCAACCTCGTCGTAGTTGATCCCGGCATCCAACATGGCCTTGACACCGGCCTCGAATCCAAGTTCATTGTAGTCAACCTTGCCTCGGGGCTTGATAAACTTGGTCATACCCACGCCCAGGACGTAGGCGGGAGCTGTTGCCTTCTTGCCCATTTTGAATGTAGTGGTGGTTTAAGGGGGGAGATGGGGTGGGTTTTGGTTGAAGATGGAGGGACAGAGAGAAGAAGGTAGTAAACAAATCTTGTTAAAGAATCAGGGTAGGATCAGATACAATCGAGGTAAATCCGAAAGGGCCAGCCTTTTTAAATAAGACACGAGGTCGAGAGGAGATGCATGTGGATAGCTGATTTTGGCCGTGGCTGTCTTGCGGAGGAGCAGCTTGTTGCGGGGATGCCGCGACCGAGGTCCCGAGGATACCAGGTCTTTATCCATTGTTATCCATGGATTACCCCAGGAACGGCTTAGTGGCTGAGCACCGGTCCTTTTATGCGACCCAACCAGAGCGCATAAGCCAAAGTACATGGGCCTATCCAATGCACTATATTACGTGATTACTCATCGCGCCTGGATCAGTGGCAGAAGGCCTGTTTGCTTCCAATGGTGATGACGGAGTATACCCCAAGAGTCTCGGACCCTTGGGATACGGCTTCGGTCGCGGCCACGGTCAGCAGCGGCACGGCTTGCAACCGGCATAATATTAGGGACCTCACATCCTTGCTTCTTGTTGGATAAAGATGCAAAGATGTTGATGTGGTATCTCATCTCACGTGAAGGCAGCAGCTTGGGCCGAATCAATACGGTCCGAGGGTCGACGGGAGTTGATACAGAAAGAAACCTACGATCTATCGCTGCAGAGCTTAGGAACTCGCTCGGCGATAGGTATTTGGGTAGTTCCCTTATTTAAACAAAAGTAGCTGGTATTTAGCGGTCTAAGATCATGACGCAATGCGATCGAGCAAGCCATCCAGTTTTCAGCAGAACAGCACGGCAAATAATTGGTTTCATACAACTTTATATCATTAACGGTGATATCTGTTTTTTTGATCGCAAACGTGAATTTTAATCTAACATCAATTCCATTAGTTTTGCATTCTGGTCCTTTGTGAGTTCTAATAACAGTGAAATATATAATTTGGCAGCTATTTATTGGTTCACAACTTGATCTAAGACTACCTTGATCAAGAACAATACTGCCATAATCAATCAGAAATAATAAATGCTATATCAACCAGAAAGGATTAAATTGATTGCTAAATTAAAGATAAAGCTAGAATCGGTACACATTCAATTTTACCAAGGCCCACACCGCACCTTTGTTGGTGAGACCTCATTTTCATCGGGTTCTGTTGCAAACGAAGACAAGCGATAAGTCCGGGGTCACAGGAACGCTAGTCTATATTGGGAAATATCGCATTGCTCAGGCTGCAAGTCACCGATCCTTGATTCCCTACCAACAAGATCCGTTATGTATCAGCTCTAGCCAGCAACCCCAACATGTACAGACAAGAATACATCAAGACATTATTCAAACTATAACATGAATAACTGCCGTGTAGTATGCTCCATAATTTACGATCAGAGATCGCAAATAATATCATATTCATCATCGTACGGCATCGTTGTTTGAGCAGCTGGTGCCGAGTCTGTTGTATGGGAGGTCTCTTCCACCGTCGTCGTTGTTGTTTTCGATGCTGTCGCCGTCGATGTTGCCGTCTGTTCTGTTGGTGATGGCTGTGCTAGACAGGTATCTATTGCGCAATGCCGTTAGACCTAGGATGACGATCGAGGAAGCAGTTTCTTACCCAATTGCGTTTGGCAATCCTGGACGGAAAAGATGCCTGCGCTGTCACCATTGGCGGCCTAGGACGTATCTGATTAGCTTCTATTCTGCTTGCCGCATGAAAAATTTATAGACGATTACCCTTTGGCAGTTGTCGAATTGAATGGAGCAGCTGAAGAGCAGAAATAGGTCAGTACAACAACTTGCGTTGACTAACCTTGGGAACGATACCTTCTCTGAGCAGCAGAGGCATAATCCGTCTGATATTCCAGTTAGCATTCGCCTGATAGCACATATGCTATCTCTAGCCTCTCACAAATGCGCTCGCGGAGGCAACTTACAAAAGTATTGCCGTCTACACTATACGGTCTGGTTGGATCTCCCGTATCCAGAACCTAGTATTTCGTTTCAGTTGGACCAATCCACTTGCAGGCAGACGGAAGAGAATAAAACCTACAGCCGGTGCAGCGCCTCCCAAGTTTGTTGTAGAAGACTAATACAGAATGGTTGAATCAGATACTGTCAACTCATACAAATAATTATCCGGGAAAGAAGCAGTCAGATACCTCGCGCTGAACTAGATGAGCGGCCTTGTAAACCAGTCCCATTGGATCAAAAGACAGCGCCAGGAAGGCCGACGTAACCCAGAGATGGGCGAGCAACAGGGCAAAGGCAGACACTCTTGCCATCGTCAATGATTTTCTTCGCTCGAAAAGGGATCCTCGGCCCGTCCAACTCAATGCAAAACAAATCGGATGGGAAGCAAGGATTTAATTGGCAAAATCGATGAGAGAAAACTCCTCGGTTGTGACCTGTAGTCGGATTTTTGGGGTAATTAGTGGTGAGGGAGGCGACCTGGAACCGTGACTGGATCTTGAATTCTTCAGCTCACGGTTCATGCATCGGTCTCCTCTCGTTTGTGGCCGGGGCGATCCTTCCGTGTCTAATGAAGCGGGGAAGCAACATTTGCGGGAATCCCTGCGCCATCATTGATGATTCTTCGGCGCTCGAGCCCTAGCAACGTGATTTGCCACTATTACCCGCCATATATAACTACGAGAAATCCTCAACAATCTATGAACAGGTGGATGCTAGTCGTCTACATCCCCCGAACGGTTACCAACATCCTGGTCGGTTTATTGAACTGCGCGTTTATCTAGTTATAAGAATGCCTTGGACAACATCGAGAAATTTGGTCACGGGAAAATATCATAGACGGGGGAAATAAAAAGGCGAGGCATCCCTCAATTTATCAAATCCTGCTTGACAGTTACAAGTAAGGGGTAAGGTAAGTATCGTCAATGCGTTCATTCTATAGCATTGTTGTGGCGTTAACCTAGACTTATATATATATATCGCTTACTCACGGCAGACTAAATCCATGTAAGCTATCAACCTCTTCAATGCTCCACGCTTTATTGAGGATTGATTTAACCATCTCCTCATCCTGAATCCCTCCGTATTTTACCAGGATTGCAGCTTTCCCTTCCAATTCGGCCCTGTGACTCAGGTTAGTTGGGGCATCAATTAATAAACGTCGCAGCGAGGAAAGGGGTCAGACGAACCTTGATAGGGTGTTTTCGGGGTCTCCCTTGACGACCTCCACAAATTGGACGTAGGTTTCTCCAGCCTTGGTTACAACTGTAACGATTGATTGCCATTGCAAAGGAAATCGTGAATCAATTTCAGCGTCATAAATGTGTTTCACACGAGTCTGAAATTGTCGCAGATCGGCATCCTTGAGTGCATCTTCTGTGAAATCCAGAATACTCGCCCGTCCGTTCTTCGCGGCAACTGCAAGCACAAACCCCATGGAGAATTTACTCTGGTGAACTGTCTCTGCCTTCTCGCTCATGGAAAGGACGTTGAGCGCTGCTTGATATGTCTGACTAGTCACTGACTCGATGTCGTCAAACTTTAGGTTATGCTTCTGCATGAGTTCGAGAAGCCCATCGACGCTAGGATGCGTGTGGCGACAAGAAGCATGCCACTTGAAGCTCGATCCCATGACAGAGAACTTTTTGCCCAGGTCGCGATCGATTGCGCTTGGGTTGGTTTCACCAGGAACTAGCGCAGCACCCAGACCGCGCTCTCCCTCCAAAATATCTGCAGTACCAAGGAGTCCGGATTTTGCCGTATAGGCCGCGAAGATGCCGTCGAAACAGGCTTTGCCCGTATGAACCTGTTTTGAATGTGTAGCATCGGATAGAAACTGCCATAACCCAGCAGCTTGAGTACCTGCTGTTCCGATCGCGGAGAGAGTGTCTTTGGCGTTCAAATTAAGGAGCCGGGCGGTCGCGGCTGCCGCACCTATCACACCAGTTGTGGCCGTGGAATGAAAGTTCTATTATTTTTGTCCCACTCAGTAAGTCGTTTGTAAGGGGAAAGAAGCAGCAATAACACACCTTGTAGTGGCTAGGCCCGAAAAACTCGCCCGTGCGGCACATCGCATCATAACCAACAACGCACGCGGTAATGAAATCCTTTCCACTTGCATTGAGCTCCTGCGCGACTGCTAAGGCGGTTGGGAAAATAACGGTGGCCTGTGATGGATGTCAGGGGGGCTTTTTAAGGCGAGCCAATAAAGGAATGGCTCTTCTTACCGGATGTGTAATGCTGCTATTATGCAAATCGTCTTGCTCCACGACATGGGAGGCTGCGCCATTGATGAGGGCGGCAAATGCTGGACTACTTGATCCCAGTGTTGAATCAACGATCTCAGATTTTCCGGTTGCTGGGCCCATTCGTTTGGCAAATTCTGCTATAGCCTTCACAGCAGGATGGTCGCGACCTGCTATTGCGCATGCTAGCCAGTCTAGAAACAATTCCTTTGTGCGTTGAACAACCTCTGGTGGGATATCTTCGTAGGATAGGCTTGAGACCCATTCGGCTAGGTGGTACGTTCTGGACGTCATGATGCTATGTTTCCCGAGTAAAATAAATAGTATCTCCTTGATTTCCCTTCAAAGCTATGATAGGATCGCGTGGATCGTTGCTAGATAAACACGGATAGGAACGGCGAAGATGTGGATCGGTGAATGTAGTAAAACATGGGATCTTGCAAAATCAACGGAGTGCACGAAGTGAATATGACTTCCGGCTATCACTAGATTAACCTCCGACTCCGGCCCTGGGCACAATTGACCCGAATAGGCATATAAAAAGGTTCCTGACTGCCTTCATGTCTGGGACTCTGGGTCCGATAGTCGGTGGTGGAGTATCTGGAGAAGCGGGGAGTTGGTGGGGTTGCAACAAGAAGCAATATTTAAATAGCCGAGATGCCGAGACCTGTCCTTGAATTGCTTTGTTTTTGAAGACGAGTAGCCGGAGCCATGAACAAATCCACCACCTGGAACAATGAAGAACAAAAGCTCATGGCATCACAGGAATACAATGCATAGTCTTCTAGGCCTTCTCATCTTACAAAAGACCGAACCAGAAAGATTTAAGCTCGTCGGCTGGGTATTTTAACTCGGTAGATCATCCATGGTCAATACATCCGCCCGTCAGTCAGTCAAGCAATAATCGAGACTCCATTCACTCAACGGAGCCTACTAGGTACTACTGACGATGGATGAAGGTACTTCTTAACAGTAGGAGAATTCAATAACCAATGGCCAGATACACAAGAGAAAGAATGAGATCTCGCAGATTTTCCCTATGGAGGACTCAACCGCTGGCTAGAAGATTAAATGGGAGTGTTTTATGAGGAAGAGACTAGACATGAAGAGAGGGAAAAAGGAAAGACTCTTCCCACTGTGATTCGCCTCGTTTGGTGTGAAACATAGGTCAAGGAATAAACAACTTGGAACGAATCAAGAAGGCGGTCAGATGAGGCACAGTTGTCGCATTGGCGTTGTCGCCAACGCGAAAATCAATAGGCCACCTTGCCTCCTCTGTATTCATCCCAAAGCTAGCTAAACCCCAGAATCCTTAATGCTATTTTCGGTATTCGTTTTTATTCTCCATTCATTCACTTTTGCCTATCCCCTAAAGGAGAAAAGTTCATAGAAGATGGGCAGACAGGCCCGGATTGTAGCTGCCCTGCTCGTGCTTGCCTCCCCCGCATGGGCGAACAAGAAGGCATTTAGCATCCACGATGATCTCCTTGCTTTCCCCCAAGTATAACCCCTTTCCTTCCTCTAGATTACTCTGCGATTCCATTCTAATCTCATTCTTATTTTCGTCTGGTAGTTTCAAATCCACTTTCCCAATAGCTACATCCTTCAAACCCAAACTTCAAGTCAGCAAGATGCTCACTCGAATACTCCCTCTATTGTTAACAAACGCGACACCGATTCTCAGCAAACAATACTGAATGATGACGCTCATGACACAACACACGATAAAAGCCATGCCCAAGACGAACCCGCCGTTTCCTACGAGGAGCTCATTCTCGAGGGCCAGCGGTATCTCTGCCGGATACCCCGAGTTGAGAATAACACCTTGAACCAGACAAACAAGCCAAGGGAGATAACCGAGGAAGAGGAACAGAGAGAACTTGCGCGCGCAACCAACCGAGGAATTGAGCTTTTGAGTGAGATGGAGGGTAGGTGTCTATACTACATCTCCGGATGGTGGTCGTATTCCTTCTGTTACATGAATCAGATTAAGCAGTTCCACGCTCTTCCTTCAGGGGGAGCAATTCCCAACTACCCGCCCATGGAGGACCCTATGACGCACTCGTATATTTTGGGCCGATTTCCCCAGAGTGAAGGCAACGAAGGGGGGAATAATGATGGGGGTGGCGAGGGTGATGGGGAACCCACGAAGGCAACTACAGAACTTGCGGAACTACAGACTAGGGGTGGATCGCGTTATCTCGTCCAGTACCTTGACGGAGGGGACCAGTGCGACCTTACAGGGAAGAACCGCAAGATTGAGGTGCAATTCCATTGCAACCCGCAATTGACTGACCGCATCGGCTGGATCAAAGAGCTCACCACCTGCTCCTATCTGATGCTCATCTATACCCCTCGTTTGTGCAATGACGCCGCCTTCCTACCGCCGCAGGAGGATGAAGTACATACCGTCGATTGTCAGGAGATTCTCATGCCAGATGAGGTCCCCGAATGGGAGGAGATACGTGATTACCATCTCTCGCAGAAGCTGGTGGAATCAGCAGAGACACCGAAGTATCCTGTGGTGGGGGGGATTGAAGTCGGGGCCCAGCGACTGGTCGGATCGGAGGGACGACAAATTGAAAAGGGCCGCGTGGCTTCCATAGGCGAGGAGAAAGCTGATGTGGTTGCAAAGCGCGAGAACGGAGAGCTGAAAATGCTATCTAAAGAGGAGCTGAAAAAGTTTGACCTTGATCCGCAGAAAGTCGAAGAGTTGAAGAATCGATTGGAGAAAATAGCTGCTGGTAAAGACTGGACGCTTGAGTTTTTCACTGGTGCTACCGGAGAGCAAGGTCTTCGTGGTCTGATTAATACAGATGATGATTCAGAAACAGAAGAAAATGATGATAAGAATAACAAGGTGGATAAAATGGATAAAGAAGAAGCGTCTCCAGAGCAGGCCCAGGAGGCCAGCAAGGAACACAAGGGAGATGCGGAGGATGAGGCATCAGGGCCGGAGATCGAGGAGCTGCAGGAAGGGAGTCAAGAAACCTTCAAAGACGAGTTATAAAAGCTTTATACCAAAAATATTTCACTGATTAATTATTAAGGCATCTGTTTTCTCCTCTACATTGCGATCCTTGCAGGTGGCCCACTGCATTGGCTCGAGTTGGGCTATGGTAGCTATCCGGTTGGTTTATCCTCAGTTTACCTTCCATTAACCGCAGTTCTTCATAGCTATGGATATTATACGCAATGCAACCAAGTAAAACACTCACAATACAAGCTTACCATTTGGCGCTTTAATAGGAAAGGTTGCAAGTGTTTATTTCAAACTTTTTCACCCGAAGGCTGTAGAAAAGTAAGCCACCCAACTCCATATACACACGCGAAGATCAACCATATATATATATATACATGCACGCATAAGGACAAAAGCCACCCAGGTTTCCAAAATCGCATTGCCGGTGTTGACTAGGACGCCCGATAGTTGACAACAAGCTGGTTGTTATCGGACACAACGACATCAGTCTTGACTACATCGTTTTGCTTCAGTTCAATGATGGTCGCCCCATCGAGTCCAAAGCTCGACCCTCCAGCCTGGGCTTGTACTCCCGTAAATGTAATGCTCTCAAAGTCAACCATAGACACCATTGAGTTCCCCGACTGAAAGTCTTCCACAATCCAATCCGCATTTTGACCACCTAGAGTCGCCGATGGTGCGGGTGCCTGGACGGTTTGGGTTACGCTTTGACCGGAAGTTTCGTTTTCAATAATTGCCACACCCTGGCTGGGAGACGAGGACTCAACCTTGGCCACAATCACATCTCCGGTATTGATCGAGATATTGAAATCATAGGCGTAGTCTGGGAACCATTCGAACCATGCTTCGTTATATGGTGTTCCGTTCTCGAGGTAGAAATCAACTCCGGTTTGGAGAATTGCTTGACCGTAGGTGTCTCCATCAATACCGACCCAGGCTGATCCTGCCTGTGTCCCATCGGTGCTAGTGGCCTTCGCCGTGGGGACCGTGAATGTAGCCGTCACTGCGCTGTAGGTTCCTTCTGGGGGGGGAGCCTCGCGCACAGCACCGGCCCAGTTGCTACTGTAGGCAACGCTCCCTGTGTTGCCCGTTCTTTCCCCTTCTTCATAGCCTTTGTGCCCACCGAAAGTAGGATCCAGAGGGTTAGACTGACGTGATAATGATCGCGCTTCGATCCTATCAGACAGCCGGCTGGGAGGTGCGCCAAGTGTACTCGCAATGAGGAAGGGCGTAATGACAAAAGCTCCCAACAGGCCCATGGTGAACAGACAGGGCGTATAAATGGAGAGTAGACACGGAACCAAGCCAGCAAAAAATAAAATAGGAACGCAAAGCCTTCTCAGAAGAGAGGGTTATGGAATATATACACTTCCAGTCCAACTTTTTACTGGAAGACACCCAAGTAACTTATACTTGCCCCATCAAGAGATTGCATGCGGGTGTTCATCAATCGAAACGGGGAATCTGTGGGTGATCATGGCTAACTTAATCGTGCAGGGTATTATGTAGTTACTTGGCGCCGAACGTCTAGATGGCAAGGAAGTGACATTGGCTTTGATCTTTCAGCGTCATCATGTGCTGTTATTTTTATCCCATTGTCTGGGCCATAGCGGGGTTATTCAGGTCCCAAGAGCCAGTGACTTAGACCGTCAAAGGAAAGATCAACTGGGATGGAGTGTTGATGG
The DNA here is from genome assembly GCA_027569885.1 of Aspergillus diversus. NCBI lineage: Eukaryota > Fungi > Ascomycota > Eurotiomycetes > Eurotiales > Aspergillaceae > Aspergillus > Aspergillus diversus. Next base: position 822,654 of record JAPDKZ010000013.1, on the reverse strand, counting down.
GAGGTCTTGTGGAGCCTGAACCTAACCCCGTGGAAATTTTCACGTTACAGTGTGACGGAGGATTAGGTTTCTTACGGAATTGATCGTGGGGTGATTGTGATTTGGAGGTTTGTAGCACACGATATACCGATATCCCCGTACGATACCTGACAAAGCATGACGATAACGTGTTGCTTGCCGCGGATAGGATTTTTGCAAGGGGGTAAACAAGGTGGTGTGATGGAGGCCAAAAAAGGTACAAAACGAGTCTTCTCTCGTCAGTTATTAAGCATCTGAGAATTCGGAAAATGGAATTCAAGAAAGGCATCCTCCAGTGAGTGACCTCAGTGACCTTACAGGCTCACAGCCTCCCACCCGGCTTCTCTGCTGATATGACGGGAACGGAAAAGCGCACATTCCACGCTTTGGTCGCCACATTCCTGACTAACTATTTTCGTTTCCGATGGCAACCCTAACTGAGAAGAAAGGCGTTTCGAGTCTCCATGCTGGAGAGTACCTTGTATAAGTTGTAGTGCCCAATCCGGAGGCGCTCATGACGGCGCCCGTGCTAGCCCGAGGGTGGCTCCCAGAATACTACCATGCTATCACCTGAGGTGGCATTGTGCCTGTAACCCATGATCCTATCGTGGGCGTCGGTTCTCTTTCCTGCTTTCTTTTTTCAGCTACACATCTTGAGCACCAAAAGCCCTTGTAGTGATGTTCGGTCGAGTACAAATTCCTTGTTTTGATTTTAGCCCGGTTAACAGATTTGAAGCCCTTGATAGGTCTGCTGATGCTGATCACGGATCATGGCCATCAGCAAACCCGAGTGACCTTTCCAGCAACATTGGGAAAATATAGCACTCCCCAATGGTGTAGTGAGAAGAGAGATGCGAAATAAATGTCGGCCCCGTCATTGATCGGGTGAGAGGGTGAGAGGGTCACTGTCCTTCCCAACAACCGCCTCCCACTGCTGTTACTACTATATATGGCGTCCTCGAGCTGTTGCCATGTCAAGTGGAAGTAGTTATGCTATATTGCCAAAACTTTTAACGATAACGGTATAGTTTGGGAAAAAGGAAAAAGGCGTAGACGGGCACAACCTGTACCACACGCTTCGCTCCTCCATTTAAAAAGCCAAATTGAATTAGGCGCTTGAGCCATATTTCTTTGACGTGCGTGAGTGAGAGGTGGACTCGAAGTAGAGGTGAGGTTAAGGCAGTTGAAAAGCGCGATCGAAAGGGACGGCAGGGTTAAGGTGAGAGCAAAAAGCCCGTCACTACTGCGCGTAGCGTCATATCAATAAGGCATGACTCTTCTCCTACAAGATCAGAGCGATAGAGACCTCATACACCTTATTTCCTTTCCTCCATTAATGTTGGTGAGTTGGTCGCTCCATGGATTTAGGGCATCCAACTGGCCAGACGGAAAGAGCCCAACAACCCACTCTCCCGGGCACCAGCAGTTGGTCAACAAAAACATTAACTTCCGCGAGAATCAAGTCTTTAAAAGTTCACTACCAAAACCCGATTGTTTTTCTCTCATATTTAGGAAATTTTCCCCTGAATTCAGCAGCTACCCATTAATGCCAAATTTATCGGCCTTGGACCGATATGCCGCTGCTAGTAACGGTTTGGCTGTTTTTGGCCGTTGTCTTTGGGGACAAGCTACGAAGCACCTGAAACCCTTTATCAAACCTCAGCCACACTGAATGACATATTCAGGGCAATCCAGTTGTCTGGATCTCTCGGACCGTTATAAATGTGCTAGAAAACACTCAAGGCCTCTCGAATGATCTCCTGAAGTACGGTCGGCTCTGGGATTCAACATCCCCCAAGGGGTGATCGGGCCTGAGCTCCACAAGGGCTGTGAGATTACCGTGGAACTGGGAGATGGGAAGGCTATCGAACCATACTGGGCCTTGGGGATCGTTGAGATCAAGGCAAGAAATGGGTGGAGAAGGCTAGAAAATGCCCCCAAACCTCGAATGCCCCTGTGTTCCCTCCAGCTGCTGGGACTGCAACGAATGTCAGGTGACTTCGCTCTTGAGCCTCCGCACCGGCGCATTGACGGGGCTTTTCTCCTCGTCTTGGCATGCTTACCGTCGCCTTCATTTGAAACTTGACAGTGACTATGCATCCCGTGCTTAGTTATGCTTACCCCAAGCTGGTTTTCGGATGTTTTAGTGCCTTCTTCGTGTCTCCTCCCCAGTTCGGGGCTCCCTATTCTGTCCTCCGAACGGTGGTCAAGAGTGACAGCCGAAATTAAGTTCTGTGTGAATGAAGTTAGCCCGCTTCAATGGCCTTAGTAAACGTCACCGCGCAACCTCACCTCTCGCCCTTGCTGACCTTCCTTCTTCAACCACTCTCTTCCTATGTTTTATTTCACGCCACTAGACATCAATTCAACAATTTTTAGCGTCGCTTACTGTTTGCGACTGGAATTTTTTTGTGAAACATTACATGCCTCTCCATCTTCCAACGTATTACTTAGCTCTTTAACCTAACCCTCTCTTGCCTACCATGACCTCTGAATCCCTCCACGCACCTCTTGTCCCACCTGTTGTTCCGGGTACGTCCAAACACACGACTTCCATCATTGGCAATATGAATTGCTACCTAAACTTTACTCGCTATGTTTCTCACATATTCTTGTTATTTACACTAAATACTAACCTTTTGATATGTAGACCTTTCTAGCAACTTAGGAATTGGGAATAACAAGCCTCACCCCCAAGATGTCATCCAGGAGAATGGTGGCGGTAGCCAGCGAAAGCTGAGTGAGGAGGAAATTCCGGTTTCCAAGGTTAAACCGACTGAAGATCCAAAACCCGCCGAGGAATCAAAGCAAGCGGAGGAGCTCCAGCTCAAGACTCGTGATCCTTCAATCCCGGCAAATGGTACCTCTCGAGAGCCCCTACAGGATAACAAGACAGAGCAGCCCGGTGTTAAGCGTGATCACGAGGCGAATCCCACGGCAACGGATGCGGAGAAGCCAAGTACTGAGGAGTCTGCGGAGCCTGCCCCCAAGAAACCGAAAATAAGTGAAGAGCATACTGACACCACTGACGGTACTTCCGCCCCTGTTGCAGAAGAGAAGAAAAAGATGGACCAACCAGCCAATGGGGAGAAAAAGAAAGCTGGCCGCCCCAAGAAAACTAAAGATTCTATTAAGAAGAGCGCTCCTACAGATGGAATTGGTAGCAGAACGCGCAGTCGTACCAAAGTTGTCTCATGAAAATGATATTACCCGCTTGTAATGGCCTGATCTCGTGGATTAAAGTGTCTTAACGACTTGCAGATTTGTCAAAAGCATTGACATGAGATATTTACGAAGGAGCGTTGTTGTTTCTGGGTAACTGGTCAGGTCTTAGGCCAGCCCATTATGATATCTACCGATCGAAGAGTGTGAAATAAATTAAAAAAATTATGAGCCTACTACCTCGCCTAAATACGTCCCATATCAACATTAAGTTGCAGAACTATTTATCCTTTGAAGTTGCGCGACGGTACTTATTGAGAACCGGAAACTGCCGATATCGGGAAATAATGGGGGTGGAATGCTGAGTCACCGGAATGGAACAAAATATATCCATGCTAATTTCCCCCACTATCACCAGAGTGGGAAAGTCGGTGTCATAGATCAAGCAGAGTAATTGGAGTTTCTGATTCTGATTTTAATTTTCTTTCAGCCACTTACCTTCTATCCCGATATATTTCGAATTTTGCGAGAACTCTCGTTCAATTGACCTGCACAAATCATGGGTTCCAACAAGATCTGGCTGCGTGCCGAGACCAAGCCTGCGGAAGCTCGCTCTGCTTGTAAGTATTTGCCATAAACTGGTCTACCATTGAGTCATTCCTGTGATTTTGGGATTTGGCTATACTTATTGTGCTATCTATTAACATGACGAATAGTAACTCCGACCACTTGCAAGAAGCTTCTTGATGCCGGGTATGAAGTGACCGTGGAGCGCTCCACGCAACGGATTTTTGATGGTATGATTGAATGAAATTGAGACTTTGCGCTTCCTGTCGCTGACATGAATCTTTCTAGATAATGAATTTGCAGAGGTACGGCTGCTGGCCTATAAATCCCTCCCTGCCTCCGGATCGAATCTTACCTATACGCACAGATTGGAGCCCCCCTCGTGGAGGAAGGTTCGTGGGTGAAGGATGCTCCCCGGGATGCCTACATTCTTGGCCTCAAGGAGCTCCCAGAAGATGACTTCCCCCTTGAGCACGTTCACATCTCATTTGCGCATTGCTACAAGCAGCAAGGTGGCTGGGAAAAAGTTCTGAGCAGGTGGCCTCGTGGTGGCGGTACCCTCCTGGATCTGGAGTTCCTCACTGACGAAGTTGGCCGTCGAGTTGCTGGTGAGACTTCTCTTTGGGGCATGCTAAATATATAGATGGGGATGCTAACGCTCAACCTTGTAGCTTTCGGATATTCTGCTGGTTATGCCGGTAAATACACCCATCTCAAAAGTTTCATGATGACACTAGTAACACTCGACCCGCAGGCTCTGCATTAGCTGTCAAGAACTGGGCTTGGCAATTGACACATCCGAATGGCGAGTCCCTCCCCGGAGAGACTCCATATGCCAACCAAGACCTTCTGATCGAATCCGTGAAGGAGGCTCTTGAAGCTGGCAAGAAGCAGTCGGGTCGCTCTCCGAAGGTTCTTGTGATTGGAGCTGTGAGTGTCCTTACTTAGCAACTTTAACCAATCGCTTACTGGATTGTGTAGCTCGGACGCTGTGGAAAGGGTGCCATGCAGTTGGCCAAGGATGTTGGAATCCCCGCATCCGATATTATTGAATGGGATATGGAGGAGACTAAGAAGGGTTTGTTGCTTTTTTGGCCCGAATTAGTTTATCCTGACGCTAATAATTGCTTTAGGTGGACCTTTTAAGGAGATTGTCGAGGATGCCGATATTTTTGTTAACTGCATCTACCTTTCTGCGAAGATTCCTCCATTTGTCAGCCCTGAAAGCCTTTCTTCTCCTAGCCGCCAACTCTCCGTCATCTGTGACGTGAGCGCTGATACGTATGAGCTATTCGTGATTTCCTAGGCCCCAATTATCATTAGCTAACATTTATCTTCTCGCCTGCAGCACCAACCCCAATAATCCTATTCCTGTGTATACTATTACCACCACCTTTGACAAGCCTACGGTACCCGTTACCCTGCCGGCCGGAACGCAGGGTCCTCCTCTGAGCGTGATCAGCATTGACCATCTCCCTTCGCTCCTTCCGCGTGAAAGCTCTGAGATGTTCAGCGAGGCTCTGATGCCCAGCCTGCTGCAACTGAAGGACCGGGAAAATGCTCGCGTGTGGAAGCAAGCCGAGGATCTCTTCAACGAGAAGGTTGCCACCCTGCCTTGAAAAGATAGACGTCCATCAATTTTCTGTCCACGGGTTTAGAAATCCCATGCATAGAAGTCATGGTTTTCTTTCTATTTTGGCTTTCTTTGCTTAATTGGCCGTATATATTGTCATTTCGGGGAATTCTTTCGGAGCTACATATGACCTATCCTCATTGATATCTTATGAAAAATCTGGCCCTAGATTGGGTTATGAATAGAGTTAAATGAACCAAAAGTACTCGTTAAGTTAGCTCATGACCCTGTGTTTTTCTTCCGTACCCTACTATGTTTAGTGTTAGTGAGAAACCAAATCGCTTCATTTTACGAAGAGACGGAGTATGAGCCAAAAAGAAGATGAACACGCTCCATCTCTTCGATGTAGAAGCAAACGAAAATCGAAAAGGGAAAGCGGTAGGGTATGGCATAAGCTTTGCATACAGTCATCATAATCAAATCCAATACTGCAGAATTTAGGAAAAGTTACAAGTTGTCTGTTCAGGGGGTTCTCTGTTGTCTCTCAGCAGGCTAAATTTTTTGTGGTATACGTCATAGGTAGCTAGTATTCTGAGCCCTTCGCTGTTACCTCGATCAGTTTGTTAAAGTATTGTCCAGGTTATTTATTCTGCCGATGGAGAGCGGGTCCATCCATAGTTTTTTTTTTCCCGGTTTCGGATGATTAAGGCTCGCAAAAAGTGAACCTAAGATAGCGGAGACATGTCTATAGCTTGGAATAATATTAGCCTGTCAAGCCAACAGTGAGGGTTTTTCCGGCTTCTACATATGCAACAACCCCCTCCTAAGGGAGTTGTAGACCGCCACTTGTGATGGGTGACGGAGAATGGATAGATCCCTGTTATCAGTGGAGGATCAGCGGCTTATCGGGAACGGACGCCAAGGCGCTAGGACTAGTTTTACTAGTTTTTTTTAGTGCTGCCAGCCCCGGATAGAAGCGCACTCTCCCGCCAAACTTTTTTTCCCTTGGGTGACTCAACATCCTCTGCTTTTGTCTTTCCCCCATCCACTCCCGCAATTCTGGTCTCGGATATAGCCCGTCATCTACCTCAATTTTGCCCACCGCCCCCCCCCAAAATGAAGGGAAAGATTTGTGTTGCTTTCAGCGGTGGCCTGGACACCAGCATCATCTGTGAGCATTGGCTGTTTAGTGTTCTTAAACACGTGCTCCTACTAATTCTCAATCCCTAGTGAAATGGCTGATTGATGAGGGCTATGAGGTTGTGGCCTTTAGTAAGTCTCCCAATTCAGCCCTAGGATATGCTCATAAGTTTGGAAGCTAACTATATTTGTAGCCGCTGATGTTGGCCAGGAAGGTATTACAACGATGATCCTGCAATTGCCCAAACCCACGTTTTCCGTCCGCTCTGACAACCCCGCCATTTAGAGGATTTCGATGCGATCAAGGAAAAGGCCCTGAAGCTTGGTGCCGTGAAGGCCGAGGTTGTCGACCTCCGTCGTACGTACACTCCGGTCAATTGCTGAGCTGATAAAAGAAGAATTGTATTATTAATGAGGTACACAGGGGAATTTGTTGAGGAGCTCTGCTTCCCCGCCATTGCTTGCAATGCCATCTACGAGAACGTCTACCTTTTGGGTATGCCCCCACGACCTCTTTGTTATTAGTCTTGGGAAGCTAATGGAGCTGACTAGGTACTTCTCTGGCTCGTCCTGTGATTGCCCGTGCCCAGATTGATGTCGCTAAGGTTGGTGTTAATTCGCTACATGCTGTCCCATACTAGCAGAACACTGTTGACTCATTGACTACCTCTGATATAGCGCGAGGGTTGTTTCGCTGTTTCCCATGGCTGCACTGGAAAGGGTAACGACCAGGTCCGCTTCGAACTCGCCTTCTATGCCCTGCAGCCCGATATTAAGGTTATTGCCCCGTGGCGTGACCCTGTCTTCTACGAGCGTTTCGCTGGCCGTAACGATCTCCTTGACTACGCTAAGGAGAAGGGTATCCCCGTGACTTCCACCAAGTCCAAGCCCTGGAGTATGGATGAGAACATGGCTCACTGCTCCTACGAGGCTGGTATTCTGGAGGATCCCGACATCACCCCTCCTGCAGACATGTGGAAGCTCACCGTGGACCCTCTCACTGCACCTGATCAGCCCGAGGACTTCACCCTCCACTTTGATAAGGGTCTCCCTGTTAAGCTTGAGTACACTGAGGGCGGTCAGAAGAAGACTGTCACTGATGCGGTGGAGCTCTTCCTTGCTGCCAATGCCATTGCCCGCCGCAACGGTGTCGGCCGTATCGATATTGTGGGTTTTACTTGAGGGTATAAAGACATTTCCAAGCTAATTATTCCCCATAGGTTGAGAACCGATTCATCGGTATCAAGTCCCGTGGCTGTTACGAGACCCCTGGTCTTACCTGCCTGCGCGCTGCCCACATGTAAGTTGATTTGTTATCGGCTCTCGCGTTTTACGAGTTATATCAATACTTACTTTTTTCGAAAAGTGATCTGGAGGGCCTTGTCCTTGACCGTGAGGTCCGCGCTCTGCGTGATCAGTTCGTCACTGTTAACTACTCTAAGGTTAGTAAAAGGCAATATCCGGAGTTCTGTCCTCCAGCTTACCCGTGTCTCTTTCTAGCTCCTCTACAACGGCCTCTACTTCTCGCCTGAGCGCGAATTCCTCGAGGAGTCTATTGTCGCCTCCCAGAAGTCCGTTAATGGTCAGGTCCGCTGCCGTGCCTATAAGGGTAATATGATCATTCTTGGCCGTTCTTCTGAGACCGCCAAGCTCTACGACATGTCTGAGTCCAGCATGGACGAGATTGGTGACTTCTCCCCCGCTGAGACTACTGGATTTATTGGTGTGTCTGCTATCCGTCTGAAGAAATATGGTCAGATGAAGCAGGAGGCTGGTGAGAGGCTGTAAATTGCAAGATCCAGTCATGAAAAATATCCTTCTCGGGACGACTCTTGGATGTTAATGGATTGCTCTTCACCTTTGTTTGAATATTTGAATATTTAACGTGTAATGAAATAGAAAAATAGCAACGGTGGATCTCTTCTACATATCCTGCCCAATAACCCTTTATTCTTTTGCTTAAGGTAGAAGGGCGTCTAAGAGCGAACAGATCAGATACTAATCAATGGAACAAAGTTCTATTAACTGCATGGGGCTGAGCTATTACGTTGCTGGCGACACAGGTGCGAGTTCAACAAGGTAGGAGCTCGATATCCTAACGCCTGAAGCATACAGGAATGCCATATCGGAAGTAGTGAAAAAATTCCCCTTTATTTTGCGCTGATAAGGAGCTCATTTCGGCTTCAGAATTTTTTCTTTCTGGTTGGAAAGATGAATTTTGATGATTGCCACGGTCCGATTGTTGTGAAGCTGCTTCCCCGCAGGTGGCCGGACCTCGGCTGCGGAGGAGTTCGATTCCTCCATCTTTCTTATTTATCTGCCACAGGTCCAATGCGAATCGAGTTTTTATCTACTATTATGAAATAAATATACGGATAAATATATTTTATTCTTTTCTTGAGTGACTGTTGAATAAACCAGGATGTCTGCAGCGTCATCATCAGCGCCGTTACCCCTGGCAGGAATCCGGGTGGTCGAGTTGGGTGGTCTAGCGCCTGGTTTGTCCCCAACTCTCCTATATTTTTACAGCTATAATTTAGAATTGTATTATTTTGCTAATGGTAATCTAGGACCCTTCGCCGGACTCCTCCTTGCAGACTATGGAGCATCCGTCCTCCGTATTGACCGACCCAAAGCCCTCAGCTCCGACCAGCTTACCCGAAACAAAACCTCCATCTCGCTTGACCTCCGTGATACCGCTTCGCACCGTGTCCTCCTTGATCTAGTTGCCAATGCTGATGTGCTGATCGACCCCTTCCGCCCTGGTGTCCTCGAGCGCCTCGGCCTCTCCCCCCAAGACGTCCTCCTAAAGCGCAACCCACGCCTCATCGTCGCTCGCATGACTGGCTTCCGCCGCGATGGGAAATACAAAGACATGGCCGGCCATGACATCAACTACATTGCTGTATCCGGTGTCCTATCGATGCTCGGACGAGCTGGCGAGCGCCCTTATGCACCCGGGAATATCCTCGGCGATTTTGCTGGCGGTGGTGCTATCTGCTTCCTAGGTATTCTGCTAGCCCTGTTGTCACGGTCCCGGACGGGCCGCGGGCAAGTTGTTGAGGCGAATATGGTCGACGGTTCATCTTACCTGGCTACCATGCCGCGATTGAACCTGGAGACGCCGCTGTGGAATGGTCCCCGCGGCACAAACATGTTAGATAGCGGGAGCCCATTTTATGATACCTACGAGACCAAGGATTCCGGGAAATATTTCGCAATCGGTGCGCTAGAGCCGCAGTTCTACGCAGCTCTGATCAAGGGACTTGGGTTCCGGGCTGATGAGCTACCTGACCGTAATGACCGAGATAATTGGCCTGCGCTCCGGGATATCTTTACACGGCGGTTTAAGGAGAAGACGCGTGCGGAGTGGGAGGCTATCTTTGATGGGACGGATGCTTGTGCAACTCCCGTCCTTGAGCAGGGGGAGTTGAGGAGCGGCGGCTTTGAGCAAAGGCCAGCGGTGCATTTATCTGAAACGCCGGCACCCCCGATTGCGGCTGATGATGGTGGCTGGTCAGGCGGAGGTTTGATGCCTGGATCCGGTGGACAGGAGACGTTGAAGGCTTGGCTAGGATGGGAACAAGGACGGGAATATGATGTGAGGAAGGATGGAGCTTTGATTCGCAGCGTCAGTGGAAAGACTAAGCTTTAGTTAATTCTTTTTGTCCTGTATTCTTAGAATAATACACGTTTCTCCATCTCTCCTTTTTTGATCGGTATGCTATTTGGTGTTTTCTTGGTTAGTGCATCTTCGGATGGCAAGAATAATAATTGCTGAACAAACAGGACAAACAAGCTAAACTAAAAAGAAAGCGGTAGACTCTGGCACAAAGGCATGATCGGCGTGATGACTTCACCAAAGCCGAGAAAAATACGACCTCAAACAATCCCACCTCAACTGTCGGGTCTTCAGGAATTCCCACAAACGCCGTGTTAATAGACGCCAGCTCATATTTTTTACATTGGGCTTTCCTTTTTTTGGTTTTTGGTCTTCAAGCTGGAATGCGACAGCCATAACCTCCATTATAATCAGGATTTCCCTGCAGTCACTGTTCAATGATGCAGAGCAACTGAGTCACTGCTATTTCGCTATCATATTTTCCCCCTCTTACGATCATTATATACGGCCTCCGTCAAGGCCATCAGTCGCATTCTAGACAGTGAGATTCCCAGGGTTCCCTGAGGAAACCACTGGCGATATGTCGAACAATACTACTCTTACGGTTCCGCAGGTAAATCCTATCTTAAAATGTACAGCTCGTCTTCAACCCTCTCATGCGCGCGGTCTCATCTTTAATTAGACTTTTAAGTTATTCTTATTACTCACACTCTCCAGCCTCGAAAACCACCTTCCACTTTGGTGCTGGTCTCCTCTCCGGCCTCACATCTTCGGTCCTCCTACAACCGGCAGATTTGCTCAAAACCCGTGTCCAACAGACCGGAAAAACAGGGTCCCTCATTTCCATAATTAAAACGATCGTCTCCTCTCCACATCCTATCCGCGGCCTATGGCGTGGTACATTACCCTCTGCTCTTCGCACCGGCTTTGGCTCAGCTCTATATTTCACAAGTCTTAATGCCTTGCGACAGAGTTTAGCCCAAACAGGGCCCCCTATCGCCTCGGCTAAATCCACCAGTGACACCAAAAATAAAACCTCTTCATCTGCTCTCCCACAACTCTCGAACACTGCAAATTTAGCTACAGGGGCCTCTGCGAGGGTAGCGGCTGGATTTGTGATGATGCCGGTTACGGTACTGAAAGTTCGATATGAATCAGACTACTATGCCTATCGCAGCTTGTGGAGCGCAGGTCGGGATATTATTCGAACAGAAGGATTCAAGGGACTTTTCGCTGGATTTGGCGCCACCGCCGCACGAGATGCACCATACGCAGGGCTCTATGTTTTATTCTATGAGCAACTTAAGAGACGCGTGGCATCTCTCGCAAGTCCCAGTAATCCAGACAAACCTTCTAAGTTATCATCCTCCTCATTGATTAATTTTGTTTCCGGCGGCTTAGCTGCAGGCCTTGCAACTGCTCTCACCAATCCTTTCGATGCGGTCAAGACCCGGGTTCAGCTCATGCCAAACAAGTACGGGAACATGATGCAAGCCGTCCGGTTAATGATTCAAGAGGACGGCGTACGAAGCCTCTTCAGTGGTCTGGGCTTACGAATTACTCGAAAGGCGCTGAGCTCTGCCCTGGCTTGGACGGTTTATGAGGAGCTGATTCTCCGTGCCGAGGCAAGGTGGGCAGAAAGCGACGTACGCTTATAAAAATAACGCCAACACTTTTCTTTTTTTGTATTTCTATCTCTTTGTATTATACGGGTGTTTTTCGGGAACGGCGTTTCTTCGGGATGGAATTAGAGATTCTCCTATAGATTATAACTGCCAATCGCCCTCTATTCTGGCTTGGTGTCATTCACCAAACCAGCACGGGGCGAGTGGCCCAACATAATGAACAGGTCTGAGCCCTGAACTGCATCCAGCGTCGAGCGAGCGAGCCTGTCACAGGGCACAGTGAGAGGTGCGGCACTTAATGTGGAACCCTGCATGAATGCCATAGCGAGGGTCTTCTGCAAGTACTGCTTTAAGCCCCTTCTCCGCGCAGCGTCAACCTCTGTATAAACGGTTCACTAGCCGGTGGTTCTACAAACCCGACTAGGAAATAGAGAGCCCACTCGAACCCGTAGAAAAAGAAATTCCGGTTCGTAACATACCATGACCCTTAAAGCTTTCGAACGGCGCCTTTCATGGATGTTTCCCCGTGGTTGATACTCCATATTGAAAACCCATTTCTTTATACTATTTAGCTCTATGTTCATAGAGAAGTACTTGGACTTTGCGATATCTGTACGAGAGCCAAATAGGCGAAACATGATTTACAAATATAATTTGTCAATGTTCAGGAATGTGATGGTGCTGTCTACAGTAAGTAGGCCTTACATTGATGCTTTATTAGTTTCCCACGGGCTCCTCGGCAACATAGTGCAAGTAGGCGCCCAGGAGTTTGGTTCCTTCAATGTAATTTCTCTTATCAAGTTTCTCATTGACGGAGTGTGCGGCATCGGTTGAGCTACCCATTGGAAGAAGCAGAACATTCTTTCCAGTAGCCTGTTCGAAGGTCAAGGTGACAGGGATACTTCTCGTAGATTAGTGTCTATACAACAGGAAAATTCAGGGTTGGTTCTTGTTTTCACACACCTGCCACCTTCACGAGTCATATCGGGCTCAACACCAAACACTTGCTTCACAGCCTTGCTTGCCGCCGTGAAGTTCCAGTGCTTAGGGCTAGCAACCCACCACTTTCCATCATGTTGAAGCCATACATCGAGAGTGTTCTTGCTGTTCAGCTTGGCAAACTCGGCTTTGATATGATCGAAAACAAGTTTATTCACATCTTCACTTTCCATGTTGGGAACCGTTCGAATGGAAAACTTGCCGACGACCTTTGCAGGGATTACTGTTTTCGCACCAGGAGCTGAGTACGCGCCCTCGACACCATGGATGGACAATGATGGGTATCTCCATCTGGCCATAAGGGTCCTTTCCTTGGTTGGATGAATGCCAGTCTCACTTCCCAATGACTCGTGCAGGTTATCCATTGTATAACTGATATTGCCGTACAATGAGTTCTCCTCCTCTGTTAGAGGTGCAACAAGGTCCATGAGGCCAGGGATTGTAATGTTACCCTGGGAATCCACAAGTTTTGACAGAACAGTGACCAGATCCGTCATGGGTTCGTGTGCAGAGCCACCAAAGACACCGCTATGCAAGTCTTGGGCCGGACCGGAGATACTGATCGAGTAGTAATTGCAGCCTCGCAGCCCGTAGGTCAAACAAGGCTTCTCGGTCCCAAGCCAATAATTATCAGAAATGCAAACTGCGTCTGCATCCTTAAAAAACTTCTTACTTTCAGCCTGAATAAAGTCGTCCAAGCCCTCTGAGCCGTATTCTTCCATGCCCTCGAAGCAGCAAAGAAGATTGACAGGGAATTCAACTCCGGCCTTTTTGTGGGCTTCAATCACATTAAGCCAGCCCAAAACGGGTCCCTTGTCATCGGTGCTTCCACGGCCATACATTCTGTCTTTGCTATCGATCGTCAACTCAAACGGCTCAGTAGCCCAGCCGTCCTCTTTCAAGGCGGGCTGCACATCGTAATGGCCGTAGACGAGAATAGTTCGTTTGTTCTTATCATTACCATATCGCGCTATGACGACGGGAGGTAGATCAAGGTGTTCCTTTCCTGGCTGTTTACCCAACGGCCTCTGCTCCACCTCAGCCCCAAGTGCCTCAAGTTCGGAGGCAAGAAATTGAGCCATCTTTCAAGAAGAGGGAGGTGTTAGAGGAGAATTTCTTTGACGAACGGTGGTGCGTAACATACTTTGAAAACATCCTTTCGATTCTCGTCCTGCGCAGAGATAGACGGAATTGCAACGGCCTTCCGCAGACCTTTAAGAGGTGTTAAGAGTAGCCCTTAATGAAGGATGGGAATACCAAAGGGAATTATTTTTTAAAAAAGAAAGAAACAAAGAGGGATAACTTACGATCAATGAATGAGTCGGCAAGGCCATCAACCCTAAGGAAAGAAAATTTCTGCTGTTAGGTAACATCCATTATTCTTGAAGGCCAGAACATACTGCTTGAAGAATGGCTCCAGTTGAGGTGCCATTTTGGGGTCACTTATGTTGGCGTAATATAAGCGGCGAGATAATACTTGGGATGGATATGATTTCAGACAAGACGCGCGAAGATTCCGAGTGAGGGAGAAGGATGGAAAATATAACCTTGACCCTTTGAGTGAGGGGGTGATGCAGCGGAGGGGGAGGGGCATTATTATTATTTGGGCCTCTCAGGATGGATCGTCTCTAGTGCCGATTCCAACCGCTGGATTGCGCGGATGCCAATTATTTGGACCGCTTTCCAAAAGGGAATTCTGCCGTGTTTATCTCCAAGCAGCGCTTGCGGTGCTCAATTGACTTTCTGGGGGTATTAATTTATTGCCTTCATTCTATATTTTAATGTTAAATCTAGATTTATGAATGGCCTCGTCTGGGATGAATCATGGATTTAATGACAGTGATTGTGCTAGCTTTGTGGGTCATTAAACAAAAGCTTGGTACCACGTGATCAAATTGGGCCAGCACATCTTTTTGCTTCACCAAAATCATATCAAGACGGCAACTTACTCTACCTTGATCCCGTTGAGCGGAACGCTTCGGTGTAATACTAATCAGGCAAGACAGATATCTTTGACTATACATGTACATTAAATGGGCCGAACTCCCCGATATCCCCGCGAGCGAGCGAACGAGATACTTTCCTACCCACCCCTTTCTTTTCCACTTCAACCAACCTACGACGGCGGTTGGGCACGGTGATCGAGTAGAGGCAGCTCTCCAGGATCCGGGTAAACCCTATTATACTAAATAATACGGAAAAAGTGACAAGCGTTATTATCTGGGCAGCCTGCTGCGCGTACTTGGATAGAGCTGTGGAAAACAGCGGGACTGAGGCGGATAGATACCTTGACCATTGAACCTCTCTCTTGAGCTTACGCGTGAGCCCGGATGCAACCAATCGAACGGTGTTGGCTTGCACCTTAAGCTATTCCATTTTCTGTCTTTATGCCCCCGTCTCCCCGGGAAAAAAGATCATGGGAAAGCGGCCCGCAGTGCAAGTTTTATCTGCACCAAAACACAGCATTGCATTGCCTTGGTAGACACTAGTTACAGACAACATATGTTCAGTTTGGTCGGCCACTGCAAGAACATACAAAAGCCAGAGGGTCTGAACAGCCAAACACAGAGAGAAACAATAGAGTAAAACGTGCTCACTTGTGGGAAATACCAAAACACAACTCTACAAACGCCATTCAAAGTTGCAGGAATACTCTCAACCACTGGGCCCTGGAGGTGAAGGTCATAATGTAGTGTCTTCTGGGCACACCACTGCTTCCTTTTGTAGATAAATGCAAACAAGCATCTGCTGAAAGCAACGCTTCCCACTTTTTTGAGACAGCCTCGTCAATAATTCTTGGTTCGATATTTTTTGGTGCTGGCGTAGCCCAATAAGTAGACATAATCAATTCATCATTCATCCATTCATTCAATCCTATAGATCATAACTTTATCATATACTCCGTATACTATGACTATTACTTTGCTACTGCACAGTAAACCCTTATTCATAACAGACATCAATCATTGTATTATCAGACGCCAACAGAAATCATATGTGGAGAGGCCATAATCCGGAATATGAAAGAATGGGGTAGGGAGAAAAGGAGTAAAAATGCATGAATAAACAAAAACAATAAATTCAATCTAAAACAAGGCAGAAATTTCGACCATCCAATCGTCAATCAGGTGAAGATCCACGATTTGCGGCTAGGGCTCTTCTTTCGCACAAGATACATCTTATCCTTCTTCCGGTCGTTTACCTTGAGCTCGGTCAAGGTGCTGGATGTCTGGGTTACTAGCTTACCCTCACGTAACCGGCGAGTGTGGGAGAAAAGCTCCTCCTGGAAATCTTCACTGATCCATTGTTTAATGATAATGTAATTTCCGTCAATCTATATTTGGGGGGAAATTAGACGGTCAGCGGGCTGTGGTCTTTCACTGTACTTTTTACACCAAGTGGGCCGGTTAACTTACCTCATCCCAGTCCCAAGGTAGTCGATAGGCGATTAGTGTGTCTGGCAGCAGGTGCCTGCGATGAACCTAGGGCAAACGCATTAAAAAAAGGGTCCAGAAAATGTTGTTATTAGTATTGGGCTGGAAACTTTTGTAACTTACCTTGATCCAAGTCGCTCGTTGATCTGCGTCCTTATCCTTATCCTTTTCCTTGTCATTGTCTTTCTCCTTGTCCTTGCCCTTCTCTTTTTTGTCTTTATCCTTCTTGTCTTTATCTTTCTCTTTCTCCTTCTCTGGCTTCTTCTTGAGGATAGCTTCGATCTCCTCCTCGGTGTAACCGAACTCCATTCTCAGTCGGTCCTTAAACTCACGGTCCCGCTTCTCCTTCAGCTCCCGTTCATGAAGCTTCCGCCGCTCCTCCATTAATTTCCACTCTTCAACCGCAGCGTGCTTCATCGCCATTTCTTTCGCCTCTCGTTCCTGTTTTTCAAGGAGCTGCCTAGCCTCCTCATCACGGATCTCTTTCTTCATCCGCTCACGCCTCTCTTCCTCCTCCGTTCTGCGCTGGAGCTCCCGAAGTTTCTCTTGACGCAGCTTCAGCTGAACCTCCTCCTGCTCTTTTTCCAGTCGCTGACTCTCTTCGAACTGATGCAATTTGTAGCGGTGCTCAGCTTTCCGCTGCTCGTCCTCTAGCCGCTCCTTCTCTTCAAACCTCTGCAGCCGTCGCAGCCGGTCAGAGATCTCAACTTCGTAATCCTCTTCCTCTTTCAGGAGACGGACTTCATGCTGACCCTCCCGGTGGCGAGCGAGCTCCCTCTCCAGGCGGTCAATTTCCTGCTGTTGCCTTTGGAGCTCGAGGTCCTGGCGCTGGTCGTTGTGCTGCAGAATGCGTTGGTCAACCACCAACTCATAGTCACGCGCGGGATGGAAGGGTGATGCATCTCGTGAGATGCTGGCACTGGCGGCGTGTCGCCGCCGATGAGGCCGGAGGATGGTCTCATCCTCAGAGCCGTAAGGGTCGACATAGGCGTTATCCTCATGATGCTGGCTGCGCTGCTTCCGGTTCTTATTGGCACTCCGGTCAACACTCTTGTTTCGAGACTCGTTCTTGATATCGACTATGACGGCCGTGGGCTGCACGCGGTCCCGCTCCCGCTCCCGTTCCCTGAGGCTGCTGTCACGCTCGCGACGGGAGCGACGGGCCCCCGTAGAAGCGGATCGGTGTAGGTACGTCTCCTGAACGTTGGGACTCAGATAGGTGGTGCTGAGGTCGGGGCTTAGGCGGTGCCGATGGCGGGATATGGAGCGCCTTCTGTAGGTTCTCTGGCGGTCCATAGAGACGTCTGACTCCGAGTAATCTGATTCTGAGTCGCTGAGAGAGACGTGACGAGATTTCATCTTCTAGAGGATATATAGAATTTTTGGGAAGGAAGGCGACAAAGCGGGGTAATAAATAAGAGTAAAAATGAGTCAATGCACACGATAACGGATACCTAATTCTGTGGTGAGTGGGTGGGGGCCGGGGTGAAAAGGGCTGAGGCACAAACAGGGGAGTGAAGGGAAAGGGAAAAGAAGCAAACCACAGCGGCCAACCAAAATAAATGAAAAAGACAAGGGGTAGAAAAGGATGAACAGAGAGGGAGATAAAAGGAAGAGAAAGAGAGAACTAACCAGTCGATGCAAGACGGCGTCTCGCAAGACCGACCAGCCCCCTCGTATGGCGGCTCAGCTGAAGTGGGGGATTTGGCATCATTGGGCGGCTGATCATCTGAATGACGACTGACCAACTGATCACTCAAGATGCTTTCACCTTTGGGATGGCGGACGATTACAAAGGATTGTTACTGCCACCCACCCAAATAAAATTGGCAAGGTCTTCTACAGGGTCTTCAGGAACGTGTTCGGGGAGATGCTTATCAAAATGGCTAGCAAGGTGTTGAAGTGCTTGGTGTGCCGCACTCGGGGGTGCCCACTACCAGAGAGGTTTTTCGAGCACTGAGGGAGGCGCCCAACAAGGCACCAGCATCCATGTTTCGCTCGACTCCCCTTGTCATAAGAGCCCAATGAAAGGAAAGATTCAAGAACTAGTATGGATAAGAGAAAGCCGGATCCTCACAACCACTTTCTTCTGGCCATGGGGCGTACCCAAGGTACCTCACCAAAGAAAAAAACATTCGGGGCGTTTTATTGAAAGAACTCAGGATTGCGAATGCTTCCA
This sequence comes from Aspergillus diversus, assembly GCA_027569885.1. Classification (NCBI taxonomy): domain Eukaryota; kingdom Fungi; phylum Ascomycota; class Eurotiomycetes; order Eurotiales; family Aspergillaceae; genus Aspergillus; species Aspergillus diversus. The sequence goes on along the minus strand of JAPDKZ010000013.1, from coordinate 804,335 downwards.
TGTTACTTTTGCCCTCACTCTAGACGATAATACAAGTTGTTTCCGTTATGGGGGAGACATTGGTCCGGCGACGGCAGTGAAGGAGATGAAGGGGAAATTGCCGAGAATAAGAATGGTACGAATTGTCGAACAGGGCTCTCAATGGCCTTTTTTAATATTTGACAGAGATAGGAGGGTGGAGAGCTCGAGCTGGCGTTCCTTTGGATTGGAAAATCGGCCAGCAAAAAACGTGGAGTAACCGCCCATCGTACCAAGGTACCTAACTTTTGAAGACAGGCAAATCGAAACGTTTGTTTCCAGGAGAATTCCTTGGGAGACAGGCGTACTTATTTTCCGAACACGTGCCCTTTCCATGAATACAATATATGTATGAACACGCAAAATTTAATTATCACTGGAGAAGAGTAACACTTTCTGGGTGGACAAGAAAAGTTGAGGATTCATGATCATTAAATGTGACCTTGTTTGCGGCCCCGTGAGCCTCCGACCAGCCTGGAGACTAAAAGGAGATTCCGATCTAGGCTACTTCTCCGGGCTTGGCAGGTGGGCGACAGCGACAGCGAGTGAATTTCTTAATTTCTTTAAATGCCGGATGCCGGAGATTCGACTCGGGATATCAAATGGGCATCAGGGATTCTCTTTCCTGGCTATTTTGTTTTATTATGGATATGAATGAAGCGTGATTATCTCAACCAAGTTTTCCTCCGAAACCCGAACCCTTGTCGAAACACTTTCTGGTACAGGTTTAGATACTTGGGAGGCAATCGAGTTCACCAACTACCAATGATCATGATGAAAATGTGATCGGAATGTCACAAATTTGGAGTCAGAAGTGGGCCCAGTAGCTTTAAAAGGTTGTTGGAACCGTAAAGCTACTGATGACCGACTATGATGATGATGGCATATCATCTTTCACATGAAATCTTCACTTGTGGCAACTGCAGATCCCGTGACTATCGCTCTGGAATAACAATAATCCCATATGCCTCGGTATTTTCACAGGATGGAGATAATACTAAAAGGGACCCAGGAACTGGCAGGCACCCTGGTTGGATTCTCCCCAGTTCACTTATAAAAGCAGATTCCCTGTTCTTTCGTCTTGGAATCATCTCTTCTTCTTCCTTCCTACTTTTTGCCTCTTTTGTGATCTCTCTTCCTCTCTTTCCCCTTCCACTTCCATATATCTAGTTGACGTCATTATGTCTTCTGGTAAGACAAGTATCCAAAAAAGCAGTTTCCCCCAACCCACAGCTAACATCTGCTCTGTCACCAGCCCAGCAGCGTCTCAACCAGGTCGCCTCCCATTTCGGGGGTAAGAAGGGTGTTGCCGCCGTCACCGAAAAGAACCCTGACGATATTGTTGTGACATGTGCTCTCCGAACCGCTTTGACCAAAGGTGGGAAGGGTGGCTTTAAGGATACCGCCGCGGCTGATATGTTGGCCGGCGTCTTTAAGGGTGTGATCGACCGTAGTGGCATTAACCCCGCTCTCGTTGAGGATATCTCTGTCGGTACTGTCCTTGCACCCGGTGGTGGTGCTACCGAGTTCCGCGCTGCTGCTCTCGTGGCTGGCTTCCCCGAGAGCACCGCCGTGAAGGGTCTGAACCGCCAGTGCTCCAGTGGCCTGCAAGCCGTTGTGGACATTGCCAACGCCATTAAGTCGGGAATGATTGAAGTTGGTATTGGCGCTGGTGTGGAGAGCATGACCTCTCAGTACGGGTAAGTGAACTAGTTATCAAATATATAGAGAAGAAAAGCTGGCCAAGTACTTACTACCTTCCAGACCTGGTGCCGTGACCGAGTTCTCCGACCTCCTTGAGAGCCACCCCGAATCAGCCAACTGCAAGGTTCCCATGGGTGTCCTGTCGGAGCAGATGGCCAAGGACCGCAACGTCCCACGTGCTGCCCAGGATGCTTTTGCTGCTTCCTCATACCAGAAGGCTGTCAAGGCCCAGAAGGCCGGTCTTTTCAATGAGGAGATTGTTCCTCTTGAGGTCAAGTGGACCGACCCCAAGACCAACGAGGAGAAGACCATCACCGTCAAGGCGGATGATGGTATCCGCGACGGCATTACTCCTGAATCTCTGGGCAAGATTCGCCCTGCCTTCGCCAAGGATGGCTCCATCCACGCTGGTAACGCCTCTCAGATCTCCGATGGTGCCGCCGCTGTTTTGTTGATGAAGCGATCTACCGCTGAGCGCCTGGGCCAAAAGGTCATTGGCAAATTTGTTAGCGCCAGTGTTGTCGGTGTTAAGCCCCTGCTTATGGGTATTGGCCCCTGGAAGGCTATCCCCGTCGCCCTTGAGAAGGCCGGCATCACCAAGGATGATGTCGATATCTACGAGATTAACGAGGCATTCGCCTCTCAGTGCGTCTGGTGCATTAACGAACTTCAATTGCCCGCCGAGAAGATCAATCCCAAGGGCGGTGCTATCGCTTTCGGACATCCGCTCGGCTGTACCGGATCTCGACAGGTCAGCACACTGCTGACGGAGCTTAAGCGCACCAACAAGAAGATTGGTGTCACCAGTATGTGTGTTGGTACTGGTATGGGTATGGCCGCCGTCTGGGTTGCCGAGTAGAAAAAACAAAACACGAAAATGAGCTGGTTTCATTAGATTCCCCTGTTTCTTTTCCTTTCATGCACAGCGATCATATATTATATATGTGAAGGTATTGTGAATTGTATTTTAGTTATACCAACAGAGAATGACTTCTTCAGAATCACTGTTTACTTGCAGGTTTGTTGCAGTAGGATGCTAGTAGTGTCTTAAATCTCATTCCCATATACCCGAAAAGGGGTAATTCAAACCTTGGATCGGAATTGCTTGAAAGCGTCAAAGGCACTTGTTCCCTGGATCACCGCTTCTTTGACCTTGTCATCCATGGCGATGAGTTTCGGCATCAGGTCAATGACCGGGTCGAGCAGGTCGCGTGGAATAGCCACAACGCCTTCCAGAGGATCACAGAAGATGATATCTCCCTAAAATAAGATAAGGTAGGTAATTAGGACACCAGACAGCGCCAAAGGTTAATGGAATCATACCGGAGACACAGTCACCCCACCAATTGACACAGGGATATTCCGAGCACCAGGTTTGGCCTCGGCACTGGTGCCTACAGTGGAGGTCCCAAGAGCCCAAACTGGAAGCTGGCAGCCGTTGATCTCTGCTAGATCTCTGATACGCCCGTTCACAAGCGCCCCCTGTACACCCAGGTGCTTCATGCGAACGGCCATGATACCGCCAACGACGGCGCAGTACTGGCCGGCGGGCTGATCGATCACTGCGATTGTTCCGGGCTCCGCCCAGTCAACCCAGTGCTTCCCGGGTGGGAAGCCATGGGATTCCTCCGGAGATGCTGATTCCGGGGTCGGGTCGTTCTTGGAGATAAATTTGAATGTTGATGCCGGCGCGATAATCTTGGGAAGATTCTCATTGCGGCCGATAGCGGGAGAGAAGGGGACTAGCGGGAATAAGGATAGGATGTTAGGCTTTAATTAAACCATCGTGTTATGGGAGCAACAAAACTTTGTTCTCACCGAAGTCAGCTAGATGGCCTGCTCGTGCTTGAGTTCCCTCGGGGACCTTCTGGAGCTTGAGCAACGCATCTGATACCTGTGGAGAAGGAGGAATTATATGAAAAATTAGCTAGGCTTTCGAATAACGACACGGTATTCCTCGGAAATTAGTCTTTCATACATCACAGGCAGAGTAATTTCGCAGGATGTCAAACTTTTGCTGGATTGCGGTCGACATGGCGCGCGGTGCGGGGAGGGGGCGGGAGAGTGGGAATATGGGTCTCCACGATGATTGAGAAGATATGGCAGGAATATGACGGGAGACGAGTCGAGGGGCAAATCGGATAGTTTCCATATAGTTCAAAGTTATGGTTTCCAGGGTGGGCAGGGGAAATTGGTGGAAAATAACGCGATGGCTAAGGAGAGACATCGATGTATACTTAAGCTGCTCTGGAATAACCGAGGATCGGGCGGCTTTAACTGTTGACATCATTAGCGCCGGGCTGAGAAAAAGGGATCAGCGGATCCATCAAACCGTTACTATTTTCACTCTTTATTCTTCCCCATGGTGAGAATTAAAGAGAAAAGAGATATGAGCCCGACGGCCCGATTCAAGATTATCATACTTCCAATGATCCTAGTAAAATCCAGAACAGAACCGCGAAAATATCTACAAAAGTCTTGCGAACTCCATTGATGCGAAACAACGATCAATAAGAAGGAACCTATAGCTATACCAATATTCGTCTCGAAAAGATGCTGAATTCTTCAGATGCGAATTGTGTATGTACATACGTTTACGCTGGAATCATTATATGACAAGAAAATGAAAATATGCGCCCCACCCAAATTTAGATATTTTTTTACTCCCGGACAAACATACCAGCCATACCCATGCCGGTTCCAATACACATGCTCACAACACCGATCTCCTGGCCGGTACGCTCAAGCTCGGGGAGCAAAGTGGCAACCTGTCTGGCTCCAGTAGCACCAAGAGGATGACCGATAGCAATGGCACCACCCTTAGGGTTGACCTTGGCCTCATCAATACCCAGCTTGCGAGCGGAGTACAGAGCCTGGGAGGCGAAGGCCTCGTTGAGCTCCCAGATACCGACGTCGGAGACCTGAACATCAAGCATCTCCAGAAGCTTGGGAATAGCAACGGCAGGACCGACACCCATCTCATCAGGGGCGCATCCGGCAACGGCGGTGCCAACCCAGCGGGCCTTGATGGAGGAGGTCAGGCCAAGCTCAGTGGCAGTTGAGCGGCGCATCAGCAAGGTGGCAGCGGCACCGTCGCTGACCTGGGAGCTGTTTCCAGCAGTGCTAGCGCCAGTGGGGGAGAAGGCGGGCTTGAGGGAAGCCATCTTCTCAACGGAGATGTTGGCACGGATACCATCATCCTTTGACACGGTGATCTCCTTGGGAGGAGCATCGGGGTTCTCAGCGTCGTAGGACAAGGTCTTGACAGGGACAATTTCGGCATCGAATAGGCCAGCAATTTGCGCGGCAGCAGCCTTCTTATGCGAGTTGGCGGCAAAAACATCCTGGTCCGCGCGGGAAACGCCGTAACGAGATGCAACGTTCTCAGAAGTAATACCCATAGGCATAATACAATCCCGAGAGTCCTTGGATGGGGAATCCTTGAGTTCAGGCCACAGAACAGTAGGAATAGCACGAGAACCATAGTTCCGGGTCATCGACTCCATTCCACCACCGATACCAACATTGAGAGCTCCGGCGCGGATACCATTTCCGACAGTCGAGATAGCAGCAAGACCGGAAGAACACTGCCTGTTGATTGTGTGGAAGGGAACTGTGTGGGGGAAACCAGCATGGATCTGGGCCATACGGCCGGCTTTGGCACCGCCAAGTTCTTGGAGGACGGAACCGATAGAGACATCTTCAATCAAAGCGGGATCGAGATTGGGGTTCGCTTCGAGGGTCGCCCGGAGCACATGGGCGAGGAGCTCTTCGGGGTAAGCATCCTTGAAGCCGCCCTTCTTTGCGCGGGTCACAGGAGTACGGAGGGCGGAGAGAATAACGATGTCGTTAGGAGACTTTTGGAGGACCTGGCGCAGGCCTCGAGGAACCGGAGAAGCCATAATTCTAAGTATATAGTTTTTTTCGGTAAACTTCTTTTTCTAACAGTCAGACCACTCCTTTTCGAATCGTAGCAAATAATAGAGAGGATATTTCGTTACCTAGTAAAATACGTGCAAAGGGGTATTCAAAATTGTTCGCCGCCGCTTTCGGAGAGCCAGGGGAACAGGAGAATACTTAAATGAAAAAAGCAAGCCATCGGGCTGGATTCCGGGGGCTCGGGATCCAGCATTTGAGGGCTCACAGCCGTTCTGATGTTGCCATCGAATTGCCGGCAGTGAAGATCGGCTAAGGGCTCTCCCGCTCAAAAAAAGCTTGGGGAGGTGTGGGGAAGTTCCCTGGTGGCTCACAAACTCCAAACTTTGACAAGGTACAATCTTCTTTACTCTACTTCCAATTACTTTCTTAGATATTCGCTTCTCATGCCATGATAGTCGTTTTATACCTCAGTCAGCAAAGCCTTTGGCTCTTGTTGTTAATCAATACTAGGAAGAAGTTTTGGTGGCAACCTCCCGGCATCGGATGTGGGTGCTGATGTCAGCAGCTTTCGGAACTTGATCGGAAAACATCGGATTCCGCTTCCCAAATAATAACCCCGGGGATCAACTTGATTTAAGGTGGACTCCACATTTGTACATAGAGATGCTTTACTTTCATGCGGGGTATGCTTCTGGATGTCTTCTCTGTCCTAAGGCACAAACAAATAAAAGAAGAAGAAGAAAAAGCAACATGTGTGCCTTGTGTGTCTTGTGTATTGAGCGTGTAATTCGAATAATCGTGGTTTTAATGAGTATGATGACGGAAAGAAAAATCCAGGGGAGCGGTAAAGATGAAAGGCACCAAACGCCGTGCCTTATTATTGTAAAAATACATGGTATCATGGGACCGAGAAAAGAAGAAGACGCCGGTATAAGAAATATGACCAGAAATGATAAAACCACAAGAAGTCCTTGTCAATGGGGAAAGATCATGTCCGTAGTATGTGAACGTAATGTCCAGGGACCCTGCGCCTACACTTATCACAATCGGCCCGATAGCCCATAGAGAAACCGGGCTTTTTGCTAAGCGTCGGGCTTGCACGGGAGCATACCGGTTTCCCCAGATTTGGCAGGCTAGAAGACGAAATTGGACATTGCATACCACTAGGTTCAGTCTCCATATGATACGTCTCTAGTAAAGGGGGGGATTGGGAGCGGGCGAGACTGTAAGACATGTTTGTGTCGTTGGATATGGGTTTGGCACCGGGCATAGCATCCCCACTGTCGCTGACCGGGCTCGAGAGGCGTGGCTTATACAACCATGCAGTGCCTTGACCACCCGCGCAATCCAAATCATTGGATACAGCTTTATCTCCATATTGTGGTAGACGTGAACCTATTCCCAGAGTCGACTGTATCGTTTGCTGTCCACCCTCACGGGCAAAAGTCATCTGTGCCCCAGTAGTAGATGTTGGGTAAGCCGGGTTCAAGGATGGGTGAATGTTGTTCTTGTTGATGGACCAGCCACCCCCATCAAGTTCAAAAGGGCCATTATCGATATCCATGGGTACGCATGAACTAATAGGTAGCCGAGTATCTCGAGCAGGTGGCTGCTGCGTCACTGGAATAGATTCAGTGTGTATCCCTAGGCTATATCCATCTTCATCCTCATCCGATGATTGCACCGGAGTTATATTCGATAGGCCGAACCAAGGCGGATTCCCACCTGTATTGATGTAACTTGATTGTTGACTAGATTTCGGAGAGGTGCGTAGGGCTAGAGGACGGTGTTTCTAGAAACCGAGTTGTTAGGGCCACAGCTTAGGGGTCAAGTTTCTGGCTTAGATACAAACCTTTCTCTCATGAATAAATGATTCTGCCGTATCAAATAAGTCCTCGTATTCCCTCCGGCGCTTCGAAGAATCAACAGTCATGATCCTTTGTATGTCGAACCGCCTCAGGTCTGTTGAAGAAAGACAGCCGAAACCAGCGTACGGAGCAAGGAGCTATGGTTGGTCAAGCAGCTCGGTCCAACATCGGTCTTCGGGCGGACAGAAGAGGGGAGTGGAGAAAGTCGGTCGCGCCAATAATAGGCGATCCACAGCAGAGGGAATGGCAAAAAGGCAGCGAGAATCTCCGAATTTAAGAAAAAAAAATAATTAATTTCAGGAGCATCAGCAGCGGGCATCATGTGATGTCACGTGGGAAGAAGCCAAGGCCCGTGACAGGAGTCCAACTTCAATAACACAACAATCCCGGGCAATAATAATAAGAAGGAGAAGAAGAATATTATTGGTGATTAGGAGAGGGTTTATTTCCGCTGCCAAAAGTCATTTCCATTTAACCGATGGTTGCTATAGTCCGCTGTAGGCTTGGCTGATGCCGTGCCCAGCCTCAAGTTTTAGCCTCCAGGTTCAATCAATCATCCAGAATAATAATCTCCATCACAATACCATTACAACTACGGGCACAAGTGGAAGGGATGCAATAATATGGCCCGACTGTCGGTTTCGGCATCGAGCAATCGCAGCTCGGACTTGACCGAGCCAGCTTGCCAGCTCCACACAGCAACGAATCCCCATATTCCGGATATACTCCAGGAGCAAAAGTCGGACCAACTCCGCCTATTTAACCGGAGATCCCACCTTCTGCCCCCGCGCTGCTTGCTTCTTAAACTGCTCGGTCCCAGGGAAAGATTGCAAGTTCTGCGTGTGAACCTAACAATTATTACTCAAAAGCTTTTGACCCCTTGATTATCTCCATTATGTCTAAACCCGCTGTCGGCTTTGTTGGCCTAGGAGCCATGGGCTTTGGCATGGCCACTCACCTTGTCAAGGAGGGGTATCCTGTCCACGGTTTTGATGTCTTCCCAACTTCAGTGCAGCGCTTTCAGGCCGCTGGCGGTATTCCTGCATCGTCGCTCCGTGACTCCGCAGAAGGCAAGGACTTCTACGTTTGTATGGTTGCAAATGCCCCCCAGGTTCAGTCCGTCCTGTTTGGCGAAGACGGAATCGTACAAGGTATGTGCAGTAGTCACTCCAGCTAACTCCCTCTCCGTCTTAGCAGAGTGTGGACAAATCTCACGCATTACAATAGCCCTCCCTCAAAATGCAGTTCTGATGCTCTGCTCAACCGTGTCCGCCTCCTACGCACAGTCCGTTGCCGCTGAGTTGCAGTCCCTTGGTCGCGGCGATATCCGCTTCGTTGACAGCCCTGTCTCAGGCGGCGCCAAGCGTGCGGCTGATGGAACTCTTTCCATCATGGCTGGTGCTCCTGAGGAGGCCCTGCAGGCAGCTCGTGGTGTTCTCCAGGAGATGTCAGCAGAGAACAAGCTTTACCTAGTACCAGGCGGAATCGGGGCAGGAAGTAACATGAAGATGGTGCATCAAGTTCTGGCGGCCATCCATATCCTCGGGGGCAGTGAAGTAATGGGATTTGCAGCTCAGCTTGGTCTGGACGCTCGATCAACCGCAGAGAAGATTTTCGACTCTGATGCGTGGACCTGGATGCATGAGAACCGATTCCCACGCATGCTGGAGGAGGACTGGAACCCCGGTGTCAGCGCTCTGACCATTATCCTGAAGGATGCTGTATGTCAATTATCCCCCTGCTTGACCTTTTGGATAATCTTCTAACCAACTCTTATTTCCAGGGAATCATCACCACCTCTGCCCGCCAGCACGGCTTCCCCCTCCCTCTCTGCTCTACCGCCGAACAGATCTACCTCGCCGGCCTTGTTCAAGGCTGGGGCTCCAGGGATGACTCTTGCATGATCCGACAATACTACGCCAAGCCTCTTGCTGAGATTACCCCCTGCGCTGATCCCGAAGCCGCGACGGAGCTGGTTCTTGAGCTCATGCGGGGTGTGAACCTTGTTGCCGCTGCCGAGGCCATCGCCTTCGCCCGTTATCTAAATGTGGATCTGAAGCAGTTCCACGGCCTGGTCGCCGAGGCTGCTGGATCCAGCAAGATCTTTATAGAGCAAGGACTGGACATGATCGAGGGCCGGATTGGTGATAAGGGTCCTGCTGGTGCCCCGACTGTGGACGAGGCTGCGGCCAAGCTGGAAGCTGTTGTGCAGAAGGCCCGCGATCTCCACTGCCCACTGCACTTGGGCAATGCAGCACTGAGCATGTTCTATCTGGCACGCAGGCACGGATGTGGAGGCGAAGCCAGGACGAGTGTGATCAAGGCCTTTGGACGGCAGTAGATTTGTTTATTTTTTTTTCTTTTCCTCTTTTCTAGACAATAGCATAGTGACGACTAGTGTATGATTTGTACTTTTTTTATTTCTATCTGCATGAATAAAAAGCGAATATATTTTTGAAACCAGTTCCCTCGGTACATAGCTTTTTTTCCAATAAAAAAAAAAAAAGAAGAAGGAAAAGAAAGAAAAGAAAGAAACATCCGTTGACGGCTCGCGGAGTCGGTTCGAGGAGCCCAACCCGACACGGGAGATTCAGGGTCATGGGGTACCAGGGGCTAGCCACCAAAAAAACAGCTTTGGTGGATTATTGGCAGGAAACTCGGGGAGAGTGCGCGACGGGAAAGCACAATTGCCTAAAATCGCCTTTTGACGTCAATCGGACCAACTCCGGGGTGGGGGGGGGAAAGTGGGGGAAGCAACAGCGGTATACAAAAAAGTCCCTCTATATAACACACAGTCTAAGCCCCCCTCATCTCTTCTTACATTCTACACCACCCTCTTTACCTCATATCCCCCCTATATTCCAAAAATTCTATTTTCAAAGGACAAAAAGCAACAAGAGAAAAGGGGGAAATACAAACAAAAAACGCAAAAATGCCTCTCACCAACACCAACCACAAAGCCCTCAACATCCTCAACCATGCCGCTGCAAACAAATACGGTGTCCCAGCCATGTGCTGCTACAACGTTGAAGGCATTCTCGCTACTGTCCGTGCCGCAGAAGCCAAGCGCTCCCCAGCCATGATCCTTCTCTTCCCCTGGGCTGTGCACTACGCCGACGGGATCCTAGTCCACGCTGCAGCGGAAGCAGCACGCAACGCCTCCGTCCCCGTCACCGTGCACATGGACCACGCGCAGACACCCGAAATCATCAGACGCGCTGCGGACCTAGGCGGCTTTGACAGCATCATGGTTGACATGTCCCATTACGAGAGGGAAGAGAATCTGGCTTTGACAAAGGAGCTGGTGGAGTATTGTCACGCGAGGGGCATTGCAACAGAGGCGGAGCCCGGTCGTATTGAGGGTGGCGAGGATGGGATTGCTGATACTGCCGATTTAGAAGGAGTGTTGACGACCCCGGAGGAGGGTGAGGAGTTTGTGGCCACAGGGATTGATTGGTTGGCGCCAGCTTTCGGCAACGTGCATGGCGAGTATGGACCTAGGGGAATTCAGCTGGAGTATGAGAGGTTGAAGAGCATTCAGGATAAGGTTGGCGATCGGGTGAAATTGGTGCTCCATGGCGCAGATCCCTTCACGAAGGAGATTTTTCAGAAGTGCATCGAGTGTGGCGTGAGCAAGATCAATATCAACAAGGTGCTCAACAACGAGTACGTGAAGGTGATGAAGGAGAAGGCTGGACGGATTCCTCTAACGAGTCTATTGGAGGAGGCTACGAACGAGATGCAGAAGGCCGTCGAGAGGTGCTGTGATATGCTAGGATCTACGGGGAGATATCCTTAATTTCTTTCCTTATCTTGATTGTACTTTCTTAGTATAGCATTGTGTCTTGTATATATTTCCCTCTATCATTGATTTGGATTCTTGAGACCGTCTATGGCTCCATATGCTCTGGGTATTTGTGCCTTTAAACCAAACTCGGTAGTTCACCAAACGCTCCAGGCTCTGTGTCAATATTTCGTCTGGGTCTCTTTTTTAATCTCATGTAGAATGGCCTGATGACGTGGCTCTGGCTGCCGGGGCCGACTCCGTCGTGCGAGGCAAAGCGAACCCAGGTATTTTCCTGCCAGGTGGCACGCTGTGCACATCATAGGCCAGGCGGATTGTCAGCAAGCCATAGCAGAGCCTCATCCAGCGACGTGGTGGCCTTTGTCAGTTTTCAGTCTTCCCGGTCAGGTGGGAACGTCCAACCAGGCCGTGCACAGCGCCCGGTGTTTGCTACCTATTTTTCTTATGATCCCGCCAGCTTTCAGCACAGATTCTTGATCCAACGATTGAATGGTGTTTCGCCTTTATTCAACTGAATTTTAATTGGCTACTAATATGCAGCCTAAAAGATTGATTGGATAAGTCTTACGAAGACATACTGTCACGCATGCATCCTAAAATCCTCCTGGCTATCCAAATGACAGCTCACTCGAGCCAACTACTCCGGGTTCCATTGGTTGTCTCAAAATAAACCCATTTTGCGCATCATGGATTGTGTGGAATTTTACTTTGCACGGATGGAATGAACAACAGCCACAAATCAGCAGACTTGGAGCTGTAAGGAAAAGGAGGACTGGACGAGATTGGGTTGAGAGGTTGGGCTGCACCCGGAACGAAAGCCAGCTCATCCAGCGCTTGCCAGCGATAGCTGAACTTACCTCTCAAAGTGCCGCAGGCCGAGAATAAAGACGGAAAGGCTCTTTTCCCTCCTTTTATTTTTGTTTCCGGGATATATCGTCCCGGAACATTTTTTTGCAACTCATGGAAATGCTAGACACAACTCCGGTCCAACCTCAGAATCTAGCTTTGCATACACGCTCGGTGGGAGCGGGTCTCTGGGGGGAGGATGACCCTACCGCCCAATTATTGCAGGTCACTGGGATACCATTAGTTAAAAGGTTTCTCGTGGAGATCACGGCACTAATGTCAAATCTCGATTCCTAGACCCTGTTCGAATCCCCATTCTGGAGTAGTGGGGTAGACCTAGATAGCGGGTCTCGCGATAACCCTCCATGCAACCAGGTACGCAATAGATATCTCGACTCACCTCTTTTTCTTCTTCTGGCCCCCTTTGAATTCTCCGGTACTTACAAGTGTTTGTTTAGAATTTAGGGCAACCGTGCGACCAGGTCGTATCCGATGTGCCCAACTTCTCCCGGCCATTTCGGACCAGTTATCCTTCCATCTCTGTCAGAGTACAGGATGAAGGCCATCCCAACGGATATGGCGGCTCGAGCAGGGGGAATGTCGTTGTGTTAGACCAATGGCTCAATGTATCACAGGAAACCAGCTAACCAGATTCATTCCTCGGCAGGTTTGATTCGTATATCCATCAATCGCGGAGTAGCTCTCCGTCAATCCTAACCCCTTCTATACTGTACAGTGCTACCGGCCGGCAGCACATCGACTCTCATAGTGCATCGTTGGGCGCAGAAGGCACCGCTACAGAGCCAGTTTCCAAGCCACCAACATCACAAGACCTGTGTTCTATAAAAACGGGTTCTCTGGCTGCCAACCCACCGTCCCGGTTGCCTCGCAACTATAACGCTAAGTCATCACGGCGACGAAGCTCCTCATTGATTCGACAGAGGGTGGAGGCCTGGCTGCCGACATACCGCCGCAGACGCGGCTCCAAAAACTTGCAAATCAACCTGTCGTCGCGGGATACAGCATTAAGTATCAGCACTTCGTCTCGTGCCACTGATCGCCGTTGTAGCTTGTCTCGCGGTGCAACGAGTAACCACTCGACTAGGATATCGAGTCCGTGTGATCCTGTAACAGTGAAAAGCGATCCCGCGTGGTTTTACTGCACTGTATGCCTCGATCCATGCTATGGGGAAACCGCATGGCTCCAACACGAGTGGTTAGAGCATTTCCAAGAACCCTCTTCCTCCTTGGACTCACTTTCCCTCCTGACATGTAGTCAGGGGGGTTCAAAATCCAGGAGCAGCGGCCGCATGAGTAGTAAACCCCGAAATTCACCAGCTGGATCCCTACTGGCTCGCAAAACAGAAGAAAATCCACTAAATCCCATGTTCTATACGTGCGGGATTTGTGACATGCTTCTATCTTCCAGTAAGGATAGACAAGAACATCTGGTAGAGGTCCATTTTTCTAACATGGAGACGATGGCCCTTTGGGATCCGCTTGTGTCTCCGTTTCCTTGGGGAATGCATTGTGCCTCTCCTACGGCCATGCCAGATTGGGATATACCTTCGCTGTTCGATCTACAGCGACACCTCCTTGGAGATCAAATTGGAGATAGGTCCGGTCAGAATAATCACCAGCTGCGTCGCTGTCGTATGTGTGACATGTATTTCCACCACATCGATACGTACACACGGCACACCCAATTGTGGCACACCGCCAGGAGTACGTGGTCATGTGCAGGCCTTGGAGATATTCCCAGCAATTCCTGGTTCTTTCCAGAACCCCATATTAATGAGGGAGGAATGGCTGAGGACCGATGTTTCGCCTGCATGGAGCCTCTTCCTAGAACGGAGGCTTTCACCTCGGCCGGACGCAGGCGACATGTAGAGGACTATCATCGTGTGTCTTCTACTCCGTGCTGGGAAGACTGTCTTGATGGGCAGCGCTTTTATCTCCATCTTGCGACCGAACATCGCCTGGTTATTGATCATCTTGGAAGCTTCATGGACGCATGTAAAATGGAGCACAAGCCACTGGCCCTGGCTCTTTCTCTTTAGCCTGAGAGTCCCTGGATACTTACTCAAAGTAGCATAATCCCTCTCATTTCTATTCTCTTCGTAACTTCTTCGGGATTTTCAATTTCCCTGCCTACTCATTGATGTGGTCATTGTTGAGGCACCTTTTGGATTAAGCCTGACTCAAAAGGCGAAACCCGGATGTGTGAGCATGTTGCAAATTAGGCCGCTCGACCACAAAAACCAAGTGGAATTGAGCCCTCTTGATACTCCTGAATCGCAAATTCGAACAATCACTTGACCGCCATTTAAAATCGACTATCCTACCTAAGGCTTCACGTAGGAAATTAGCAAAGTTACCTTCATGGTCTGTGCTGTGAATAACGCTGGGCGGAACAATTCCGGGTGCGGAATGGGCTCGGCTGGCTCAACGCAACACACCCCCTCCCTCGTGGCGAATCATGGACCGTGTATCTCTAAAGTGTGTTTGAGTTACCCCGGTTTTATCCAGGTAGCAGATGGATGTGGGGTAGAGCTGGGTGCCCCCGATGCCTTGTGACGACACTCTGAGAAACGGAAGATTTCCTTCTTCAAGCGGAAGGTTTGCAAGGGGTGTAGCATGGGGGGACACATAGTCTCTCTATATTAATGCCGACAATCGTGCAGCCGTGTCTCGGGGAGAAAAAAAAAACGGGCTACCGCTATTACAAGAAGACAAAGAACAGTACTAGGGCGATTTGGACAAGTGCAACATGGCTATCGCAGCGGTGTTGTCGTTATTGCAGGACAGGGTCGTCCAATATCCCCTTCAATCCTTGGGTATCGCTGCCATTCTGGTTCCGATTCTTTACGTTATCGCCAATGAATTCATCCGTGCCTCAGCTCGTATACCAGGTTTCACGGGGCCCCGTGGCTTGCCGTTGATCGGCAACCTTGCGCAAATTCGAACAAATGCCGCTGAACAATATCGCATCTGGTCGAAGAAATATGGATCGGTTTACCAGATTCAGCTTGGGAATATTCCGGTGCTTGTCGTGAACTCCGCAGCGTCCGCCAAGGTCCTCTTTGGTCATAATGCACAAGCTCTGAGCTCTAGACCCGAGTTCTACACTTTCCATAAGGTGAGCGCTCCTCTCGTGGACTCGCCCTCCTTTGATGTCACTTTTCCTCAACTGTATCCATTCTTGTCCTGTTTTACCTGACTTTGGTAATCTAGATCGTTTCGAACACCGCTGGGACAACTATCGGAACCTCTCCATATAGCGAATCACTCAAGAGGCGCAGAAAGGGAGCTGCGTCGGCCCTAAATCGCCCTTCAGTAGACTCCTACGTCGGGCACTTAGACGTAGAGTCCAAGGCATTCGTCGGGGAGCTCTACAAATATGGGAACGGTGGCAAAACACCCGTGGATCCGATGGCTATGATTGAGCGCCTGAGCCTGAGCCTTGCTCTGACCTTAAACTGGGGAGTTCGTGTTGCCTCTCAGGAGGAAGATCTTTTCAATGAGATCACCGAGGTTGAGGCTGAGATCAGTAAATTTAGAAGCACCACTGGTAATCTCCAGGACTATATCCCGCTTCTTCGACTGAACCCTTTCAGCAAAAACTCGGAAAAAGCCAAGATAATGAGGAACCGCCGCGATAAATATCTCAACGGTCTTAACAGTCAGCTCGATGATCGCATGGAGAAGGGCACCCACAAGCCCTGTATTCAGGCCAACGTTATTCTCGACAAAGAAGCCAAATTGAACTCAGAGGAGCTTACCTCTATTAGTTTGACCATGCTTTCTGGAGGACTTGACACGGTTACTACCCTCGTCGCGTGGAGTATCACTCTCCTTGCTCAGCGCCCAGATATTCAGGAGCAGGCTGCGAAAGCGATCCGGGAAATGTATAGTCAGGAGGAGCCAATGTGCGATGCCGGTGATGACCAGAAATGCGCCTATGTTGTCGCGCTGGTAAGAGAGTGTCTGAGGTACGGCTTCTTTCCCTTTCCTTTTTTGCAACCAAACGAAAAAGAAGAAGAAAAATAGGAGCTAATGGCAAAATCGTTCTAGGTATTATACTGTACTCCGTCTCGCTCTCCCTCGCACATCAATCCGCGATATCACCTACAACGGCAAGGTCATCCCCAAGGGAACTGTCTTCTTCCTGAATGCCTGGGCTTGCAACATGGGTAAGTCACACGCTTCATCTACGCAATAACTTTTTGGGGGGTTTTTTTTGGCGAGACATCAAACTCACAACGCTTTCTCCTTATCTAGACCCCGAGGTCTGGAGCGACCCAGAAGAATTCCGGCCTGAGCGCTGGTTCGAGCAGCCTGATGCGCCCATGTTCACCTACGGAATGGGCTACCGCATGTGTGCCGGCTCGCTCCTTGCAAACCGCGAGCTGTATCTTGTCTTCATGCGTACCCTCAACAGCTTCCGGATCGAACCCGATGGCAATGCAGAGTGGCATCCTATCAAGGGCAACTCTGATCCGACAAGTCTGGTAGCGATTCCTAAAAAGTACAAGGTCAAGTTTATCCCCAGGAATGAGAAGGTTCTGGTGAAGGCTTTGGCTTGATTGTCTTGCTTGCTACAGTATTGCAGAAAACCCTGTCATTTCCGCCTCCCCGGGGCTTATCATGAAATTATGAAGGAACTAAAGCCGGAAGAAAAAGGAATGAAGCTCCCAAGGGAATTTTGCTGTAAACTAAAATAAACGTTGGCTCAGGTTCCTCAGGAGACGTGGGTGCCTGAGGCCACTAACAATGAGGAAAGTCGGCGGAGAGTCGGGCCGGCGAGCGGTGAGGACAACATTTTCGGTGACTATTTAAGTAGATTTTTTTTCTCCACACACGCCCTCATTCGCGTTTGCTGCTTACTCCATTATTATCTTCCACAAAGGACACGTCTACTGTTCTATAAACAAATCAAGATCTGAATATTGATATCTGGCGTTCAGCCTGGTATTCTATTGACTCCGTTGTGCGATTGGGGTAAAGTAAAGTACTTGTCTGAGAGAGCCAGAATGGGGTTTACAAAGGAAACCGCCTCCATCGGCATCATCGGGATGGGTGATATGGGCAAGATGTACGCCCAACGGCTGAGCAACGCAGGCTGGAGGTAATTGTTACAGTATTCCCTCTTGAGTTTAAGTATTATTCGTGTCGACAACTCGCCGTGTTTCTTTTTAGCCCTCAATAGGTATGAATCCCCCTCTCTTTCCTTTTTGTCATAATTTTTGTCCTCCTTTAAATGATGACTTGAGTGCATTTGGCTCGAGCATGGCCTAGTGGTTTGTTGTCAACGCCTTTCTGGTATGGTAGTGAACTGCTAGGTCGCCGATGATGTCAATATCTCGCTACCTTACTTTTTTTTGTCTGAATATGTCTATTTTCTTGCTCCATGGACACTCTGTTTCCACGCTGTCTATTTTTATTCTTTCGGCTATTGGTGGACTCCGCTGATTCCGATGCCTATAGGTCTCTTACATCAAGTTTTAATTATCTGTGATACATCTGGACTAGTCTTACTAACTACAGCTCTCCTGAAGGGTAAATGCGTGTGACAAGCCCGATAGCTTTAATAATTTGGTGAAAGAATTTGAGTCTCAAGTACGTCTTTGGCTGACAGCTCGCGCTGTTCATAAAACTCATGATTGTATATAGAAAGGCGTAACAATATTCCCGAATGGACACCTTGTTTCAAGAATTAGCGATTACATCATTTACAGCGTAGAAGCCGCAGTCATTGACAAGGTGGTTGCAGAGTATGGCCCATGTATGTGGTGATGTTCTTCGAGCCTCCTGCCCTAGGCTCTCGATTACTCTGGGTGAGATATGTCTGACTTGTGAGAAGCTACCAAGGTTGGCGCGATCGTCGGTGGCCAAACATCCTGCAAGGCCCCAGAGCTGGCCGCCTTCGATAAGCATCTTCCCCCAGATGTAGAGATTGTATCATGCCATTCTCTCCATGGTCCTCAGGTTAATCCCAAAGGCCAACCATTGGTATGAACGCATGTTGATAGTATACGAAGTTGGGAGCGCGCCTGGTAACCTTTTCTTTGTTTAGGTCTTGATCCAACACCGAGCCTCTGATGAAAGTCTTTACTTTGTTAAAGAAATTCTCTCATGCTTCAACTCCAAGTTTGTTTATCTCACAGGGGAGATGCACGACCGGATCACAGCGGATACCCAGGCGGTTACGCACGCGGCGTTCCTAAGTATGGGTACGGCGTGGCAGGCGAATAGACAATTTCCGTGGGAAATATCTCGCTGGGTAGGAGGAATCGAAAACGTCAAAATCAACATCACATTGCGGATCTATTCGAACAAGTGGCACGTCTACGCGGGACTGGCCATCCTCAATCCCGCTGCGAAGGAACAGATCCGGCAGTACGCCGAGTCCGTAACCGAACTTTACAAACTCATGATCGAGGGACGGCGCGAGGAACTCAAGACCCGGGTCAAGGCTGCAGGAACGGCGGTGTTCAAAGCAGGAACAGTGGGCCAGGATTTGCTGTTAAGTGACGAGGTGCTCGACCGCTTCTCATTATCGAAAGGTCCTCGCGAGGAGACTCCCCTGAATAATCATCTTAGTCTGTTAGCAATCGTTGATTGCTGGTCGAAACTTGGCATTGTGCCGTACGACCACATGATCTGTTCCACTCCTGTGAGTTATTGATATTTAACTTCAATAGGCCCAGGAAATAGGGATGCTAACACATGTCAAAAAGCTCTTCCGCCTGTGGCTAGGGGTCACGGAATATCTCTTCCGTAACCCGGACCTTCTCGAAGAGGCCTTGGATACTGCAATTGATGACAACACATTTCGCTCTGATGATCTAGAATTCACCTTTGCGGCTCGGGTAAATGGCCATGTGCTTTCCTACACTCAAGAAAAACATGCTCCTCTTTCTACAAGTATATATGCTGACTTCATTGGATTCGTTTATAGGCGTGGTCTGATTGTGTTTCCTTTGGGGACTTTAAGTCCTACCAGGATCGATTTGAGAGAATTCAGCAATATTTTGCTCCCCGGTTCTCCGACGCCGTTAATCTTGGAAATGAAATGATGAAGACTATTCTTGAGAAGACTAGCAAGGAAAACTCATAAACCAAATGCATATTTTATTGGCGAATGGATGTAAGAGCAGCTCAAAATTTATTGGACATACTTTGGAGTGAGGAAGGGAACATATACCCAAAACATGGACGCTAGCATCTTGCAGAACCGGTAGTGGGTTAATACTCAATCCATTTGCATTCAAGTAGCCCTAAATGTAGTGACGACAATTTTCTACTGTCAAGTCAATCAATTTTAACTCAAAAAATCTGGCCAGTTGGGTGCCGAATATGCAGGTGCTTCACCAATGAAGAGAACTCGGTGTCCTAGCCCGGAAGTAATCACACGACACCTTGGGGATGCCAAACAAGAATCCCCAATGACATACTAAGGAAATGAATAGCAATGATTACAAACGAGTCTGCCATTCTTACAATCGAACATTAAAACACCGCTCCCAAAAAAAGTGGAAAATGTTATTTTGTGTTGTCAGGTATCAAAGTATTAAGGAATTCACAGAGCCATGATCTCATTCAATTTTTGTTGGTTGTTCGCAAAGAAATCCATCCAGTTTCATTCGCGGTCACAATATACTCCTTCATTTTCATGCCGTCAGGGAAGGGACTAGTACCCTAAATTTACTTCTTGAGGTTGGTGAAGCGGAGGTAACTATTTTAAATGCATCAGTACACGTCTCTCATGACACTTGACAGACCCCCAAATGCCGGGGAAAGGAAGGGTGAACTTACGGCTTGACGATGCGGACCTCGCCGAACTTCTTCTGGGCTTCCTCGGTGGAGACAGGAGGGGGGATGACAACGTCATCACCAGGGAGCCAGTTGATGGGGCAGGTAACACCGTTCTTGTCAGTGGTCTGGAGAGCATCGACAACACGGAGGACCTCAGCAGTGTTACGGCCAGTGGAGGCGGGGTAGGACATGATCAGGCGGATCTTCTTGCTGGGGTCGATGATGAAGACAGAGCGGATGGTGAGAGCCATGCCTTTAAAAACTTGTCAGCTAGGGCTATTCTAATAAAAAGGGATCTTCTTTTTGAGTTTTACATACCCTTGGAGTCAACGTTGGTGGTATCCTGGTAGTCAACCATGTCGTACTGGAAGGCGATCTTGCGCTCGGGATCACAGACGATGGGGAAGGTGAGCTTGGAGCCATTGACCTCATCAATATCCTTGATCCAGGCCTTGTGAGACTCGGGGCCATTGGCGCTCTGGACTAGACGTTAGAAATCGGTGGCACCATCTCATCTACTATGTTGGGTTTCACTTACGAGACCAATCAGCTTGACACCACGAGCAGTGAATTCGGGCTCGAGCTTGGCGAAAGCACCGAGCTCGGTGGTACAGATGGGGGTGAAGTCATCCTATTTCAAGGCATTGAGTTAGTTGGGTACCCCTAAAAAGAATATTCGCTGGTGATGCTTTTTCAGCCGCAAAAAGGGCAACTTACGGGGTGGGAGAAAAGGATGGCCCAGCTGTCACCGATGTACTCGTGGAATGAGATAGGGCCATTGGAGGTCTCAGCCTCGAAGTTGGGGGCAACAGAGCCAAGGCGGATGCTACAAGTAAATCGCTTAAAGTCAACAGAAGGTCGACAACGAATCCTATTATCAGAGAGGGGTACTCACGGAGCAGCGCGTTCCTGGGCCATTGTGACGGTAGGAGATGTTGATAGAGTAGTTAAAACAAGAAAAAAGCTAGGGGCGGGATTAAGATGGAAGACAGGGGAAATGAGAGGGAAGGGGAGGAGAGAGGAACAGGAAGCTCTCCTGATTAAATAACACAAGCAAAAACATCCTCGCCCATCGCTCCGTTGTCGCTCGTGGAGTGAAGTTACCCCTCCATCATGCCCGCTAGTTCCCACGCCTCCTTCTCCCACAATCACGCAATTGATTCACCGCCCAAATGGCAGAACACCTGTGGTTGGCCAGTCTGCGAGATCGTTGCTTTGGAATCTTGGCCCCACCAAACAGAACACATCGTCATCATCATCATCATCATCCATTCATTTCAAACGTTGAAACGCTAACGCTACTAGTAAAGCACCTCCTCTGGGCTGTCCCATTATTCTTGCATACCTCTAGGCCCAATCCCGAGGACCCCGTGTGTCAAAACAGAAAACACGGTTCATAGGTCTCAGTAGTCCCATCCCTAACTCTGGAACCTGCATGGAACAACTCTATTAGTCTGGCATTTAATAAATAGATCCAATCCCCTCTCAGTTCGGATTTGGTAGTCTAAAACTGTCTAGATGATATGTTGAATTAATACATAATCCCCTTCCTTCTCCTTGTTGAGAACTTCTTCCCTCCACACTCTCTGCTGACAGTTGATGAAAACCCCTTTCACCCTCCACTCCTATCCGAACTTGTCGGCCGATTCCATAAGAAGACGCATGGCTCGGCCGACAAGCTTATGTTTCGCAGCCAATGGAGATCTTTGCAGATGGCGCAATTGCGCACATCATCCCCCATGATTTATACGACTGTATTCTTGGAAGGTGGGCGCGAGATGAACGTTATTTATTGTCTCCTTCTCGGCGAGGACGAGGGGAATAGAATATCGCCAAATCCTTAGGTGATTATTAAGCAAAGAAAAGAGGACCGCAGGAACAACCAGAACAAAAGGACTCGGGGATCCTCTATACAGGCATAATTAACCTATCTAGGTCCCTCGGAATCGCGAAAACAAATCCTAAAAATCGAAAAATCGGGAA
Source organism: Aspergillus diversus (assembly GCA_027569885.1). Lineage (NCBI taxonomy): Eukaryota > Fungi > Ascomycota > Eurotiomycetes > Eurotiales > Aspergillaceae > Aspergillus > Aspergillus diversus. The sequence continues at coordinate 782,414 of JAPDKZ010000013.1, read as the reverse complement.
GGACGAATGTTGGATTGGAGCTGAAACGATACAAATCCCTGGTCTATCTTTAACCGCCCGCTCTGGGACAGAACTTCAACGCCCCGGTACGAGGACACTTGCCCTGTGGACATTGAGCGCTGAGATTCCGAGACCATGCCAACAGCTAAACGCTTGACACTGCAATTTTGATCCTCAGAAGTGGCCAAAAGCAGCCACTCCTTCGTCGGCAACGCCATAGCGACAGATGCCAATAAATATCGGTGCCCCGAATATGGGCCCAAAGGAACGTGGTTTCGTATAAACTTCTCTAAAAATTTGATTTCCTCGAAGCTGCACTTCGAGGGGGCTGAGGGACGCAAGGAAGGTCGAGGAGTAGATACAATCGATATTTTTATTGCATTGAGGCTTTCTTAATATCTGATTAACTCGACTTGACACATCTTTTTAGTTTTTTTTCTTAATTGAGCTCATCAGTTCATTATTTCATATATCAGTCGTTATAACGGCACAGGGTTTTTTTAAAAAAAAAAAAAAGTGGACATGAATAACATCAAGCGCCAATAGGATAAGTAATGAAAGCCTGAATAGCCTGTTTTGCATCTCCATCGTTTAATTTCAAGAGTTCCGTTGCTTTCACCTTGGTTAAATCCAACTGATCCACCTGCAAGAGTAGCCCGCCGATTAGCCATCCAAGTACGATTACCAGACCAGGAAACAACAGAAGATAGTAATATATAGAAGCATACCAAAAGGTTAATGTCTTCCGCTGCGATCTTGACAACCTTCTTCTTCCCCGCCTCCGCTTCCTTCTTCTGAGCCTCTCCTGTATTCTTCTTACCCGTCCCCTGTCCCGCAGCAATCTCTAGTCTGCTCATCGCCTTCCCCAGGGCCTCCTGGTCCGCAGATGAGGGCGGTTTACTTGTAGCTGAATCGGCCCCGATCTTATTGACGTTCAGGGAGGAGAGAGCAGCGGCAGCCTTACGGTCCTCGGCGTTTGCAGGGACATGTTGGTGGCCTGCATCAGGATCGGCTGCGGCGGAGGGGATAGAGTCAGACATAGCTGATAGATTTTAACTAAGCGATTAATAAATCAGATAGGGCAAAAACAACCCAACTAATAATAGCTCAAGGTGAATGTTATTATTAGAGGTGTGAGATCTGCGACCAGAGGGCAAAGGCGGAGAGAGCGAGGAGTGACACCGTGCCAGGTGCAGAGAGGTGTATGCTCGATCGGGGTTAGCAGCGGGGGCGGATAATTTTTGGGATGACTCAGGCCGTGAATAACCGGATTGGTTTATTTGCTGCTACTCTGCATGAGGATTGACTTTATTGACTTGTCGTGCGGTTTGATTGCTCGCTCAGATCCAAACTTTTCTTTTTCCACTTTGGGAGTCTCTGTACTTTTTTCTCTCACTCAGATCTTACTCTTACTCTCACTGTCAGGCATATATTCTGACCGCTATCTCCAGCTCTCTTTCGTGAATCTGCTTCCTCCAAGTGAACCAGCTGGAAAGAGTCAGGCGCTCCCGAGCAAAATATATATCTCAACTTAGCGTCTCTAGCCGGCGATCATACTTCCCTCCGCCAACATTAACAATTTTAACATGACAGATTGGAATCCAACTTGTGCGTGGCTTCCTCTTATTCCCCGTCTTATGAACTCGTTAGCTCAGCATGGAGAATCATTAACATTTGTTTGCTCCCCGCAGCCTGGGCGTCGAAGCCTATCAAGCAGGATGTGGTCTATGATAACACTGCGGGGGTTCAATCTGCCCTCGCAAAGTTGCAACAACTCCCACCACTGGTTACTACGCAAGAGGTACGCCTTTTGCTTCTCATTGTCCCTGCTATTTAGTTATTTAAAATTGCTTTGTTTTTAATATATATCTGGCGCAATTGAGCAGATCGCAAACCTGAAAAAAAGTTTGAGAAATGTGGCATTGGGCAAAGCCTTTGTCCTCCAAGGAGGTATGATTGATTTTTTTGTATCACGGCCCAGAATGCTCTCGTCGCACCTCTCTGGCGGCTACCCGATGCTCACCCGATGGACCACTAGGTGATTGCGCTGAGTTATTCGACTACTGTAACCAGGATATGATCGAGGTCAAAGTTAAGCTACTTCTTCAAATGAGTTTGGTCCTGATTTGGGGTAGGTTTTACCAGATTTAGATCATCGAAGGCCCACGGAACTAAGATACTAACCATTAATAGGAGCAAATATGCCAGTCGTCCGGGTTGCACGAATTGCAGGTCAATTCGCCAAGTAAAGCCCCCCGTATACCCCGAAATCTTTCCGATCAGCTGCTAATGCCAAGCTCACCCAGACCACGGTCAAATCCTATGGAGGTAGTCAATGGCGTAGAAATGCCCTCTTTTCGAGGGGACAACATAAACGGGTTCGATGCCACTCCCGAATCTCGTCGGCCAGACCCATCCCGGCTCGTCTCCGCGTATTTCCACTCAGCCGCAACCCTCAACTACCTACGGGCATCACTCTCCTCAGGCCTAGCAGACCTCCACTCGCCTCTTGACTGGGGCCTTGGCCATGTCATCACCCCATCTATCAAGGAAAAGTATGAGCGCATTGTAAACCGAGTCAAAGACGCCCTCCGATTCATGCAGACTGTTGGAATCGATACCGACCGTGGGGTTGAAACAGTTGATGTCTACACTAGCCACGAGGGTCTCCTCCTTGAGTATGAAGCAAGCCTTACCCGCCACCTTAAGGATCCCGCTACCACCCCCAGCACAGGCTCCGCCGCTGCATCTCACGAACCACGATCCACGTCAGGAAAACCACCGGCACCCTCCCAACCTAGTAAAAGCTACTACGCCACATCCTCCCACTTCCTCTGGATTGGCGACCGCACCCGCCAACTGGACGGCGCTCACGTTGAATTCTTCCGCGGCATCGCCAACCCCATCGGGATCAAAATTGGTCCCAGCATGGATCCCAACGAGCTCGTCGACATCCTCAATGTTGTTAACCCAACCCGTGAGATCGGTAAGGTCACCCTCATCTCACGCTACGGTGCTGGGAAAATCGCGCAGCATCTGCCAGGTCATATTGCGGCCGTCCAGGCCTCGGGCCACCTGCCCGTTTGGCAATGTGATCCCATGCATGGCAACACGCAGGCTACCGTATCCGGTGTCAAGACTCGTCATTTTAGTGATATCCTCTCAGAACTGCGCCAGGCGCTGGAGATCCACCGGGCAGCTGGATCGTTCCTTGGCGGTATGCATCTTGAATTAACCGGTGAAGCTGTTACAGAGTGCGTGGGCGGTGCTGGGGGGCTGACCGAGGAAGGCCTGGGTGAACGGTACACAACCTTCTGTGATCCGCGTCTCAATGAGAAACAGGCCTTGGAGCTAGCCTTCTTGGTCGCAGGATTTTATCGTGAGATGGATGAGTCGGAAGATATGAATTCAATTTAATTTAGGTAAAATTGGTTTAGTTTTGGCCTTTGGTGTTGGCGCCTAAAATTTTTGTTTTATATACTTCAATCTATCAAGGTTATATGAACTAGTCGAGTGCCAACTTTGCAGGTGATTTGCCAACACAGCAGGAACCCGATATCTCAATGTACTAGCACTTAGTAAAAGCCAAGAAATAAAGCCCTAGCGGGTGAGACAAGGCCCCATCGCAGAGGAAGCTTTTTACCTGTGGGCCCGCGAGTTTATAGATCTGCTATGCCTCGAGACGCATATTGCCATATTTACTACTTAGTTTTTAATTTGAGAATGAAATTATATCAACCAGTCAGTGTGGCCGAGTGGTTAAGGCGACAGACTCGAATATCACCATCTCCGGTGCAATCGATATCTGTTGGGTTCGCCCGCACAGGTTCGAGTCCTGTCGCTGACGTTTCATCTTTTTTTCATTTCTCTTTTTTATTAGGGATTCGATCGAGTAAATGTTTTTTGGGGTTGTTGGTCTTGCGTGGTTGTTTCTGTTTCTGTCTCTATCTATTTCATGCTCACTGCGTGACTACGCACATCTCTGGTGGTGAGCATTTTTTGCGCCTGGGCTTAATTAACCATGCGTTACAATAAAGCTGATGGATGGTTCAGAGCGTCCTCGCTAAATCCACAAACCGACTAGAAACCACGGACAATCGACTATGAGACCTGGATTATAGGCTTGGGAAAGCAGTTTGACTGGTCATATAACTAAATGCTAAGGCGTGGAGTATACAAACACTTCTATTAAGGAAACCCGTAGGTAGCTTTGTAGCCTTCAATCCAATTTACGAACGACCTCTCGCCAATCGACATGCCATCCCACCGAGCGTTAAACTCCAAGCCCTGCTTGATCTCCTCGGCGCTAAATTTCCGTTTATAGAGGATTCCGCCTCCATTGCCCGGGAAGTAGTCCAGGGCTGGGAACTCAGCCCTTCTCTCCTGGAAGTCCGCCGGTCGCAGATTCACTAGCTTCCCCTGTTCAAACAAGGTCGAGAGGTGCAGCCGCGTGAGCAACGGCATCTCCTGACTCAAGCACCGGAGAATCGTGTTCCACGACCCCGAAGTTAGATGAACGGCGTCCAGATATAGATCGTTGATATTGGGATGGTTGCGCAGGAAGCGTAGAATCGACTCCTCTGAAAGAAAGATGCCTTGTAGGATACACTGCTCCAGCTTTGGAAGTCGGACTTCATCTGCAATCGCCTCAAAGACCTTATCATACGGACTGATGTCTCCGCGGACTGTCGTGCGGAAATGCAAATCAAATGCCTCTAAGTCTGGCATTTTTTGGAGCAGGCGTGCGACACCCGGAAAGTTGTCTTCAGAGGTCGCTTCGGGATCCTTCGTCACATCTAAGAACCCTCGGGTCGAACCGAATACCTCCTGGTACACACGGTCGGCGCCCTCAGCCTCTTCGCGCGCTGCGACGATCTTAGAAAAGTCCGTTTCGACTCTGGCAGACAGTCGGAGCGAGATGTTCTTAATGGGGATTGTCCCTGGGGGTGGGATGGATTTTTCTAACTGGTCCATGTGGGCCGTGATATCACAAGTTGGGACCGCCACTCGAGGCGTGAATCGGTACACCGACAGCGTGTCGACCTCCACTTGGCTGAGAGCGATGGCGGACATGCTCATCCGGTAGACCTGCGAGGCCCGGATCCAGAGGGGATGCCATTCGCCTCGCTTAGCCGGGGAGGTTTCATTGGGCCCGTGCACAACAAGAGCATCAAGGTTGACATCGTTGAGCTGCTTCAGTTGGCGCAGGATGGCGGCTAGGGGCTCGACGGTCGTCTCAGACGGGGTTGATTGCTGCTTTTCTTGCTCCTTTTGCAGCCATTCCAGGTCGGAGCGGGCCTGTTCAAGTTCTTCTTCACTGCAGTGCCCGTAGCTGACAGCAAAGAACGGGCCGTTGCTCTCTTGCTTTGAACGCTTTTTCTTGGTAGATATGATTCCGTTCAAGACTGACGGATCGTAGACGGTCGCTAGGATGGTTAGGGACTTGACTGCGGAACCAAGGGTTGGATGGAATGCTAGTGTGTTGAGGGACTGGAGACTCGACTCAGTGAGGTCCGTTTTCTGGTGGCGGAGGAATGTCTTGAAGCGGGGGCCTATGCATTTCTGGCTGAGTGCCCTGCAGGTCTCGCGGAGTGATATGATGCTGTCAAAATCAAGACACTCAAGGACGATTTCCAGCACAACAGTGGGGAGCTTGTCGAGCATGGACTGAATATCGGTCATGATGAGGTGTATTTGGGATTGGAGGTCTGGAAGCCTAGAGAAACAAACAATGAGAGGGGAAGCTGGTGCAGGTGCTGGTTCTGGTGCTAACGTTAGAGGCCACAAGCACAGCCACAAACCAACGAGTTACCACGTCGATCAATTTTAAAGACTACTCTCGATGTATGAAAACAACATTACTATTGACGGTTTTAAGTGAGCAGCTCGCCATTACTTGTAGCCTACCAACATGGGCAAGGCGGAAGTCGGGTCGGTGTTCATCCACACCACCCTGCCTCGCCCCCTGAGTCCCGCCAATTCTCTGCTCTGGTTCAGGTGAAGACCTCGGTCGACAAGTAGAAAGCTAAGGGCAGTATTTCATTAAAGAAAAGATAAAGAGAGCTCTTCAGGAATACGCCACTATTTATGGTGTGGGACGCAACAAAGGGGACAAATGAAAAAAGGAAGGCGGTCAGGATAGGCACAATCCGGAGTTATTTTGGGCTGTTTCTGTCGCTTCCCCACTTGTCTCCTGCTTGTTTTTTCATGAAGAACGGAAGGATTGGCTTCTCTTTGGCTCGTAATTACCCGACCCTGTTGGCTCCGAGTCAGTGACTACAGAGTACTACTCCATTCACAGTCGAATGCCAGCTTTGAAACGCGATAAAGTGAAGTATTTGAGTGAATATGATTGGGTGCAGCCACAGCACTGAGCTATCCTCAGAACGACTCGGAAGTTCCGGAAGATTACCTAATTAGGCGGAAGTGGCAGCTTGGAAACAAAGTAGGTAAATATTAGGCTAATAGAACCACTGGCTGGCGGGGACCCTCACCGAGCTCTGCAACAGGACGGTGGGGATCCTTGAATAATTTAACCGTGTTACGGACCAGCTCTGAAAAGAATCCTCCGAGTTGTTGAGGAAAATAGCCCTCTCAGACGCCCTCGAGGTGCTCGAAATGGCTTGGGTCTGACGTATTGCGGGGTAGGGTAGGATGGTGACTGCCCCTCTGGCTGCTATTTTCTGTTATATTAAGCTCTTGGTTTTTCCAGCAACTTTGGTTTTAATGATTGTTTCCCCTTCTATCTCGCTTTTCAAGAACTAGACTCGAGTTTGAAACTCCACCACAGAATTCCATCAGTTATCAAGCAAGAAGACAGAGAAAAAAAAAACACACACAAATTAACACAATGGGTGACCACACTTCTGTTAAATTCTCATCGCTAGGTGCAATCATTCAAGAATTTAATGTGGATGGCCAGAATATCGTCCAGGGCTTCACCAAGAGGGAATACTACGAGAAATATAATTTCCCTTGGTTTGGCGCCACCATTGGTCGCGTCGCCAACAGAATCAAGGATGGTATCATTCAGAACCTCAACGGTCAGCAGTATGAACTGGAGAAGAACAACAGCCCCAATGCTCTGCACGGTGGCAGCCAGGGCTGGGGTCGATTGGAATTTGAAGGGCCAACAGTGGTCAAGCGCGACGGCAAGGATGCGCTGCTCTATACGTATCTGAGCCCTCACAATGAGGCAGGGTACCCCGGGACCGTGTTGCTGAAGGTGTTCTACACTGTTAGTGAGGAGGTTGAGGAAGGTCTCCCTCGATCGATCCTCACAATGGAGTACGAAGCTGAGTTGGTGGGAGACGAATGTGAGGAGACAGTGGTCAACCTCACGAACCACAGGTATAACGATATTCCCAATCCCACATGGCGCGAAAAAGAAAGGGATAAAAAAAAGCTAATCTATCTTTGTCAAAAAATCTAGCTACTTCAACATCAGTGGTGGTGAAAGCGCCGCCGAGGGAGTCATTGCCAAACTTGCAACAAGAGATTACTTGCCTCTCGACACAGGCATCCCAGTCGGCCCTGTCGAACCCCATGCCATTGATACATCGAAGCCCTTCCAGTTCGGCCCCGATGCTTCTTTCGACGACTGCTTCATCATGACTCGCGACGTGGCCTCGCTTAAAATTGACACCCGCAGCGAGCCTCTCAAGCTACTTGCTGAGTTCCACCACCCTGATACACGCATGAACCTGCAGGTGCACAGCACTGAACCTGCCTTCCAGTTCTACACAGGTATCGGCATCAACGTGCCTGAGTGCCCCGGAAACCCGAAGCGGGGCCAATTTTCAGGCTTCTGCATCGAGCCCAGTCGATTTGTTAATGCTGTCAATGTTCCTGAGTGGCGGCAACAGGTTATCCTGAAGAAGGGAGAGAAGTATGGAAGTAAGATTATGTACAAGGCCTGGAGAGGTTCCCAATAAATTCCTCCTCCTTGTGTTCGGATGTTTTCCTTCCCTTGATCAAAGTTCATTTGATCCATTCCTACTCTACCTAGGTTGACACGAACAGATCTGTGGTGAAGTAATAAAATGAAATAATCATATTGTTCACGACCTAATGGAGATTTTCGTTGCTTTTAAATTTTTACTTTTTACCTTGGATCTCGGCTTCACGATAATTTTGTAGACAAAATATTTTTAGGTTTTTCTGGCTATCACATGGTATGCTGATTATCCTTGTCACCAATTTCCTCATGGGAAATTATCCGCAGCGGTCGGTTCCGCCCAATTCCACTGTGGGTAGCGTGAAGTAAATAGATGCATATCCATTTTTCTGTTTCGGTGCCTACTAGGTAGGCCATGCCACAGTCTATATCTCCCGGTTACAAGGCTATTTAAGCGCATGTCCGTTTTATTTCAACAGGCGTTCCGGTGGAATCGATATAGATATACAGATCTGCTAGGGTAGGTGCCGGGAGAGTGATGCTCATTCCCGATCGTTTCCGTAGGTCCTCGCTGCGAAACTCTCCGGCCTGCCGATTCCTCGGAATCGTCGACTAGTAGTGGTTGTATCGTACCTACTCTTAGTAGTATGCCTTCCTCGGGCCACCCTTTCCCCAAGCGTACCTTTCCCGAGCTGCCTTTGCGGGGCCGTGTCCCAGGTCGGCCGTCAATCGTCATACATCGTCCACTCCCAATGCATTGTATCCCACGTGTCCAATCCCTAGGTCTCTTGTATCTCTGATCCTGCCCGTACTTCTCGTGGGAGCTTGTATTGCACCTACAGATCAATTGTTTGGCATTGACCTCAGCTGTAGTTCTCTCTATGGTTACCACCGGATATGCCGGGGGACCAGCAGGAGGAAGCCAGTTGTTTGTTTTTTTTTTAAACTTATTTGGGTATAGTAGAGTATTTACCGAAACCCAAAGAGCTTCTCACCACCGAAGCATGTCTTACAACTGGCAATACATTAGTGGAGGGGTGGAGGGTCTTCCTCTAGCGAGTGTGAGGAGGCAATAGCCGGACAGCTGCGTTGGGTTGGTTAGGGATTGCGAGGCAACCTGGCTATGAGGACATATTTCAATGCGGTGTCGGTTGTTGGCTCGGGCAAGGGTCCGAGTACCGAGCAGACCTGAGGCAGTAGTCGACCCAGTCGTCAACGAGTGAATATCCCCAGGCGGCCGTTTTCAGTACAGGAAGGATCCCCCAGAGGCTAAGCAGACCCACCGAGTTCCGTCTCCAGTTATTCCTCGGTACAAAGGAAAGGCCATACAAATAAACAACAAGGACTTGGTGAAAGTATAAATATTCCTTCCATTCCTGCTCTTCCGTTTCATTCTTCTCCTTAATTCCCCTCTCCCGACCTCTACTCCTAGTTTCCCCCAACGCGACCGCTTGGAGATTTTAATCCAGCCAAGAATTTCTTCAAAATGGCCCCCATTGCTGTTCAAGAACCGACAATACCTCCCACTACCACTGCCTCCCATGTCGAGCCTCCCTCCACCCACCCCGATCTGATCCGTGTCATTCGCAGCCCCAAGGCCTTTGCCAGTGGTGCTGTATCACAGGTTGCCCTCCCTGCTGGCGCTCTTCTGACCAAGATTACCACCGCGACCCCAGGAACCAAGGCCTACACCTCCGTCCAGACAGGCCCCGACACCCACATCGAGCTCAATTCCGACCTGGTCTTCTGCAACCACTCCTGCAACCCATCCCTCAACTTCGACATGCACAAGATGGAGGTCCGCGTCGTGGATGACCGGGCGCTGGCCGTCGGCGATGCCTTGACCTTCTTCTACCCCAGCTCCGAGTGGGATATGGACCAACCCTTCCAATGCAACTGCGGGGCGGGGGATCAGTGCAAGGGATTGATCCAGGGTGCTAAGGACCTGACCCCGGAGCAACTCAAGGGCTACTGGTTGAACCCGCATATTGAGCAGCTGCTACAGGAGAGGGGATCAAACTGAGTGGACAAACTTTTTCCATTCTCCTGCATCTGTCTGCTTTTGTTCTTTCCTTTTGTCCGTTGGATCCCGGATCTCCACGGTTTTTCGTTCTATTATTTTCCGCTGTATACCTAGACACAGAGCTATGGAGGAGCAACATTGAATTTACAGCACTAAACGATATCCATTGAGGGTAGAGAAAAAATATATATAGAAATAAATATGACTGTACATACAACCATCTCATTTTTTTTTTTAAAAAAATTCTCTTCATCAGTCTCTTTCAATTCTTTTCTTTTGAATCGTGTTTGTGGAGAAGAAGGAGGGGAGAGCTGGCAGAAATGCCGTTGCCCCGCGATTCCTCCCGCAAGCGAATTTCCTCGCCGACTTCCTCCGCCCCAAATCGATGGGTCGCCGCGGCACATCGTTGTCCTCTTGAACCATGGAAACCCGCAAGTGCATCAGAGCTCAGAACTCAGCTCATGACTTCATGAAATCAAGATATTGCCTGGGGGGGAGAATCCTTTGATTGCGTTGTAAAGTCATACGCCTCCACCTGCATGAAAGATATCACTCACATAATCAATTCCAGCCTCAAGGGAAACTAAGGGAAGGTGGGGCACTATCACATGGCACATCTTCTTTGTTAGCCCTCCGGACGTCCTGGAGGAAAAATTGAAACAGTATGAGGTTCTCCGTTCCTCCGGGGTTGGTCACGCTGAGTCTCGCGACTTGGCCAACCTGCTTGTGAAGATTTAACACGGTAGGAGTTATGGCAACCGTGTCCGATATTAGCCTGAAACCGAATATATCTCGAAAATTGCGTCATGTGATAGTTTTGGGATTCGTCGGACAAGATTCGTCGTGATCCTTCCTTCTCTGTCAAATATGGGAAGTCTCGGAAGCGAAGCCTGCGAGCTACCAAGATCTTGAACATAGTATAATCATAAGTTAGAATAAAAGATCTATAGAATATGCAGACTTGGGAGGGAAAAAAGATGAGTGGAGCCGATCTGCTTTACTTGCCTTAGTGAATGACGTAGATCGGCCAGCGGCAGATGATAGATCACACATGATTTCTGCCGGCATAACACTCACCGTTGTGTGTACCGCTCCAGATATCCTTTGTCTTCATAAGAACCAGACGATCTTCCTCCACCACCATATCTGTACCGTCCCAGGATACTACTAGAGTGGTTGTTAAACATGAATAATAACCTGTCAACTTTAAATAATCTACGGCGAGATCTAATCATTTCCGGGTTGAAATGGGTAATCCACTCCCACGTTTTGAGACCGTGGAGTCTTTGGTGATCACTAGGGCCTCGGTGGTTGCAAGGGTGGATGAGATGAGGTGGTCACGCAGAAGATTTTGTTGAAGGCCTTTGTTCAATTAGTTACTGCCATTTTCAAGGGTGCTGATAATGGCGAGCAGCCCTTTGTTGTGTATTATGTAATTGGCCCTACTGAAGAAATCGTCTTGAAAAGGAAGGCTCCACTGGCGTAGAATGAAACCGTTATATATTTTGACATTTAGTGGAATTGAACTTAAAAAACATTGGTTTACAACGGGATTTTCTTTACAGGATTAAAGTATCTTAACACAGGAATTGTATTAAAGGCTCAGTTTATATATTGAATCTCATGGGTTGTTTAAAAAAAGATAATTTTGAATTTATATCGCACCTGTCGCATAGAACCTGGTTCGAGTCCATCAATGGGCCAATCACAGACCCGGAAATGTTAACAACACGTGATTTCAGCCCATGTCATAGAACGGTATGGATTATGAAGAGTTGAGCTCGATTGATATTTAGAGAATAAGTAGTAGTATATCATTAATAATGTTACTAGTAGGTTTGGAGAGAAAAGAGAAGGATGCCTCCTCACGCTGTGCATACATACAAAAAAAGAAAGCGGTAGGGTTCGGCATAGGCAATGTAGGGCACTGCCGGCAGCTGAGGAATGAAGAAATTATTGAAATATCGTACGATATCTTTTTTTTTTTTACATTTTGGATGTCATATTTCTCTCGTGGGCCCGAGGACTCGGCCCGAAGAGTCGGGGGCTGTCTTGTTCCTGGCTGGAATGGTATTTTGTAGTGCCACTGCTAACTTCTAAGTGGTCATCTCCGTGCATACGTCGTCCGACCCACAATTCCGAGGGAAACCCGCAGCAATTACGCAGCAATTGTACATAACGTGGAAAAGCCTCGTGGCATTTTGAATATATTTTTCTCTTGGCTGCCTACTGAAACGCCTCACGGGTGGCCAACTTACTCGCTGTTTTCCGTTTGCCTGTTGGTGATTTTCTTGCCTCATGATTCGGGTGTGAGGTGTGGTGGCTAAATTCAGGCACAGTGTCAATTCTAAGCGAGCTCAGGAACGTTCCTGTTTCTGATTGTTGTAATTAGAGGTTCCGTGGTCTATTTCTGCTTTGAACCAGGGGACGTTGATACTTCTTGTAAGAGATTTTTGGCTCAAAGCAAGAACATTGGTGAACCAGCTCTGACCGGGCTTAGTCAGGCCTTGTTTGTGCCTGGACCAGAGAAAATTGTAGAAGTAAATTCTGGATTCGCCTTTGGCCCAAACTTGACGATCCATGGTACGCTTGTCGCAGCCTTTCTCACTCTAGAAGCGAGGGAAATAGTTAAACTTCCGTGCTATGCCGCCACGTGAAACAAGTTGTGCGTATACAGACAGGGGGGAGGAACCCTGAAGACAAGCATAAATTTAGTAGAGATATCCGCAGGTAGGACAATAAAATTCTCTCATAAACCATATCAACTGGCAATTTTGCATTGTCAACGTGAATGGTGCCGCCTGGGGGGGTAACACAACTACTGTAAACTGAGAAACAGCCGAGGGCAACAATAAGATCCACCTTTGATACCTTGTTTCCATTGATAATTTGACGCTGATTTGATTCCACACCCACCGTCGTAAGCCAAATTCCAGTCTTTGACCCACTTTTTCTTTCTCATGGCATTGAGAAATTGTATTGAATAGTTATTGGAACAGCCTTGGCTCCCCGTCTCTGCATTTTTGATAACACTTCTCAACCCACATTGTCTTTCACGGCTCCTGCGCGGCAGTTGACATGCCAGTGGCAATGCCCATACCCTCAATTTCCCTCAAATACAGCATCATAGCACGGCGAACGCAGTGCTTGGCGATGGATGATTTCCCTCAAAATGGGTCTTACCGAAGCTGCTGATGCAAGACCCCCATATGAAGTTGGCCAATTGTAGCAATAGCCCTTTAAAGTTCAGGGGCAAGCCACTATCTCAAACACTTCAAAGAGTTTTCTGTGGGTACCCATTGTGGTTTCGAGGACGAATGATGGTGCTTTGACATCCGTCACACAAAGGCTCTCGAGTCTTTCAAGCTTGGTTTTGCCAATGACAAGCCTCTTCCCCATTGATACTGACTTCACCTCCATTGTATCCACCCACGGTGGATGATGTCCTTAGAGTTATTGTTGCTAACGTAGGCCCAGGCCCACATATTCAAACTAAGAACCATCCAGACACTCACCATGGGTTCCAGACCGTTGGAGTCTTCGTACCCCCAGTGGCGTGGACGAACTCTTGAAGTCCAAAAATTATATATAGAAGGTGCATCTCCTGGCTCATTCTTTCCTTCCTTCCTATCCTCATCTCACTTCTTTTCTTCACATCACTCTTTTTTATTTCAAACACTTTTAGTAGTTATCAAACTACTAGTCATTCCTTTAGTTCTGCTTTTTCTCTGTTACCCAGTGTAACAGTTCACAAACTTTGACTACCTACCTCAAGTTACCTTTCTTCCTCTTCGCTCGACGCGACCTTACATTCCTTCAAACACAATTGAAAATGCAGTTCACCAAGTCCCTCTTGCTGCTGGCAGCCCTTGCTTCTAGCTCCCTCGCCGCCCGTGTCCAGGGACACGAACGTCGCCAGGCCAGCTCCACCGCCTCTACCTCCGGCTCATACTCCACCGCTGGATTCGGTGCTAGTACCTCTAGCTCCGGTGATGGTATCACCTACAAGGGCAACGTTGGAAACCCCTGGGGTAGCAACATGATCGAAATCTCCGCCGACCAAGCCAGCTCCTACAAGTATGTGGCTCAGATCTCCGGTCAGAACACCGAGGCCTGGACTGTTGTCTTCTTCAACAAGTACGGCCCCGACGGCCTCATGGACGGCTGGTATGGCCACTCCGCCGTCACCCTCACCCTCAACCCCGGCGAGACCAAGTATGTTGCCTTCGACTCGGACACCAACGGTGGCTTTGCCGCCGCTCCTGGTACTACCATCCCTACCGATTCCAATGGCGGATACGCGAGCACCTGGGGTGAATTTGATTTCGGCAGTACTGGCAACAGTGGCTGGTCTGGATATGATGTCTCTGCTATCGTGCCCCAGAATGCTGGCTTGGAAGTTCAAGGAATGCGCATCTGTGAAACCGTTGGTGGTGTCTGCTCCTCCATCACCCCAGGTGCTGCTGTCGTGGACAATGCTTATACTACTGCTGAGACTGATATTGGCGGTATCGGTGGAAACATTTCCGAGGACCGCCAAATCACCTTGGATGTTACCATCGACTATCAGGGTTAAAAACGTTATAGATGGTTTTGGAGGAGGAATGATGAAAATGAATTGAATGTATCCAAAAATCGATAAATTATGAACAAACACTCTTTATACAAAATTCTTTATTTCCGTTAGTATTTTTAGATGGCCGTGAGTAAATGGTTTGTAATCTCGAATCTCCCCGTCTCGAGTCCTGCACCATCCGATTGTGTTACCGTAAATCTTATGGCTGCGTAACTCTGCCCAACAATAATTCAACAGCATTTGTACCTGTTGAGGACTTGGATTTGTTCACGTGTTGTTGATTGTTGGATAAGGTTCATCTTCAACCTACTGGCTGGGTTAGTCATCGTTGTTCACCAGTCCTTGAAACCCGATTCTGGGATAGAAAGGTACTACCTCAAAAGCAGGCTCTACCTTAGTATTCAGATGAGCTGGTGAAATTTATACTGTACTCTGAATATGCCAAGAGGATACAGGTTCTGATTGGTTATTTGCAGATCTTACTCCGCACGGTTTAATTCATCCCGAATTATACCCCGCTCGACTCGGTTTATCGACTTAAACGAAGCTGTTGATGTGGCTAGTACTCATAGAACCATCGTTGACTATCAGTTAAAAAAAATGGCATCAGGACAGCCCCCTCCCCGCGGGGTGCTTGGCATTAATTATAATGAGCAACTTGGCTGGATGGACGATGGCGAGATGCAACATATGGGCGCCCAATGGATGCGTGGCTTCATCGACATGCATCTGTTTAACAGCCTGCACCCGGAACAGGACCCGAATGTCCAGGTATTTTTGAGGGTTAGAGAGGCTGGGTTCAAGACCATCCTCAGCCTGAAATGGAATTATCTGGAGTCGGACTTCCCCAGCCCCGGTCACTCCAAGCACGCCGATGAACTGCAGCGACTGGTCCCCTTACTCCAGCTCGTGATGGGAAAGGTGGACATCCTCGTCATCGGAAACGAGCCATTTATCGAGGCCAGGCCAGGCTGCTGCGACCAACGCCTTAACATCTTCTACGAGACCCTTGCCGACACCGTGATCAACTTTCGCAACACCCACAACTCATCCACGCGGCTGTACATGGGAGCCCTGAACCGGCTCGACCTCCCAGAGAAGCGCACACCCGCGATTGAGCGGATGCTCCAATACATCGCATCCAAGCCCGAGCTCGACGGCGTTGATCTGCATCTGCACATGCCCGCTCTGGCTGGCCACGCGAATATGCTGGAGTACGTTCTGCCGCGGATCCGCCCCGACCAAAACTTCCTTGTCACCGAGTTCTCGTCCATCTGGCACTGGAAAAAGCACATGACTGATACCGCGTCAACCGAGTTTTGCACGAAATACGGCTTCCCGCCCGACACCAAGGTTTACCAGGTGATCAACGCGGGAATGAAGAACCCCATGCCCTTCGCCCAGTGGAAGGACTTTCTGATGAATGAGCCGTGGTATATGGAGAGAAGGGGATTTATTGCCAATGCTGTGAAGCTATACAGATCGACGGGGCGTCTGGACGTGGCTACCTATTGTATGTGCCCGATGAGGATGCGCAAACGGCCGATGCAGCCGGGAGATAACCCATGGATGCTGAATGGATTGTATGCGCCGTCAACTGTCCAGTTGAAGCCTGATCAGTCTCGGCATCTTAACTTTCCTTGGGGTGAACAGTACCGAAGGATACAGAGGGGCGAAGCATGATGGACCTGCTTGGAGTTGATATGACACTGAGGTGTGTGTGAGGCAGTTGGATGATGTGTATGGCTGGAGGAAGCGGAGGTTTCGTCTTAAGGGACACGAAATAAAAATCTTTTCTTTTCTTTTCTTTTTTTGCGCTGTATGTAGGAGAATATGATATGATACTTATATTCTGGAGAGGGAAAGTAGTTGGATTTCATTTATTAGTTTGGCTGGGATGCTTCTAATATAAGGCCATCACTAAGCCAGGAATATCACATGGGATTACTCTATTATATTCTATCTCTCCACCAAAATTATCAAAAGTTTAATATATATTGACCGATTTTTCACACAGGATGTATACTTGCATAGGCAGGTTTTTACTTCTTTCCTGCGAGCCTTGTAATATATCTATTTTATTTATTTATTTAATGGATACTGTTTGTAATTCCAACACTGCACCCCTTTCCATTCTACCTGTTCTTAATATACGGAACAAAGCTAAGCAGAGAGTATTAAAAAATTTATGAATACTGGTCAACCTTGGCCTATAATAGAAAAGCTAACTCTCTAATATATCAGAGAGTAAATTTTCGAAGAATACTGTTAAACTATCTCTAAAGATGAAAATAGTTATTACCTAAGGCTTCGCGAATTAAGTATGCATATAATAAAGAGTCCATGCTTGCGGCTGGCCACGAACGGAATCATCTTCCAACCTTTCTGCTATCTGCGAGATCAATGGTCAGCTAGGCTCTTTACTGTGATTCCCCACAATCTCCAGAATGAGGTGGAACTGAGATTTTAATACTAACCTAGATTGACTGGGGCCGGTCAATACCGAGGTCTAGAATGCAGCTGTTGGAATCCAATTTTTGCGGGAAAATCCGAAGAGGGGGGGTGATGGGTAATTGGAAGGATGGGCCACGACCTAAAATGGGGCTGAGTCTGCTGTTGGGGGGGATAGAAGGCACCAAACATTTTGACGCTGGCACCAACTCCTCAGCTTTCCGAGTAGGTACTGACAAGGCATTCGATACAGGAAACTCTGGTGTGGTACCCATGCTGACCTCTTCTTCCTACGAGGCACCTTAGCTCCAAGAGAGTATGGAAACCCTAGACCAATGGCAGCCATCTAGAGCCATGGGAATATGCAACCTGATTGGCCCGCTCGCGTATGACGTCATAGGTTTATTCCACTATTCCCTTTTGGGAGGTATATGTCTTGGTTCCAGATATTTTCTGATACAGAATGCTGCTAGTTAAATTAGCATCGCTTATTGTGAGTGGGATAGGAACTGGAAAGTTCCGTATCTTTATTTAGATTGGAAATTTTATATTTAAGAAAGAAAAAATGGAATTGCGCGAGATCATGTCTTCTGCAAACTGGACGGTTCCTGCTCTTTTGTCTTCTTTGGGATCGCACTACCTTTCTCCCTTCCTAGAAAACCCATTTGCATACCTAAGTGAAACCACATTTATCAGGATTCTCCTTGCTCAGATCATCACCGATACCATCCAAGGTTCTGTCGAGGTACGGACGCAGCCCTGCCGAGTTTTGTACCCGCCCCAGTTGGTCTCTCACCTCCTTTACTGACCAACCGTACCAGTAGAGCGTACAACATACGATTAGCCATGGCAGAAATCAGTCACGAACTTATCATCTTCCTGGTGCTAGTTGGCTGTCTTGCCGCCGTCCTAATCGGGTACTCGATCCATTTTATCTCTACAAACGGCTTTCGTGACGAGGGAGAGCGGGAGATGAGCTTCGAGCAGAGACAGTACATGCGAGCGAGTCGGCAGCGGAATCTTCAGTGGATGTTTCGGGAGGCTCGTACCCGGGACGTTGAAACGCCTGCTGACCGGGGATTTCACCAATAGTGGATGAATTATGGTGCAAGGGCTCACATGTGTCGGAGTCTGGCATATTCTGGGATAGCAAACGGGAGGAGTCTAGGGCGCTATTCGCGTTTTCATGGCATTTTCTTTGGGTTTATATTTATGGTGTTTATGGATTTGGGTCGTTGGTTATATGGAATAAAAACCGGAATGACAAGGGCATATGAAATTGAGTACGATGGTTGGATATTTGGCATTTACATAGGTCGAAAGTGTATTTATCTTTTTTTGAATACTTACATAACTTTGGTTCTCCTTTTGCTCGATTACCAGCCTATATTCCTGAAAGACTGATTCGGGGCTATTTCCTATGCCTTTGGCGTCTCTCCGAATCCGATATACGATTTCGACAGCCTCTCGCGGACATACTACC
Source organism: Aspergillus diversus (assembly GCA_027569885.1). Lineage (NCBI taxonomy): Eukaryota > Fungi > Ascomycota > Eurotiomycetes > Eurotiales > Aspergillaceae > Aspergillus > Aspergillus diversus. Next base: position 763,984 of record JAPDKZ010000013.1, on the reverse strand, counting down.
AGAATTAGTCAGTGTCTGGCACATCCAGCCATAAGTATTGTAAATTACTCACCTCTCCGGCTTTGATCGGCCCTCTTGCCCGTCGAGAGTCTTGCCCACTGATGCAGCTGGGTAGAACCCCGACAGTGGCATCGTAGTCTACACCGAAGAAGAAGGGGATTGAATAGCGGTCTTCTCCTGTTAGGTTAGTGGCTCGATGGACAGTCGACCTGAATTTTCCACCTGTCCTGGGACATGTTAGTCTCAAATTTTTATGCACTCATACGGATATGGACACGGTAAGGGCCAAAAGTTCAGTACCACAGAGACATAAAATCCCCGATATTCACGACTAAAGTTCCCGGTATAGGCATGGCAGTGACCCATTGGTTCCGACTGTTGAGGACCTGCAACGCCGGCACACTATCCTGGGCAAGGATCGTGAAGCATTCATAGTCCTGTTCCATTGGTGAGAATTAAATTAACCATTATGGACCGTGAAAGGGAGAAAATATTAGAATGGCCTACAGTATGTGCTTCAATACCCACTCTCTCCTCCCCTGCCACTGGCTGTGGCGGGTAATGGAGGATCCGAGACATGCAACCGGGGAAGTTGACAAATTGGTCGAAATAGTTTTCTTCTAGATCGAGCGCCAAAGCAAAGACCCTCAGCAGCCGACGGCTCAGGTGAATGCACGAGCGGAAGTAGTGGAGGAAAGACTCCTTAAAGCCCGGGAGAGCCGTCTCGCTGGGCCATAAGTTTCCACCATATAGCTCGAATGGATCTGCGGGTAGGGTATCGGCGGGTCCTTTGAGGGGGTCACCTGCGATCTCATACCCGATATCGAATGATTCGGAAAGGTTGGTTTGCTCTCCAAATAGATCTTTGTCGCTGTGCTCGCCGTTTAAGGGGCTGTAGCCGTGGTATCGCTAGAATGTGTGTTATTCCTCTTGATCGAACCGATCAACGGCAGGTTCCCCGGGAGGGTCGGGAGCTCACGTTGGACTTTCCAAGGAAACATTCCAATTTTTGGGCTTCTGGAAGAGCGAAGAATTGACGAGCGGCTGCTTGCACAGCATCGGTGGCTTCTTTTGGAATTCCGTGGTTCTGGAGATATGCGTACACCCAGAGATCTTAGCTTAGTTTCCGGACGAAGTGGGGAATTACGACTGTTGCTACCTTGATGTAGAAGAACCCAACGCGCGTACAGGCATCATAGACCTCTTTGGCCAGAGCCTTACGGCTATCCAGATCTTCATTATCTAGTGGGGTAAGATCCAGGATGGGAATGTTGTCGAAGTCCCCAGAGACGATATCCTGCTGGACCTCAATGTCCCCGAAGTGCGTTTTCACCGTAGCAGTACTGGTCATGGTTGGACTGGTTGTGATGGAGTTCGCGACAATATAACAAGTAAGAGTTTTGCTTTTCCCAGGATATTTGGGGTTTCCGGAGCGTGATTTAGTTCCCCTCACTTTATAAGACGAAACGATCCTGAGGCCCAACTTTGGCCTGAGGCAGGGAGAGTCAGATGATAGGTTCGTCGTGAAACTGGACGCGTGCCATTGGCTGAACTTAGCGATACCAGATTTGTCGGCTCCAAATGCCACTGGTCTCCTGCGCATTTCCTCATCTCCAACTCCAACAAGCTACTATTCATCTCGGCGATCCGTCTTATCACAAGCGTTATCTGGAGAAACCGCTAACTTATCTCCAAATCGACTTTGTCATCGACTTTAGCCCACACAAACCGATCTAGTTTACGCTAAGGAACGTTTCTCCACTCACTGCTCCAATGGCAGGGCGAGGATAGAAGGTAGAGTACTCTCAAGTCTTCCCAAGGCACCCTTCGATTGACGGAGTGAAAGTAGTGATTAGAATCCCCAAGACCATTGCTTTTGCTCCTATATTATATTGCCCCTGGAAGATCAGTTGGTGGCGATTTAACAGTCACCAAGCGCCCATGAAAGAGCCGTGATCTATCATGCAGGAAGGTCACAAGCGATGGATGTCAGAAAGTTACTTGGCATCTCTACAAAATTCTGTAAGAGCAAGGGGTGTATTATGAATAATGGATTGCAAGGAAAGTTTCATGTAACGTGCATCTAAGCAGGATTGTTGCCTCTGCAACTGCCTGACTAGGGCCGGATGTAGTCGGACCTGTCGGAATGGAGTATCCGGCTGATACATCCAGCGAATCCTCCTATATGTATATAAGGGGGTGGTCGAGGGGCCGTCATGACATCCTTGGGTTCATCCGAGCACCTCGTTCATTTTTATCTGACCCGTTTCTCTAACTTGAAAGCTTAGTCTGAACACAATGCCCGTGGATGTTCTAACTACCCTCCAGTATGCCCCTCTGGATATGAGCCGGGAACCGATAACTACCTCCGATGAGCTGTATGAGCGGATATGTGACGTGAGACCTGCGGAGATTCACGATGTCAATGGAAAAGAGCAAGCCTACGATCTGGATATCCACGGCTTCGAGTACATGAGACACCGTAGCGCCCACATTCCCCTGTCTGATACGAGCACCATCAAGCAAAATCTCTACCCTGAGATTGCTCAGCTATTGAAGAATCGGTTGGTGATCCACAGCAGACCTAGGCTGTCTTTAAGCTCTGCCTGTACTGACGAGCTACCAGAATGGGGGCTACACGCGTCCACATCATTTCCCACAAGTACCGCAACGCCCTCTCTGACGTAGGAAACGAATACAGCGGAGTCGCCGGCCCAGCACCAAACGTGCACCTTGACAACACCTACGTAGGAGCGCGCACGTATCTCTTCTCCAGGCTGCCGGACGAAGCCGAGCGTCTCTCAAAGACCCGATGGGCACTTGTCAATGTCTGGAAACCACTCAAAACAATCAAGAGGGACCCTCTGGCCGTCCTTGACTCGACATCGCTGCGCAAGGGGGACGGTTTTGGCGTGATGGTCGACTATTTCGCCAACCGACGGGCCGAGAACGAGAAGCTCCACGCGAGAGTGTCATGGGAGATTGCGACTTTAAACTACGCCCCCTATCTTCGGTGGTGTTACAAGGCTGGAATGACGACTGACGACGTGCTTCTGCTCAAGATTGCAGATTCGAAAAACGGGAATAGGGCAAGGGGGTTTCACTCATCGTTTAAGGACCCTAATATGGCGCATATCAAGGAACCCAGGGAGAGCGTGGAGTTCCGGTGTTTTGTCTTCTTTGAGGATCAGCCGTTGGATGGATCTGTAGACCAAAAGCTGCGGCTGCAACTCTCTCTTTGAATAACTGTAAGGAGGTCTTTACTATAACCCTAACTATAGAGGTGACACCCTCGTAGCTGGCTCAACTGTAGTATGTAGAAAGACAGGGAAGGCTATCTTTGTTGGACCGCATGAGTCGACCACTTCCTGTACGCCTGTCACCTCCTTCAGTATTCTCGGCATTTTTCATCTGGTATATCCAGTGGGTCAGCAGAGTCAGCTCGATTAGGGTCCGACTTCTCACCTCGGGTCGGGGCCAACGGGGCCCGATTATGCGCACGAAAAATGTAAATTATGAAGAAAGTACCGCTGGAAAGTGTTTAATATAATATTTATTATGTTGACTGAAACGAAGCCCTAGCTTGGGGCATCCTGGCTAGCCTTTTTACGGTGATGTCAAGTCTCAAATTCATGCATCTACTATCCAGCACCTACCCCCATCTTTTGATATCCCTACCAGAATTGTTCATTGCGATTTAAATTCCGCAAGGATAGGCGCAAGATCGGAATTAAATATCGACCGTGGGGATCTTAATTAGGAAGTCGCGGGCGCGGAATATGACTGAATACGGAAGGAAGGGATGGCCTGCATCGTGCTGAAGCCGACGAATCACGCCCCTTGCTCTCTCACCTGGAACGCAGTAAAAGCAGTTATCCTGCTTCATTTCCTGGAGATTAGCCGATTCCCCGAGGTTGAAAAGAGGCGAGGGTATAAATACTCCCGCGCTCAGGTTTTCTTCTTATACACACCACTCGATCGGGCTCAAAAGTGTATGGTCCGGGATCCATATACGTACAAAAATCGACATATTGAAAATGCTACCCTCCTACTTCCTCTCCCTATTACCTTTCCTTGCCGTTACCCTTGCAGATGGTGGGGTCGTGGGCGGCGTCCCAGTCGATATCGCCGACTATCCATATGTCGTGGCACTCGAAAACGACGGTACCCAAGTGTGCGACGGCACCATTATATCACCCGACCAAATCCTTACAGCGGGGCATTGTGTCAGCATCTTCACCGCTAAAGACCTCATCGTACGGTCAGGCTCGTCGTTTCGCGTGAGCGGCGGGTATCTCACCCGCGTCAAGAGCTTTAGACTCCATCCGAAATTCAATATCAACACGGTCGACTATGACGTGGCTGTGATCAAGCTGGAGAAGACCCTTGCTTGGGGGTCGCCTATCCCCATACAAAACAGCGGAGAGAAGCTGGGCCCGGATGCTCAGGCGGTGGTTGCGGGTTGGGGGAATCTACGCGACAATGGGATCCAGCCTGGTGAGCTCTACGCGGTTACTGTTCCGTTTGTGAATCATGATACGTGCAAGCGGGATTATCCGGACCGGGTCACGGATCGGATGATCTGTTTTGGGAAGAAGGGGAAGGATGCGTGCCATGGGGATAGTGGTGGTGGGATATACAGTGGAGGACGGGTTGTTGGGATTGTGTCGTGGGGGAAGGGCTGCGCGGTGGAAAAACAGCCTGGGGTTTATACAGACGTGAGCAACCGGGAAATACACGACTTTATAACGCAGGGCCAGTGAGGGCTGAGCGGGAGGCATATTTTTGATATGAGACAGCTGACGAAATTTGTGTCCGCAATATCGAATCAATCTCTCAACAATTGATTAAAATCTAGCTAGGAAAAGGAGACAAAAACAACCACCCTCAGCGTTCCTGTCCCTTCCCAAACGGAAACACATCCTTCCCTCCTATGATTTTGGACGTATCGCCAATCAAGAGATTATCATAAGTCACCATGAACGGCAAACCCGGCTCAAGAAACTTGGCGTTGTCTTCTTTCAAAACACCCCTAAACTCCTTACTATTATAGACCTCAAGCCAATCATCCCAGTTTCGCACCCAGATCTCAGCACAGCCATCATAGTCCAGCAAACGGCCTCCCCTGAGACCACTTGCAAGCTCCTTTAGCTCGGGAGGTTGACAACTCTCGGAAATTTTTAGAACCATTTATCAACCCAATATAACTAACTAGAGGTGAATGTCACTCTTACCTGTACGTATCGTAGGACTTTGTCTTGCCATTCACAGACCGTAAAGGTGAGATCCTTATGGACCGTCTGCCAATGTTTGTAAAAGTCTTCATGGGACATGTGCTCAAGCTTCTTTATGAAGAAAGTGATTTTTATAGAGGGTAGGATATTATTGGTCTCTGGGCTTTGGTCGTGAATCGGGTGGTTAGGGTTGGTGATAGTCATTATGAGCTCTTTTTATTCCGTTTATTATTATTTATTTTTCAGTCTGACTGGTTTCAAGTTTTTGAATAATTGGTGTCACGAAGGGAGTAGTTCTTTCCCTGTGACTATCCTGAAGACGTCGGGGGAAGCGTTTTATACCATATGGAAGGGGGGTATATTGGACTAGGCAGCCCTTGCAGCAGTCTGAAGTAACGATGAAGTAATGATACCGATTGAGATTTATTAGAGGGGAACATTTGAAGGTATAAAAGTCTATCCTGGAACTGTCGTCTGTATGCTTTCCCTTCACTGAGGGTTGGTCCATGGCAAAATCTAACATCGAATGATTATATTTGAATGCTTGAACGAGACGAATGCAAGCAAGGACCTGACTAAGGCTCAAAGATATCTATTTAAACACGATGATTGCAGATAAAAAACACCGTAAATATATCAATGTTGCCCCCCCTGGAGAGGCTGCACTGGTTTATTCAGATACGGCCACCCTTCGCCGTCGATGTGCAACTTATTCCACCCAAACTGGAAAAAGGCGCGCGATAATCCCTTCTTTTTATCCGCATAGTGGTAATAAAGCACAAGCCCGTGCTTTGGGTCTTCAAAGACCCCCTGTCCACCCGGGCCGTAGATATTTGCATGAGACGTGAGTAAGTCCGATCCACCAGGCACGGGGATCTTTGCATGAGGCCTAGTTTCAGGTTGCAAGCATGCGGTTCCATTTCTGTCAACCTGCATCCAGCATATTAGCATGGGAAATATCGGCCGAAAAAAAAAGAGAGTATAAAGAAGAGGGCAACTTACGAAATTCCCGGTGCCAGACTTGGACCGGCACATTACAATCCTGTATTCCTCGCCTTGTTTAGGGAGGCGTCTCTCATAATTGCCAGCCCGACCTGCCGAGAAGAGTAAATAATACCAGCCCTTTTGATGGAAGATGAACGATGCTTCGATATCATGATTCGCGGTTCGATTAACAGCGAACTGAACTGCCGGCGCACTTTTTTCCAGGCTAAGTGGCCCTCCCAGTGGTACTTGGAAGAGACCATGCCAGTAAGAGCCAAAGTTGAGTCGTGGTTTACCGTCGATGGAGACCCAGTTCGGGTCAATGGCGTTATAAGGTGATTCCTTCACGGAGTACAGTATCCCACCGTGGTTCTCCCAGCTGCCTGGGGTAAGGTCTTTCGAGGTTGCCACTCCAATCATGCTGTTCTTTGAACCTAATTTTGACATGGAATAGTACATGTAGTACAATTTCTTGTCCTCTTCGTAGTGAACGTCGGGAGCCTGAACTTTAGTTAATAACATCGTCCTAGGAGTGGGTAGAAGGGTTTCTTTCTCCCTATATTTGGAGATAGACGGCTTCGCTCATAGACTCACCCATATTTTCCCGTTGTTAGGATGTCTACTCTTCCACCCGTCTTCATGTTCGCCATCCTCGAACGCTTTCCCAACATCTTTCCACGGCCCTGTCAGCGAGTCTGAGCTGTGGATAATGATGCCTGGACCCGTTGAGAAGCGAAAATATTTCCCATCAGACTTGCGTTGATATAAGGCCGGGTCTACACCCCAGCAGTCACCTGTACATGGTTCAGGTGCAGGGTATCCAGATGTAGGGGTTTGAGGTGTAGGTGTATGTGTAGATGTAGGGTCTTTGGGTGTAGTAGGGTGGGAAGGGAGCCCAAAAATCGCGCTTAGAAGAGCGAGAAAATCAATCCTCATCTTTTTAATGTATATTAAAAGGCACAAATAAGAAAAGAAGAAAAGGGAAATAGATAGTTGAGGTGAGAGGTAGAAAAAAGAAAGCTCCGAGAACAGCGGATGTTTAGTTTAATATAGATTTGATATTTGTCCTGTCCTGAAGGGGACGCCTGGGAAATCTGCCCTGTGTTAGTACAGCCAAAAGACACCATCTTGGAATGTAATTAAGGTTGGTCTGCGTTGGGTATAGGTGGATAGCGATTGTAGTTTTAGTATATGTGTTCCTTGTTGTTGTTGATAGCGCTGTATTTAATAGTCGCCAACTTCTCAGAGTGGAATGGCACTGGACTTACTCGCACACTAGGGACTTGAACTCTGAAACACTAGATTGCAGGAAGAAGTTCATAGAGTAACTATCTCCTTCAGCCTCCCTTGGTGCCTTCTCTAACATCTTGGTTGTTGTTAGTTGTTGGTTACTAGATCGACTTTCCGAGTCCGTTTTCGCAGTGGATAGTTTTTGGCCTCATGATAATTTCCATCGCGGCTGCCTACATCAACTCAAAATATTTCGCTATACCACCTTTGGAGAACATCAATTCCGTGCTCGAAATTCCTACCAAATTATAATAAAGGGGGATTGGTGAAGTTGGGTTGGTACTATGAGGTCCAACGGCTTGCGGTCACGAGGGCCACGAGCAACAACCGCAGCAGCGATTCCATGCCCCAATTGAATCACGCCCAAAGCCAAAATCCGCCTTGACGATCCAAAACAATAAGATCCACAGAAGGAAGAGATATGATTATTGGACCCTTCCGAGCTTGTTGGGTTGGATCGCACCTGCCCGGCGGTTAATTTGGGGCCATGCTGTGGCAGTGCAGGGTAGCTCGGAGCTTAGCACTTGGCTCCTGGCACCAAAACTCCACGATTTTATCAGCATTCTTGAATCGTTTAATTATTTGTGGAATGAATCTTCTGCTTTTCTCTTTTTTCTCTGTACTTGGTCTTTTCTGGGGGTGCCCACCGCTAACCAACCAACACTGATGGCCCAATGACTGAGATCCACGACGACACCATGGTGGTGGTGGTAGCCAATCAGTCATTCAATACCAAAGTAAATTTGATTAGAATTGAAATGAACTAGTTTTAGCGAGGGGATGTCTGTTCCTTGGTTTAAGTTTGTGTATCATGTCCAAGGATTGGAAGGAGGGAGGTGCTTTATGGGCCGCATCATTAGGATCGTTGAATGGATTGAAAATCGGCAAAAAGACATTTGAAGTACCTAGGTAGTTGAAAAAGTTGTGAACCACACACGTGGCATTTCATAACAATATAATCTATGTCTATACTCTATCCGAGGGAACATTCCCATCCCCCTCTACTATATTAACCCGATAATAGGGAAATTTCCGACTAGGCACCCGCCGCTCAAACAAGACATCCAGCTCTTCAAATGTCCTACCCCTCGTCTCGGGAAGGCACCAAAAACAGTAGATGGCACATAAGGCACTGGTACCAGCGAACAGGAAGCCCATCTTCCCGCGCCAGTTCCCTTGATCCTCGTTCATCGCGTACGGAATTACAACAGAGAACACGACGGACCATATATAGCAGCTGACGGTGGCGAGCGCAATGGTCAGGCCTCGCAGTCGAGTTGAAGACACCTCCACGAGCAGCACATAGCAAAACGGCCCAAGGCTCAGATCATAGACAAAGGTGCAGACAAGCATCAACGCACATTGGGCCCAGATGGTGGCGGTTTGTCGGGGGGCGAGATCCACTGCGCCAATCGCGAAGAGCACAATCGCTAGCGCGGAGCATCCGAAGAGATACATCGTGCGCCGCCCAACGTATGAGAGCAGGAACCACGAGATACAGGTCCCCAGGAAGCCGATCGCGGTCAGGCCAATATTCATAGAGAAGGCATCAGCGGCATCTAGCCCAGCGAGCTCCATGAAATGCACTGCGTAGCTGATGAAGAAGACATTCCCCGTAAAGGCTTGCATGCTGTAGGCCATGACGCAGATGAGGAGGCGCCGGAAGTTGGGGCCGCGGAAGCATTCTAGGTAGTGTGGGCGGTCACCCTGGAAGCTGTCTTCTAGGGTGATTGTCTCGCGGATATGCGCGAGCTTATGCGTGACGTCGACCGTGGGCGTGGCTAGACGACGCAGCGATGTAAGCGCCTCGTTGTAGCGGCCCTTCCGACACAGCCAGTATGGCGGGTCGGGGCAGAAAAAAATGAGGAGGAGCATGGCACAGGGCAGAACCCATTGGGTGGCAATAGGGATCTTGTAGGAGAAAACCGTGTCCAGCGGTTCGGTGCCCTTGAGGATGCCCGAGGCGATCAACGACCCAATTGAGAAGGCCAAGTTTGTCATTGTCGCTGCGAACCCACGCAAGACAAGTGGCGTCACTTCTCCCACATACGCGGAGGCGCAGATCGGATAGAAGGCAATAATGCAGCCGTTCACAAGCTGTCCGACGAAAAGTTGGGCAGGGGAGTTACTGAAGAACTGGATGAAAATGAAGCCAATAGATAGCACCGAGCACACGGCGATTATCTTCCGCGGCCCGAAGCGGTCATAGGCGATTCCAGAGCAAAGAGCGCCTACGATGGCCCCGAGAAGGTTGGCATAATTGAAGGCGGACAGCCATTGAGCCGCGATGATATATGAACCATTATGGTAGTAGCCATACGTTTCCTTGAAGACATCCAGGCCGACAAGCCCGCGCACTACACCTCCGTCGATACCTTTCAGTACCGTCGCCTAACAAGAGTTAGTGTATATGCATCGTCCGACGGTAGGTACCAGAAAACCTTACCAGATTCATGAACATGCCCCAGGCAAGGGCGGGCCAGTGGCGGCGCACCGCATCTCCAAAACGCAGAGTGTGCTCGTCTTTGGTGAACTCATAGGACAGAATGGCTTCCTGGGGGTCGGCACCGGCTGGGAGGGCCTGAACCAGCCGGATTTCCTTCTCAGCTGGTTTAGACATGCTGGAATGGACCTGTGTCCAAATTTTCTTTTTGTCTCAATTTTTCAAACCCTCGGAAGAGCCAAATCGGGTCAAAATGAAGCCTGAATCTTGGCGGCGGGGCGAAATTAGGAAGGAACTCGTTCGTCCCCAAGGTGCCCAAAACCAGACACTAACATTGTGTTTAGTCGACGCTTCAATGAATATTACTAATGTGTCTGAAATTAAGACAAAAGAATTATACATCAGAGAGGTCTCGTTACGCTGCCATTCCGCTGACTCCAAAAGCTGGGTGCCTCTAAGCACTCCCCGCTTCGGATATGGTGCAACAACTGCCTACGATTAAACACAGCTGAGGCAGGCCCCTCTAGTTTTCTCTCCCAGACTTTTCTAGTCTTCTCGGTCCTAGGACTGAGTGGACATTCGATTTCAAATCCAATTTGCCTATATTCCCTGTGCGCCTCGAAGCAAGCAAGGCACTGGCGTGCGAACTCCAATTTCTGCTCCTTTGGATCCAGAAACGGAAATGGAACAGAAACTCGCTCTGACCAGCCCTGTGGTGGAAACGGCTCTGGCTCAACGAAGCCGTGAATGCGAGCAGCTAGCTCGATGACCTCTCCTTCTACCACAAACGTTCCATCCCGAATCTTGGGCATTAGAAAGCAAGTGACATTATCAGCGATGACTTTCCCACTCAAGGAATACTTTTTCTGCGCGATATCAAGCCAAGTAACCACCAAGTTAGGGTCACTTTCAATGCACTTGATGCAAGTGCGGCGGCAGTTTGGCAGGAGCAGCGTATTTCCTACACTGTTGCATTTTGGAGCTGAGCATTTTGGATTGCACAGGGTCATGTAAAGAAGGCCTGCGGCATGGACACGCAGTAGGTTAATTGTTGCTAACGCCTGCAGGACATGTTGGCAGTGCTGAACGATGAATTTGTAAAACGGTAGTTTCTTGATATAGGCCTCGACCTTAGTGTTTGTCTGGCAGAGACGGCCTAGGGAGCAATAATCAAGATAGAGGAGAATCATGTCTAGTATCTCCTGGGGAACCGTGTCGAAAAATCCGGATGACACGACCAATCCGCCCCGTTTTCGTGCGGTGATATGGAGTGGCATTGGTTTCATCCCAGCCTGAGCCCAGTTTTGGGGTTTGCTCAGAACTTGAAGAAGACGGTTATCAGAGGCTTCGTCGATTCGGGTGGTAGAGCGCCCTTTGGGGGGTTTTTGCTTCTGCTTTTGGCCCATTGTGTTTGATGACTCGTTGTGTGTCTGGTTTCAAGAGGTTGGGTTCGCAGGCTGAGGTTTTAAGCCCCCGGGAAGACATCTCGCGGACTGGACGCAGCTGAATACGAGCTTCGCTCCAATAACAGAGCCAATCCGCACTGCCCCGGGCCTGTGGCGGACCATTCCAGAATCGCGGCCACCAGGAAATCAAAAGGCCATCCAGCAACATAGTAGGGTCCGACAGGATGCCCAGGCATTAATTATTTCTGCATTGCTGACACCAATGGGAGTTGGTTTAGCGTCTGCGCAAGAACAAGGGCGTCCGCTGTGCTACGGGAGCTATAATGCCCAGTGGGACGAAAAACAATAAACGTGGTCTACATGCGAAAGAGCTAGAGAGCTCTCAGTCCCAACAAGCCAAAGGCGTCAGCGGGAGCTAGCTTATCGCACCTAGGAGGCCAACGGTCACCAGAAGGTCTTCGAAAGCCAACCAGGCAAGTGTTAGAGCTACACGAGCTTACAAGACAGATAGCCCTTGCCTCTTACTTCGGAACCTGCCACTCAACAGAGTTGCAGGCGGACTCGTTTGAACTCGGGTGGCTGTGAGTCCAAAATGTTTGGGGTCATAGGTCATCTCAAAGCGCTAGTGCTTTGGCGGGACGTTCAGGTTATCGGCGACAGCTGCTTTTTCGGTGTTGACCCTGGCCCCTTTTGAGGAAGATATGCAATGCGGCAGATCCCATGGTCCAAACTCAAATTCTCAGCAAACTGTAAAGCCATAAAACCATCGTTCTTTCGACGGAAGGCGTTTGTGTTACCCGCGAATCGCGACCAAGCGACCGGAGTATCTTCCGTCCAATCTGAGCACGACTTTTAACCCCTCACGGTGAATACCAACGGTGAGCGCCAGGGGGGGCAGAACCACAATGATGAAATTGCTCAAGCAGCAGGAATATGAGAAGGGAGCTCCTTGGTGGAATTGTGGACACTGCACTGGACGCGACGCGGAACGGAACAACCACAGCTGGCAGAACCCGACCGCCTTGTTTCTGCTTATATTTTCTTTCTGCCACTGTTTATTTCTTGGTTTTTCTTCGCACTTTCGCACAACAAGAAGGAATCTTTAATGGAAGATTCAGCTTTCCAATGCAAATTTAGACTAACTCTATGGTATGTTCAATATCCAGAATTTCTCTACCTTGTTACTACCATGATGAACAACGTTGTCGCCCCTATCATACCTTCCATGGTGACCTACACTGTCCAAGCCAAACGGACTACTGATATATTTTGTTACTTCTACATTGTTACTTGACACTCAATTGGGACTTTGCTGACTAGCTGAAAGCTTTAGATATTTTTTTTTTTTAAACGCGAGCTTTATCCTGGTTTTTCCAAGACTTTGATCCACAGAAAACTCAAGGTACGACAAGATTCTCTTCTCATTCTACAACCCACATATTTTGTGATGAACAAAGTACATTCCATGCTAAGTATGAAGGTGCTCTGCATCTAATGCTTATAAATGTAACCGCTTTTCATCTTTCGGCTGATCAAATACCCTTCTCACTATCTTTACCTATAATTTCTCCTCAAGGTCCACATGCTGATTATTCTGGGAAAGACTAGATTATCTAAGTAGTATATTTATGCCTGGAAGGCCGCGAGCGTTTGATCATTCCATCTAGATACACATTAGCTTTGCCGTACCCAAAAACGAAAAAGTAAAATGAAATCACTTACGATAAGAACTTTCCGCTCAATTCCTTCGGAGCGTCCAGCGCAAGCTTGGCCATGACATGGCCCGGCTGCTCGGGCTTAAGAAGCTTCCCTTCCTTGTGCACATTAAGGAACTTGGAATGCACCTCGGAATCGAGGGTTGTAGCATGATCCTCTCGTAACTCCCGCTGCATCTCCGTGTCCACCTGCCCGGGCCGGATAGATATCGTCGTAACGTCGGGCTCTTCCTCTCCCAACGTGAGTGCGAGATGGTTTGTTGCCGCCTTGGTTGCTCCGTAAAGTCCCCATCCTCTGTAAGCGGAGACTGCCGCGCCCGATGAAGTCAAAATAATCTTTCCCTTGGATTCACGGAGCGCGGGCACGCCAGCGTTGACCTAGAGATATATAGTTGTAAGAAACAGCTCTATGAACGGTATTGTACCCTGTTACCGCCCTCCAAATCTGTGATGGTAAAAGAAATCTTGAAGGAGGAGGTAGGTGAATAGAGACGTACAAAAGCAACGAAACTAAAGAAGTTCACGTCAAATCCTTCCTTCCATTGCTGCACATCCGCCTGCGCTGTCTTCCCTACTTGTCCCAGTATTCCGTGGTTCAGGACCATTCCATCAAGACGTCCAAATGACTTGATGGCGAGGTCAACGGCTTGCTGGGCAAGGGAGAAATCCGCTAGGTCGCCGCTCAGTACGGCCACCTGGGAGCTGTACTGTTCCTTGAGCTTTTGGAGGGGCTCGGCGCTGCGAGCGACCACGACGACATTGTGAGCTTGTGGTGCCGTGAGAAGGTATTTGGTGATCGCTAGGCCGATACCTGTTTGTTGTGAAAGGGTTTAGTCTTTATGCAATTGGGTTTTTGGAGGTCGGGTTGAGGAGTGGTGAGGGGTTACCTCGTGAGGCACCGGTGACGATGATGGTTTTGGACATTGTTATATGGGCTGATGAGGGGGATCGGGAACCTAGTTATGGTCAAGTAATAGGGTAAAAATAACGGGTTCTTTGTAATTGTTATCCTTGGCCAGACAAGCGGACAAGGTCTTCTTGGAATCTGCCGAAGACTTGCGGAAGGGCAGAGCCAAGTTGAAGTTGTGGATGAGGGGATGTGGGGTCGGCGATCGATTCGGCCATGGAGAGTCTCCCAGTCCCGCTCACCATCGAAGTATACGGTGATAGTAGTAGACGGCCTTCAACTATGCCGACCTTATATTCATGGAAGAGGGCCCGACGCAGGGGAAATAACTTGGGTTAAATAAACTCGAAGATTTGAAGATTCGAAGACTTATTTTCTTTCAATTAAATCTTAATAATCACGCTAAAGCTAGTTAAGCAAGCCAGTCATCCCCAGGCCAAGTCTAGGACCCAGGTCACATAACACATAAAATTTATGATGTAGCAAGATGAAGGTAGTATAGTATGTACTAGACTTCCAAATCCGAAAGAAGAGCCCCAACTTGGAAGTACAATTAAGCAAACACAAGAACCAAACCTAGATTAATTTTTTTGACCATCACTGTTCCGCATAGTTGATATGCAAAAGTGACACCTTGGTGCTCCTATTTTTATTATAATGTTTTTTTAATGTGGCCATTCTGGGTCTCTGGGACATAGGGATGCTTGATGGTCAAGCACCAAATATCGATGTAATCGCATATTGTTGTGATAATGTCATGCTGAAACAAATTAGCATTGTAAAGAACAATTTTCATCGGCTGAAATACTCACCACAAAGCTTCCATACACACCAAATGTCAGGCCGAGAGACAGGAAAACAAAGGCAGGTTGGCCGATTACATCAATCCAGGCACTAGACCACAGACCAAAGATGGTACCTGCCCTGTCGAGAAGAGCAAATACAATCGGGGTAAGAATGATATTAGAGTAGGGAAACTCAGATTTCACCAAGTGGGCACATATCATCCTGCCCACAGCGTAGGCATTAACCAAGCCAACGTAGAGCATAAATGGAACCAAGTGGTTTTCCAAAATCTCCGGGTGGAGATATAGATAAGCTGGGACGAGAGTCCACGTAGCAACGAGGGGGAGTAGCCCATAAAGAGGCTGGAGAGGGTCCTTCCCGCGCTCAGATCGGGTCTTCATGACATGCGCAATGCTCGATCCTGTCGCGAAGAAGAGAACAAATGCCCCGTAGATTAGATACCATTGGGTGAATGGCATATCGTAGAACTGTTCCGGGAGAAAATCGGGCTTGGAGATACCAATAGTCTCCAACATTGGGCGGTGCCAGAAGCTGCCACCACCCATAAAAGCCGTGATTCCGAAGACAACACATAGTGTTAACACGCCTTCAACGGGGCCGGAAATGATACCCAGGGTAAGAACCTGGGTGTAATACATATCCCAAGTTTGGACATAAAATGTCATGGTGGCTAGATAGACAATATTAGCATTCTTAACCCCAAAGAATTCTCCAGGCCGCAGACTATACGTACATCCAAATAGAGTTAATACCGTCGCCCAGGACTGGCCCAGGTTCATCACTCCTGCGAAGACCAAAACTCCCAAAGCTGTATTGCATGCGTCGACACCTGAGCACAAGTAAGAATCATGCGTATCCTCTTCCCCATTTTCCTGTTTTATTACTTACTATGGTCGAATAGCTCCCCCAGAGGGCCGCTCTGCTTGGTTCTCCGCCTGTGTACCCATGTGAGTCCATGCACCCCAAAAAATGTAGTAAAAAGAAGGCAAGAGAAAAGGGCAAATCATACGCTTGGATACCATCTACACCATCAAAGGTTTGGTAGAGGAATAATCCCACGGCGCAGCTGGCATAAACCCAGGGTGGACAATCCTGATCTAAGGTCGGGTTGTACCATAGGATAGTGAAGAAGTTGATCAACACAAAAACCAGTCCAGTCAAGGTGATCTACCGTTGTTCAGTAATTATTCCATATTTCCTTCTCCTCTCTCGGTCTCTCGGTCTCTTTTGGGGAAAGAGAAGGCTTATTTCACGGCCGAATTAAGATAGAGGGCAAAACTTACGGCATTAGGGCTATGACAAAAAGTCAAAGGCTGTTAGCTCGGTGAAACCAAGGAAATTAATCTAACTAGTATGCACTACTCACGCCATGCTCATGGGAAAGCATTTTATAACAAAGTTGTTATAAAATGGCTTCAGCACATAACGGCTTATAAGAGAATGGTCGACTCCGGCATAGCGGTAATCCTTCAAATTATGTAATTGATGCTGTCGAAGGTACACCATTTTACCCGGTTAGAGGAGGCCCCTCCTTCTCTCAGGGGCTACGATGTAGCGCGAGGTCCTTGGAACTTGATACCGGGAAAAGCGAGGGAAAATGGGAGCCAAGCCGGCGGTGAATGGCTTTGGAGGACAGATCTCTCAGACTCTCAAAAAAGAAAGACAGGAAAAAATAACAGAAGGTGAGGCGGTGGTCGAGGGTATGGACAGCTGATAACCCAGGTGCCAAACCTTGCGAACGAAAGAAGAGATGAAGTAAAAGAAAGAAAGCTGTCCTCGGAGGGTGCGTCAAGTCAACAATTTTTTATGATATGTCCATGTCTATTTATTTTTTTTTCTGCCGGCGGAAAAGGTCCCCTTTGAGGGCGGACACGGGAACCTCGCATACCGTACGGGCACTGTCACAGAACTCCGCTGGCTAATGAAATTAGGTTATCGACTCGTATGTATTGTATCGAGAAGGTATCGGCTGGCGAAATTGGTTGCCCACGTGTGAATGACCGCTAACTGGCCTTTACTGAGGGGGAAATGACCATCAACAAGGTTTCCCACACCTCGTCAAAATGAGAAGACCAACAAAACAGAGTGCTGATCGTCGTCGGATAATTTACAACACAGAGTGGGGTAAGAGGCAAGGGCTCTGGGCATGGGCCCGAGGCTGCCATATGACGACAAAGCGCCCACAGCAGTGACTAGGCAACACGATTCATGCAGCAGCCCGAAAAGAGATTGACGAAGAAGAAGATGAGGAGGTGGGAAAAGTCACAGCAAGCCACCCTCACTGCAACAGGCTCGAGGCTGGAGTCCGTTGGAGGGTCATGACGTGAACTTGAAAATAGCCCCCAGCCCTATCGCAAGGGAGCAGCCCCTGAAAGATTCACTCTGGGGTCTGTCCGGGGGGGACTTCCACATCTGACATCCTCCTGCAAGCGACCCGGCCCGCCCCGACCGACGGCTTGCCAAGTCGTGGCTGACCACAGTTAAAAACGACGATTCCCACAATAATAATGGGAGCAAGCGCCGCTCTACTACTTTTTAACCAGGGGGTTGCCTTCTTTTGCTCTGGGTACTTCACGGCAACCTGGAGAAATGATAAAACACGGAAATAGTAAAAGTGGGGGCCTATTTGCCCGGACGACACCATGGATGGCAGGGTCTCGTATCCATACAGAGGACTTTAGCAAGACCTTTAAACAACGGGATTGCCCTGAGGATACCAGCGGAGAAGCCCTGGTTCTTTGTCGGAAGTGCATGCTTAGCAGCCAACCTGGATCATTTAAAGGCTTCCAGACGGAGTAGATACGGGCTTTGTTCTAACAATAAGTGTACGCCAACGATGGAGCTTATTGGCGAATGATTCATATCCCACATATCGCTCGGTGCACCAAATATTACTACTATAAAAGAAAAAAGTGTATGGAGTTACAGATGTATATGCTTTAAAAGTTAACAGAATAAAAGTATTGAGACATGACTCACAGGTCCCGATATCTATATCAATTGATCTAATTTTTGTCCGCGCTGACGTCCGGATACAAGTCAAATCGTCGTTGGGTGTAAACAGGGATTCCCTTTCTGGTGCTCTCGATCATTTCATTATCCAGTTCCGCGTAGATAATATCCTCGGCTTCTCCTGCTTCAGACAGAACCTTTGCACTAGGATCGGCAACGAGACTGTGGCCATACGCGTGGTAGCCAGCACTCATGTCTCGGGCAGGGCTACACAAAGCCACATACATCTGGTTATCCACTGCACGGGCCCGACCCAACAGCTGCCAGTGAAGGGGCCCGGTCGTCGTGTTGAAAGCACCGGGGTAGACAAGCATAAATGCGCCCTTGCGCGCCGCAATCATAGCAGGTTCGGGGAAGCGAACATCATAGCAGATAGCAAGCCCGATCTTGCCATACTCTGGAAGGTCGACAACGGTCAGCTGGTTGCCAGGTGACAGGACTTCACTCTCCTTGAAAGTGATTTTCCCGGGGATGTCAATGTCGAACAAGTGTGTTTTACGGTGCGTGCCGATGAGTGCACCCGTCGGCGAGAATACAAGGGAGGTATTGTAGTATTTATTTGTGGATGTCTCAAGCTCGGGAATACTGCCCCCAACAAGGTATGCTTTGGCTTCTGCGGCAATCGCTGACAGGGCGTGGTAGGAGGGCGACTGTTCCTTGGTCGGGGGCGAAGGGAGGAGAGTCTCGGCGTATTTAGGGAAAAATTGGGTGCCGTAAGGAGAATTGAAGCACTCGGGGAGAACAATAAGCGAAGCCCCTGCCTTTGCTGCCTCCAGGACCTTCGTGCGCGCGTGGGAGAGATTGGCAAGTTTGTCGGCACCTACGTAGGGGAAGATGTTAGTTCGAGGCTTGAATATTTTCAAGAACTTCAATGAAGAGAGATATATATATACCCGATGCCAGCTGCACCAGGGCTAGATTCAAAGGTTTCTTCAGCAGGGCAGCCATGGTTGTGAGATGACGCGACAATGTGCAAAGGTTGAGAACTTGAAATGCGAAAGAAGTTGAGTCTGTTGACTGACGAGGGATGCGGGGATCCGCTTTGAGATAAGGCTCGGAGCAAAGGCCGGTAAAGCCCCACATTTCTTGGCAACACCACGTGATGATAACCGTTTGTATAGGGCGATAGTTATGCGTTTCTTCCAAAGATGGGGGGTCTTTAAGTGTAGAGCATAGGTAGAAAAGGAGTATCTCAAAGGCAGAGTAGTATGGATAGGTAAGAACAAGAGAAACAACCCCCACCCACCCTGGGCTACAAAGACTGTTTACACCACGGGAGGCATGCCATCTGGCAATGTCGGGACGAAAACTACTCCTACAGCAAAAGAAAAAGCAACACAAGAAATAGTAATAATATCTGAAATCATAGTAGTAATCGTAATAATAATAACAATCATAGCAATGGTCGTAATTGAGCTAGTGGTTCTTTATTTCTACAGCATATCCCAGCCGGGCCTATACGGTTTCAATATAGCGCTTGAATTCCCTAAAAGACAAATTAATATCAGTGTTTTTTAGTTAACAAGCAGAGAACTTACCAGTCAGTCACAGCTTCCCGCCACACCCGCAGTTCATGCTCGCGCGTGGCTGTGAAGAAATCAACAAATTCAGGATCTAGGATCTGACGCGCAATGCTCTCACTGGCGTTGAACCGCTTGAGGGCATCCTCCAACGTATTGGGAAGCAAGGCAGGCTTTGGATCGCCGGGTTTGATCGCCGACATTGGGGGTACTGTCATCTCCAGCTTATTCTGAACACCCCACCACCCAGCAGCAACAAGCACACTCAGGGCGTAATGGGGATGCAAGTCTGCACCAGGAATGCGCATCTCAAACCGTGTAGCTCCAGGCTTGCACACGGGTGGGGTGATGATTCGGATTGATGCCATACGGTCCTCCAATCCCCAGCTGATATTAATAGGGGCCCAGAAGTTCTCGACCAGGCGCTTATAAGAGTTAATTGTGGGTGCGAAGAGCGGCATAATATCAGGGAGTGCCTTGAGCATCCCTGCGAGGAAGTGTCGACCCAGGTCTGAGAGATTGGCTAGATCAGGCCACTGGGCATTGGGATCTTCCGTTTCTCGTGCAAAAAGATTCTTATTTTGAAGATCGGTGAGAGAGATGTGGATATGCCCCGAGCTTCCAGGTTGTCCCTGCATTGGCTTGGCCATAAAACAAGGAGTAATGCCGTGTTCAAGCCCTATAGATTTGGCGAGGAGTCTGACCAGTTAGTGAAGATTCGCTGAGTGGTGGAAGCAGAAACCTACTTAAATAATGCAACCTTGTCCGCCATTTGACGAACAGGTGAGACTTTTAGGGCCTGAAACGGAGGATATGAGCTTCTACCACAATTACAGCTAGCAGATGACCACTCACAGCTTCGTAGACTCCGGGACCACCCTCCGTGTGCCAACCCTCAATATCACAATCGAATTGGGCGCTGATATCGAATATGTCATAGAAGTACTTTTTAAAAGCCACCGGTCTTGTCGCACTGTATGAGAAGCTACCGGCGGTCAGCGGCCGGAGGGCGCCCGGGGCGTTCTTTTCAAGGAAGGCAGCCAGGTTATGTGTTTTCGAGCCGTCGGCACCGTATCCATCTTGGGAGGGGGTTTGGAAGTTCATAAACTCAAGCTCAACTATAATTCTATATTAGTAAACGGCAAAAAGCCACGTTGAAACCAGAAAAAAATACCCCCAGCCATTGCTTGGCAGTTGGACGCTGCGAGCTTGTCGCAGATATCCTTTAACATGCCTCGACCATCCGCAGAGACCTGTTTCCCATTTTGTACAAATCGAACAAGAAAGAATGGAATATTATCTTCCCAGGGGATCCGTCGGAAGGTATGCAGGTCAGGAACCGCGATGAAATCGACGTAACCTGATTCCGGAGGGGCGATTTTGGCATCAGTTGTGTAGAGCACGTCTTGCATATCCCAGCCAAAGACCGCAGAACTAAAGCCGAATCCCTTCTGTGCAATCCCCAAGAACTTCTCCTTGGACATTACCTTTCCGCGGAGGATGCCATCGCAATCAATCCCAGCGACCTTGACTTTGATATCGTCGGCGAGGAGGGTAGGGAGGGTGTCTACTGTGACGCTGGGGGTACTCATGGTAAACAGCAAGCCAACGGCAATCTAGTTTAAAGTAGAGGTGAGATAAATAAATCTTTCTAGATGGAGGATAAAAGGGAGAGGAAGAAGATGGAGAGAAGTCTGAGCAAAAGGCTTAAAAGATATGCAGACGGAGATCCTTCCAAATAACCCGCGCGGTAAGGAGGTGTGCCATTTGCGATGCGACGGTGCTCTTATCGCGGTACGCTGAAGTCGCGAGATTAATAAAGTTATCGTGACTGGGCAATCATCATAACCATTGATTATAATGACAAGGGGGGGTCACTGGGGAATCTAATGCCGATGAGGGGCCTCCATCTAGTTGGATGGCTTGACCGCGCAGCAAGAAGGGCGGACCGCGCAGTGGGGAGCTCCAGGGTGTGGGACCGCGCTTATCAGTTCTTGGTAACTTCCATGATCTCCATAAGGGGTTTAGCCTTGTAGGTCAGGGAAGTGCGCAAGTGCTGCGGTTCCCATACTACGCCCGGGCTGGATTATACGCATACCATCTCGGAAGATTTACGGCCCGGAGAATGATAACTTTTGTGCGCATTATACCCTGCATTATTGTGCACATAGGTTTTCTTACTAAGCACTCATCCCCTCCTTCCCTACTCCGACCTTAGTCGCTGGACGCCGTACGAGGAGAGGAGTTCATTAAGCCCTGTGTAGATTAACGATCAAGTAAACGCACTGCTTAGTTTTCCATCTTTTCGAAAATCCATCTCAGTCGTTTGCATAGTAAAGAACGGCAGTGGAAAGTCTAACTCAAGCCGGCTGCTGATGCCCAGGGATCGATCGGTGACTTTTTTGCTTTTTTCCGCATGCAGAACATCCTTTGCAGGGAATAGAAGAAAAAAACAAGAGCTTCATCTCTGCGCCATCCTTGTTTCCATCACCGGACGACATCGGACCTCCGAAGAGATTCAACTTTCTTTCCGTCCTCCTCCAGATGCCCCTCCTCCACATTTCCGACCATCACATTCTCCTCCTGAACGATCCCATTGCTCAACCTAAATCTGGGCTAATCGGATCCAGTCATGGCGCGATCCAGTGCGGAACCACTCTTGGGTGGCTCCTGTTCCTGTTAGAAATCAAAAGTTCTCGCCATCTCGCCGGCATTTTCCTCTCTTATCTAAAATGAAATTTTATCTTGTCATCCTTTCCCCCTCTCCTTCCCTACTCTCTTTCTTGATTTCGGTCAGCGGGTGAAGGGTGTGACATTTTGCTGACCTTCTTTTCTTTTCCCTCTCCCCCTCTCCATTTTTCTCAACCCCCCACCTCTTTACCACCGTCGCCATGGGCAGCCCTTCAGTATCACTATCAGCGACTCTTCCCCCGCTGATAATGGGCACAGCGACATTCAATTCCCAATATAACGCAGATCCGTATGCTCTTCCCACAACAGAATTGGTTCATCGCGCTTTTGCCAATGGAGTCCGTGCCTTCGATACCTCACCGTACTACGGCCCTGCGGAGGAGCTGCTAGGTCGCGCCCTCGCCACTGATTTCGTGCAGTCCAATTTCCCCCGAGATACCTACCACCTACTTACCAAGGTGGGCCGAGTCGCAGCTTCCTCTTTTGACTACTCCCCAAAATGGGTCAGGAAGAGTGTCCGTCGCAGTCTCAATCGCCTGCACACCGATTACCTGGATGTTGTCTATTGCCATGATGTTGAGTTTGTTTCTGCCTCAGAAACACTGGAGGCTGTTCGGGAATTGCGCAGGATCAGAGATACAGAGGGCACCGTCCGCTATATTGGCATCTCGGGTTACCCCGTGGATGTTTTATGCAATCTGGCGGAGATGATCCTGCGTGAGACAGGAGAACCACTGGATGTCGTCATGTCCTACGCCAACTTCACCTTGCAGAATACCCGACTTCTGTCAGAGGGCCTACCGCGGCTGGTAGCTGCGGGTGTCGATGTGGTTCCTAATGCCTCACCGCTAGGGATGGGCCTTTTGCGACGGAAGGGTGTACCGATCGGGAGCATGGGAGACTTCCATCCTGCACCAAATGGGCTGCGTACAGCGATCCACGCAGCCGGGGAATGGGTAGATACCCAAGGCGAGAAAATCGAGGTGGTTGCTATTCGCTTTGCGCTCGAGTCGTGGCTCCGCAATGGCTCGAAGGCGGGCGCTCTCGGCCCTCCCCTTGCTCGTGCGCCCGATGCGGATCCCGGCTTCCTCTCCGTCGCAAACATTGGAACTGGAGAGCGCCTTGGTGTCAGTGTCATGGGTGTGAGTAACGTGGACGAGCTAACGGAGACATTGCGTGTCTGGCGTAGTATTGTTGACGGATTGGAGAACCAAGACGAGAACATCTGTGAGGATGAGCCGCCGGCCCAGGCCGCTACTATACCCTCAGCGCCCAGTGCCCCGGTCATTCTCACCCCTTCAGATGGAATAATTACCGATCGCGTGTGGTCTCGAGAGCGACGCAGTCGAATTCTGTCTCTCGCTCAGCAGATTCAATCTATTCTTGGTTCTACCTGGGTGGACTACACCTGGCCTAGTCCAGACGACGGTTTCGTCAATTCGCTCCCTGCCGATCATATTAATTCACTGAACGACGAGCAATCTGCATCACCTAAGGACACGCCCAGTGTTGTTATTAATAATGAGTCTATGATAACGCCCCCCTTGGATGCCCAAGATCCAAAGATACCCGGCGATGATGTTCCACTAAATGTCACTTTGTAAATACTCTGCCCGGTTATGCCATGTGTTATTTCCCCCGTTTCTCGAGTACATAGCCACACATCTTCTATTTTTCAGACTGAAGGACCTTCATTCGCAATCATCCATCTTGATATAACCGGGTTACTTCCTCTGAACAACTGGATTGCTACCGTTATTTTCACCGCATTCGTGACAGCGACAGCGTGTCCTCCTACCCCTGTATTTTAAGAGGAAGCATATTGACCTAGAACAGGGACCGAGGGCCAAAGGGCCGGACGGAATCATTTGCAGTTCCTCCTAAGAGGTGTAAACACGCCCCCTCCGGAGAATGAAGGTTGAGATGTTCGACGGTGCTCAGCTCGAATCTGGATTAACGTTTACTCTGCAGATTTGAAGATAGAGTAGACCCCTTCTGGCCAATAATCTGGATGCTCGAGATAAACATCACCACCCTCCGTGAACAAACGAGTGTTATTGGGAGGAAACGCCGTGAGTACAAAGGTGAGTTGGAGGCCCAGATAAGCTCGACATACAAATTGGAAAAAAGAAAAACCACAAGGATGGGCTTCTTCCCACCAAGATTGGCAAAGATAGCGCAAGCCCTCGTAGTATAACAGGGGGTGTGTGATTGCTGTTGCCGCTCTGGGCTGTGCAGGGGGCAGGTCTATACCCTCAAAGTCGAGGAACTCCCCCCTCAAGGTTCGAGGATCGAGTGGTAAGACCGCTTTCTGAGGTTCAAAAGTACCAAAGATAATAACAGTTACTTCTATCGATTGTGTGTGCGGGCTCGGTTTGTAGCGCGGTTGCATTACCTGATCGTATTCCTCTAGTTGTAGAACAACCCAAAGGCATTCGGTCATTTCGACAAACAGAGCGTTCGCCTGGGTCAGGTCAAGCCCAGTGCTAGGATGAGCGGACGCCGGTAGAACCCGCTGGGCGTCTGGAAAGGTTTCATGGTACTGCGCTTCCTGAACCAGGAGCTCTGCGACAGCGCCGTACATAGGCTCTAGGTCCTCGTTGGATGCGTCAGCGCGAAACACGGGCGATTTCGGCCCCAAATAGCCCAAATCCCCCATCAGACCGGAAGTTTCATTGAGGAAGCTCAAGGGATCCTCCTCGTTGAGTAGTGGTTGCTGGTACACCCTACATAGCACCGCGCCCAGAAGCAGCACACGGTAAACAGAACGATGGAGCCTAGTCCTCCAACAATCCCACGACAGCTGGGCATGCAGTGATAGTGATGGGGGCTTCTCCGTCGCAGTTGTGGAGCGGAAAGGACCCCATCTAGCAGAATACCGATAAACCTCCTCGATGCATTTTGCAAGATGCTCCAGGCGTTGGACTGCTCTGAATTCCTCTAGAGATGGTCTCCGGGCCCGGCCACTAAGACTCTCCAGGGGAAATGGGTCTGGTGCTAGCTGGCGCATATGGAAATGATCCATAACTATCTTTGTAGCCCGGGCCTTATTTAATTAGAAAAAGTTATACCCCTTTATTAGGTTAGGTTAGGTTATGATCCATAGAGATTCGAGCTTACCGCCATCAAAGCATCATTGAATGCCGGGATACTGGCGTTTCCTACACGCCATAATATAGAGGGTGAGTTGTTAAGCCACAGGGTGTAAATCCTGCGGCAGGTTGTTGATAGTGCGAGCACTTGGTCAAGGGAATCGCAATGTTGAAGGATCTGGAAGATTATCTCATTTGGGAGAGAAAGAAGAGAGGTCATGGCTGGCTGCTGTGATTCTTCAGAACTCTCTGTGCCTCTCTGCTGTAGAAAGCTTGAGGGTTGATTGAGTTGCGGGGTATATTGAAGAGGTGGGCTGGGTCGTGTTCGCTTATAACTTCCATCCTAGCCGAACACTTTTCAACACTTTTCAACTCTTTTCAACTCTTTTCTTGCAGCACATTGTCCATACAACACCCAGAAATACTACAGCACTTACCATGTCTAACCCATCAGGAGATCTTAAGGTGTTAATTAATTCCCTAGCTGCTTGTCTTGAATACAATCCCAGCGCCTTGCATACCTATTTAATATGTAGTTAAATCTTATAAATACAAGAAACAAGATGCTCAGGAGTTTTAATCACTTTGTAAACCTGCTACACCTACTAGACCTATGTGCTGCATCTATCCTAACAGTGGAGGATA
This sequence comes from Aspergillus diversus, assembly GCA_027569885.1. NCBI lineage: Eukaryota > Fungi > Ascomycota > Eurotiomycetes > Eurotiales > Aspergillaceae > Aspergillus > Aspergillus diversus. The sequence continues at coordinate 738,238 of JAPDKZ010000013.1, read as the reverse complement.
ATCGTTTCAAGCCGAAATGCCGTCAACGGCCAGGGGTAAGGACACCTTTTCTCTATGGTTGGGTATAGTGAAGTGTAGGAGTGTAAAGCGATATACAAGATGGTCAAAGTCGTCGAGGAGAAATGCCCTGCGTCACTTATTTTTGAGATTTCTCTACAAAAGTACGTGTACCCTGTAGCTGTGTTATTTAGGTGATGGGAATCAGAAAACGGTTAACGGAAAATATACTAGGTCAATAGACAATCTAACTTCCAACTTATTATAGCGGCAAAGCGCTCTATACCGTAGAGAATAAAAAACATAATGCGAAAACGGTGAGAGAAGGAGGCAGCATGCCAGTAATCAACCCCAAAATATAGGATCCCTATTACTTCGCCTCGCCAATGAATTGAAAAACACAATGCGCCATCTCGTAGCCTTGACTATCGACAACAACCACCCGACTAGTCAGGACCCTTTCACCCTCGATGATCTCAAAACCCCAAACCTATTGACCCGTAGTTAGCCACTATAGCTAGGAGGTACAGAAAAGAATCATAGAGTTCTCACCGTCTCCGCAGCCCAGACTAAATGTTCTTCGCGCTCCAAGGTATGAGTCCATAGACCACTACCCTCCCCATATCCTTCAGATTGGGGCTCTTCAACAAGGAAACCCTCGCACTCGCTCCCATCAACATTGATCTCCCCTCTCAGAAAACGCCTGACCTTCTCATCACTAACACCAAGGCTCGGCTCGACATCCGGGCGGACAATACCCTCACTGTCTTTAGTACCCCTTATCGACTGACTCTGCGTGATGATCGAACCGAAGATATGATCCTTGTGGACCCGAGGCTGGCCGTTCAGCGTCCTGCTATCCTTGATCGGGGCGATATTCACACTCGTTGTCTGTGTGATATCTAGGTGAATGACCGTCTTGGAAGTCTCGGGGTTAAATGCTTTGTGCTGTACGAATCTGAGATAGATGGTAGCGGACTTGAGAGCCCGGCGCACTAGCCAATTGACCCTTTGCTGGGGAAGATGTTAGTTCGAGCCAGAGTCAGTCAGTGGGTAGAGGATAGGGTTTCCGTACCATTTTGAACATAGCATCTATCCCAGTTGAGAGGTGCTTATTCTATCACAGAGTTAGTATCTCGTAGTACTCAAGTATGCTGGGTCAGTTTGGTTTATGAAGCACTTGCCATTGCCCAGCATCCTGTAATATCCTCGATAGAGCGCCAGACTCCAACTTGTTTGTGGTTTGCTTCTGCCATGGTAGGAATTGCCATCTTCCTATATCAAAGGTGATAGTAGTCGATATTGGATCGGATGTGCTTGGAAAGATGTGCTAATGTTCTTATTCGCCGTATTTGCCTGAGCTCTTTGTCTGATCCCTTGGCTGGTAATTCATGCCGAATTTATACATTGTGCAATCTAGGCAGACAAATATGTTATGATAAAAAAGAAGTGGCTCGATATACTCCAGATACATCAGATCGCCACTCTAGGCTGTGTTCTCTCCCGAACATGTGTGCTGGTCTCAACAGTTTGGAGGATGCATTTTTTTTCTTTGCCCAACGGCCAGGGTTTCCACGGTCACATGCAGATCTCACTATCAGAAAATCCTTCCATCATGCCACACAGAACAAGGGTTAAATCGCCTTAGCACTTCTAATCGCACCTCCCATGCCCAGAAGGGTAGTAGTTGCGAGTCGCCATTTTAGGCTACAGGAATTCAGTGCGTCGAAAAACATCAAGATATATGGGATCCGAAAGGGTCTTTGGAAAGTGACAGAATCCGATCTGCACATTTCGTCCCGATAACCTCGTCGTACTCGGAAGCAAGAGATTTCCAGGGAGCCTCGGTTCGAAGGACGAGAATATAGGAACCTAACCAGCCCTTGTCCACTTCCAATTCCTGTTTTTGTACCTCATAGATAGGGAATATCTCTTGAGTCACAGTCCCTCTATTCGTATGCCCGGAGAAATGTAGAAGAAAAATATGGATTTTTTCAACCAATTTATAAACAAGTCCTGTCGGCCGGTCCGTTGCTCAATATGCCTCGAAAACCCCCTGTAAAATGGCCTCATCGAATTCTTGAACTTCTGTTGACCCCCTTAGGAGTTATAAAGTCCATCAGTCACAAATAAATACCAAATTCACCCAGAGGGATATACTAAAAACAAGAAAGTCATCAAGCAAAAGCCACAAACCCACTCTTAGTATAACTTAGGTCACGGAGCCAGCAACATATCCCCACCGCCTCAATGCAAGCCATCGAACTACAGAACCGCCAGGCTTAGGCAAAAGTAGTGGCGGGCTTGGTCCACTTACACCGGAGTCCAAGCTTTCGATTTGCGTTTCCACCCAAGGTCGTTCTACGTTTTCAGTGATAGCCCACTATTTTTAACTTATTTAACTTACTTTGGCTAACTTCACTGGTCCTTTGGTTACTAGCGCACCCAGTCCGTGGATGTCCGGCGTCCCTCTAACAGCATTCTAGGCTTTGGAAATTGGGACTCGACTTTAGTGGAATGTTCCGACCCAGTCATTCATGAAAGATTGCGGATCTGGTAATTCCTACGAGGAGTCTGTCGCGTCATTAAGCAATGTTGGGTGTCGATTCTCCTTCGTGCTTGGGGCAACAAACGACAGGATCAATTTCCCCGAAAGGGACTGATAATGGGTAGATGCCTGGGGTATTTATTTAACTGGATTCTTGTAAACAACTCTTCCCATGCCACAAGGTTAAGAGGTTCTCTAAGCGTTTGTACTTTTGGCATTTAACTCCATTCCTTCGTGAATCGAGTTTTCTAGCCATCACCGGTAGGTACTAGGTTTTAGAAAGTCTAAAGGGTTCTTAAGAGGGATTATTTCAATAGATTTCTAATATTTTATTTTAATTGGTTTAGTTAGATCGTTTTCTAGCTTAAAATATCTAGATCCTAAACCAAAAATTCATGGACCAGATCGCGATATATATGTCGGTGCTCGTTGTTCAACCTCGCCTGATTAACTCAATTTTTGCGTGCATTATCAATCGCTTAGGAAATTAATTCACAAAAAGTAACTATCATAAAAAACCAGCCATCAAAATAGAGCAAAATGAACTCTGGAATTAATTCAGAACCAGTGATGAGGGTCAATCGCATACACAAAAGTGGTGATCTCATCTGTATCTCGGGCTGGTGCCGATTTAGCACGTGACCTACAGATTCGGCAAGAAGCAGCCGATTCAGCTGCGCCAATGTTGTTGGTTGCTTGGTCGAAGCAGGTGCCTTAGTAGTTTCGGGGAGTGCTTTCGTTGTTTACAGGATGGTGGAGCTTCATTGCTCAAGCATAGCCTACAGATTACTCTCTCAGGGAGCACCGGGGTCTGGAGTATGCCAGGGTATGTTGAAGGGCATCCTCGGCGAAACAAATTCTGTCTGAGCTCATCAGGAATGATTGTTGATTATTATTCCGGTCAAGTGACTCGGCGCATCCTACTTGTCTTGGAAGTCAGCTGGAAGTGAATTTTTTCGGGAGGGTTGGCCCGCTCGGTTGCTTCCCCCGCCCATCTACCGATTACATTATTCCACCCCGCGCTTGCCAGAAGCTCCGAGATGACGGCCAGTCGGGGCCACACAGGACATGGTCTGATCGGCTTCACGGCGCCGGAGAGGTCCCCGCGAGGGCGCAGGGCCAATGACGATCCAGTGAAAGGTGCTTTGATTGCTGAGGGAAATCAAATCAACGGGGGTGCAAATTAATCCCGGGGAACGCAGAAATCTTATCCGCGGGTAAAATCTAGCCCGGAGCCCACCAACAATTGGCCAGTGTTAGTCGAGGGATTGAAATCCGGGTAAGATTTTTTCACTCCGCGTTGGGCTGTGGAACGCGGGACGGAAAAACCTTGGCGGGTGCAGTTATACACCATTTACGGGCAGTGTAATACTCAGCCAATGTTTCATAAATTCATAATTCCACGTGTTGATCTCCCTCGAATCAGCTTGGGAAAAGCAGGGAACGAGTTGAAAGGAAAAAAAGCAAAAAGTGAACCGCTGCAAGCATGGCAAATCCTTGATCAACCTTGGTTATGCTCGCCGTGTAACCACCTGTAGTTAATAACTAGGAGTGAGAGCCTTAGTAAGCTCTGTTACCCACCCGGCACATTAATCAGTCTCCCGTAGTGTTTGAGATATCAGGGCTCAACTAAAGTTCGCGATGCACTAGGTCGATCTGCATCGTGGAGTGTCTCGTTAGTGTAGTCGACCCGGCTGGCTGGATGGGAGCTGCCGTCACTCGGCTGTGAAGACTTGCCAGCTCGAAAACGAATCGACGGCCATCATGCAATCAGAGTGTTCGGCAGGTAGTGGCGGGATGTTTGAGTTTTTTCCTATTCGCCACAGCTGCCAGACCCCCACAACAACGGGGAGCCGAACGATTTGCCGTCGCCGTGCGCTTCCAACGTTCCATGCTTTCCAGATCCCGCATCATCCACGCTTGCCACGGCCGTCGTCGACGTCTATATAGACCCTCGACCGCTCGCTGCCATGTCTCCCTTCTTCTTCTCCAGTCCATTACCCCATCCCCCAGAATCACCTACCATCCTACAATCTCCCCCCAACCACAGTCACCATGTCTACCAACGCCCGCTTCGACCCCAACTTCACTCCCTATGTCGTCAACTCGATGGGACCCAAGACCCCCGAGCGTGCTCGTGTGATCCTGGGCGCTCTGATCCGTCACATCCACGACTTTGCCCGTGAGGTCGAGCTCACCCCCGCCGAGTGGATGATGGGTGTCGAATTTATCAACTCCATCGGCAAGATCAGCACTCCCATCCGTAACGAATGCCACCGCATCTGCGACGTGATCGGTCTCGAGTCGTAAGTTTTATTATTTCCAAAAAAAAAGCAGAAAAAAAAAAAAAAAAAAACTAACCCATTCTCCAGCCTCGTCGATGAGATCGCCAACAAGATCGTCACTGAGCAGGGTCTCTCCCCCACATCCAACGTCATTCTCGGTCCCTTCTGGTCGCCCAACGCCCCCTTCCGCGCTCTTGGCGACAGCATCATCCAGGACCCCAAGCCCAACGGCCAGGTCACCTACATGCACGGAGTCCTCAAGGACATGGAGACCGGCAAGCCTATTGAAGGCGCCGTCCTCGACATCTGGCAAGCCTCCGCCAACGGCCAGTACGATTTCCAGGACCCCACCCAGTCCGAGAACAACCTCCGTGGCAAGTTCCGCTCCAACGCCCAGGGCGAGTTCTACTGGTACTGCTACCACCCCACCCCTTACTCCCTGCCCACCGACGGCCCCGCCGGTGTCCTCCTCAACGTCATGGACCGCTCCCCCATGCGCCCCGCCCACATCCATCTCATGATCACCCACCCCGACTACGCCACCGTCATCAACCAGATCTACCCCAGCGACGACCCCCATCTCGACATCGACTCCGTCTTCGCCGTCAAGGATGATCTCGTTGTCGACTTCAAGCCTAAGACCAACGACCCCAAGGCCACTCTCGACCTGGAGTACAATGTCACCATGGCTCTGAAGAAGCACCACCCCAACCCTAACTCCGCCCCCCCTGTCTCTTCCTTCGAGCGCTTCAACAAGGCCGGTAGCCAGAAGCTATAAATCATGGCTTTTTTAGAAGTGGTTATGTTTTTATGTTGTACAGCTGCATGATTTCCTTTGGGCTTTTTGTATGTAGTTAGGCGTTCGGGCTGAGTTCCCGCTGGTTTTTTCAAAGCACTTGCATCGTCATGTTATTACTAGAGTACATCGGTAATAAAATCTTGATACCATTCACTTTATTTATTTAATAAGCGAACAGTAAATAAATAGCTGGTATATAAAGGAGTTGTCAATTGAGGAGTAGACAACTGAAGAGACGAAGTAGATTCAAAAGGATAGTAAGGCAATAAAGTACGCCTTTTCTTTATACAAGATGAGAAAGATTTCGATAGAAGCTAAAATATAACCTTAAAGAGATATTTTAGACTAAAAGCTAGCAGTCAAACGACAAAAAATGAAGTAACTCAATTTGGGTAGAAGTCCATTGAGGAGGCAACTGGTTAGGACTGGACTTGGCGTGTTCTATTTTAAACTCGAAGACTATAAACACAGCTCGAATCTAAGAAAGTTATTTTATTTTCTTGAATACAGGTTTATGCTGTTCTTAGTTAATCTATAGTATATAATTGTAGATTGCACAACTATGAGGGAAAGGTATAGTCCCGTGCTTGTTCGTGCCCTAATACAGCCACTGAGAATGGAAATAGTCTTCACGTCATGTTAATTTCCAGGGTTGGTCAGCCTTAAAGAAATCAATTGGTATTGTACTGCCCACTCAAGGCCGGTGGATGCTGGATGTAGTTTTCCTCCGCGCGGATCCGGATGCAACTCTACTCCCACCGTGCTCGATGAAGGAACCCACACAACAAGACCCAACAAAGAAGGCGAGATAATTATGTCATTAGGGCACGCTATTTTAGATGTTATAGAATAAATAATATTCGATTTCTAAAGACCCTTTTCTATCGTAGGTGCTGAACGAACTTGCTGCAACTCGCGATAGTACACCCAGTCTACCACCATGAAGCTCCTCATCCTCATTGCCTTCCTCCTCGCAGTCATTTCAGCAAATGCTGCTGAAAACAACACCGAAACTCCTCTATTCTACCTCAAGACATCCGGCGCCACACATCCCAAACACGAGGACCTCTACGTCTATGGATACCACCGAGGCGCTGGCCTGAGCGATGCAGTTCTCACCAAAGAAGCTCACACAGCAAGCCCGGCTTTTACGAACGGCACCCATATCCAATTTGCGATCAATACCCCGTTTCCGTGGGGGATGGTGATGCACCTAGATAACAACTATGCTGGTTTGTTCTCCATCCATCGAATTTTTTCTAGGTCTAGGTTAGGTTGATGCTGATATTTCAACAGCCTGGGAGCGAGTCATGATCAATGCGGGCTACGGCTCAGACGATTTCTTCTCCAACAGCACCGGCCTACAATGGTCCCTGCCACTGGGGTTTGGCGGCTGGCTAGGTAAGCACCAGAGAACCCTTCCCACGTTCAATCATTAAGGCAAACTAACACGAGGGGTCTTGCTCAGTGTGCGACTGGTATCACAATGGCCCGCAGTTGTTCTACATCAACCAATTCCGAAAGCATCTGATACCCGAAGAATGCAGTGAGGTGGCCCTGGAGCGGGAGGCTTTTGACTCGTGAATGCGATGACGTTCTGGACATTTGAATCATGATTAATAGAAGGATTCGTTGTACTACTATAATAAAATTGACCCTATGAGTATTAAACTTTGTGGTCCGGATCGTCCCGGATTGTAGTCCTTAAATCACCACTCGAATGCCTTGCTTCTTTTTTCCGCCTACCATGACCTTCGGTTCCGTGGTACGGTACCTGGAGTGGGTCATTGTTGGTGCTGCATGATTCACGACATGCAAAGATTTGTAGATTTGTATCAGTCTTCAATTTTGTTGCTCATAGGTAACTGAATTTGCATATGTACATGGGTTAGAGCTACACCAGCCAGCCCCAAAAGGTACCACAGAGACCTCCATCATCGCTATATAGTCAAAAGAAATGTGTGTGAGAGCAGTTCCATCTATTGCCCAATATGAACCGTAAAAGAAGTCTCAATCGGACAACCATGCGTAGCATGATCATCAAACGGCTGGAGATACGCCTCCGAACACGCTCCATCCCCTGCACCACAATTAACCGACGGACAGCCCAGTTCGGTGCCCTCCCGACTAGGAAGCACAGAGAAGCCGTACTCGGTGAACTTGGAGGCCGATCCGACATCGATACAGCTCATATCCCAGTAAATGGTCGTGTCGGCGTCACCCCTTGTGTATTCGAACTGGAGGACTTCGGCGGCGGTCGGGGATGTGGATAGTTTGATCGCGATGCCGCCGCCGTTGCTGTTGACGCGCCAGGACTCGGTGTAGGACTCCCCTGAGGGGATTAAGTGCTCTAGGTCCACTGTGTCGGAGACGGACCAGCTGTGGATGTCGAGGGCTAGGTTGTTGACGATTGTCACGGCGCCGGTGTTGGGGTAGTCATCTTCTTGGCGTTCGATTAAGAATTCGAGCGCGGATGAGAAGTTGAGGAGGGCTGCGATTATGCAGGTGATTTGGAGGTGTATCCTCATCTTTGGCTACTGTAATAGCAATGCTGTGTTTGGACCCGAAGGGATGAGTAGTTTGGATGCTCGAGAGATAAACTAATTATGAAAGGAGACTTGGAATCTGGAAGGAAGACTATAGTCGATAGAATATAGGAAACTAGGGTAATAGTTCATATTATAGTTTTGAAGCACTCGAAGCGAGAAAAGCCGGGGGTTGGCTGTCATCTCCACCGAAAACGGCATGCCTTAGGGCTTCTGGGATTAGAAAGTTACCAGCAATGATGAAATTCCCCCACGTACCGCTTCACTAAGAAGGTGTCATCTAGAAGGGAAGGAAAGAGACGTCATTGCGAAATGCCCCCTTGTCTGACAGACGTTGCAGGGCTTAGGGCTGGAATCTCCCGCCAGCTTCCGCCAGAGCATGAGTGTGAATGCAACAGCAACAATAGTATTGACACCCTGTTAGGGTGACCGCAATGAACAAAAGGCTTTAAAAGGAATTTAACAGAGGCCAGTGAAGTGTAAAGCTGTTTAGCCCTATTGCAGGCACTACCCTTAATAGAAATATCTGGGGTGCATCCTGCTTTGAACTAACTGCCAGCTAAGAGATGGTTAAACTATTTTGTTAACAATAAATTAGTTCTAAGATTTATTTATGAATATTACTTATAAATATGGGATGCAACTGGTATATTCTATTATTCTCTCCCCAATGTTATCACTTGGCATCTTGCCCTGTCCAAGTAATGTAATTCTAAATAGCATCGATTCCCCTTAAGCTTTCTCTAGTACCTCCCTCGATGCAAGGAGTATGCGGTTGCAACCCGAGGGGCAGTCCTGAACAGGGCATGAACAGGGTATTATGTGACACCCAAAATGACGACGGCCTACAAGACCAGTAAATCTAGTGTCATAAGATAAAAGCAGCATTAGTTATTTCTCTAATATCAACTCAGAACTAACCATCCCATCACACATTATTAACCCCTTAGAGAGATGGGATTGTGCCTTCAAAAGACCACCATGACCACCCCTGCACCGATAATTTATTAAGTAGAATAAAGCTACGACTGCAGGTCCGCAATCGCCACGCCCACACTATTATCCTCAATCCCAAAATAAATATACCACTTGCCATGAAACTGGACAATCCCCTCCGTAAACAAGATCCTTCCCCAATCCGGTTTGAGCATAGGCAACTCCAGCCTCGCAACCGGAGGTCCCGCAGGACTCTTCGCAGGGTCAATCAACATCTGCCCCGTGGTATACTGGAGGGTCCCGAACCCACCCGTCCCAATCGCCACCCCATTATAAAAGTGAATCCACTTGCCGTCCCTAGTTTTGACGGGCGGGGGCCCAGGTTCCATGAGCGCCTGTTCCCAGACATGTAGCTTGGGGGCGTAGGGGACCGCCTGGTCTGCGATATTGAGTGCTGCGGCGAGGGGGTCGGCGCTCGTGGAGACGTTCCAGTGGATGAGGTCGGTGGAGTATGCGGTGTAGATGTAGCTCTCGCCGAAATGCATGTAGTAGCGACCGTCGGGCTGGCGTTCGTCAATGATGGCGCCGGATTTGCTCCAGCCGTGTCGGGTGATGTAGCTGTTTAGTGGGTGGATGAAGTCGTAGACTACGTCGGAGACATCGGGGAGGATGGGGCCGTGCTTGGTCCAGTGAACGAGGTCGGTTGAGGTTGCGAGGCAGAGACGGGCAACGCGCGGGTCCTTGCCAGTATAGGTGAGGTAGAAGGTGCCGTTGATGCGGACGACGCGGGGATCTTCGCAGCCGCCGGGGAGTTCGTAGGGTTCTGTTGCCTCGAGGACGGGCTTGGGGTACCGGGTGAAATTGATGCCGTCGGTGGACCAGGCGAGGCCGATGGAGGATTTGCCTGAGAAGTCCTGTGCGCGGTAGAGCATCCAGACTTTGTCGTCGACGACGATGGTGCTGGGGTTGAGGACGGCGCTGGCTTCCCAGCCATGGAAGGCGTTCGTCTTGAGGATGGGGTTGCCCCAGTACTTTTCGAAGCCCAGGAGGGGAAAGTATGGAGCCTTGTAATTGGCATCATTGGTGATGGAGTTCGGTGTTAATGCGGGGATCTGGTCCGAATACGATGGCAGGAAGGTACTGGAGATGGGCACGCAGGCCACGCCCAGCAGCCACAGCAGTGAGCGCTTCATGATGTGAGCTGCAAAGTCGATAAAGGGATGATCGATCATTTTGACTGTTTAACAATTGTATTTAAGTGCGCATGTGCTTTCGCATATGGTCGACTCGCCAAAGCAGGACTCAAAATTTTGGCCCCTTGGCGGGTTTTTAGACCCGCCACAGGAGCATCCCCCATCGCTGGATTCTGCGAACGAACCAGCTGAGCGAGGCCATCTGAGTGGTTGTGGAAACTGCAGATGGCCATGCTTCTTGTGTGGTGGTGGGGAGGCAGAGAGTAGGGCTATTCGGGGCAACAAACCGTCCGACTCTCGACAATCCGCTCCTCATGACTGACCAGCGACCGAGCATCGAGGCCAAGGGCGATCCGCGGCGGATCATATGATAGAGTGTAAACTTAGTAGGTCTGTTATAGCATGTCAATCCCTGTCGATCCGCTGGCCCGTGGTGCGAACAGGCCGTACGAGAGCATTTCGTCTCCTTTTTCTTTTTTAGGGTCGGCTCTCGTACAGTGATTTATGCGATAGAGTTGGGAACTATACGATGTACGAGGGCTGAAACCGGCAGGAAATGAAAGGATCCGCTAATATTATATACTTTGTAGATGGACGATGGGTGTTGGCGCGCTCACAGGCCATGTACCGCGGCTCCCAAGACCCCTGTCACTGTAGCGCTTGGCGAGCTTTTCGCCACAGATCACAGGAGCTTTTGCAAGCGATTTAATTCCGCCCGCCCGCGTCGCTGGTTTGTGTTATTGCAGTCGATCTATATAATATTGGATGAACCTTGGTGGCTTTGATAGTTCATCTGACCTCGATGACCATTGATGCTCCGTCTGTCCTGCATTGAATCTGTCGAACTTACAAGCGCACCTCGGATGAACTTTCACCATATCATCATCTATTGGTGGATGCACCCGATCTAGACTGCAGACAACTGCGGAGGTTGACGTCTATAGAGCGGTGGTCGAAAAAGAGCGATTGGCTGGGCTGAGTTGACTGGGGCGGCCGCATCTTTGAAGGAGTCATTGCGACAACAGGATTTCCTTGTTCCTTGATGGTTCCTTGTGCCCTGATGGGGATGACATCCGGTGTGTTGTTTCTTGCCTCTCACGAAATGTTTGGATGGAGATCTCGGGCGCAATTGCATCCTCACGGGTGAAGGGAACGGTGGATGGGATGGATTTCCACCATGGTCAATGACCTACCAGCTATTTTCCTGTAGGTTTGCAATAATCGGCCCATCGTTACTCCGGTTTATCGACCTGAGGAAGGAATAATGAGAGACGTCTGCTCTCAGTGTGGTTTTTTGTCATTGCAATGACACTGGAAACCGTGGTCCATGGTGGTCCATGGTGTCAACTTGGACGAGGGAAAAAGATAAATATTTCCCAGTAAAAGCATCTCGATCATACAGTCCGCCTTCATTCAAGAGATATAAACTGAGCACAACAACCACACAGGATGGCTGAAGAAGAAAGAGACTTGAAGCTTCTCTTCTGCAATGAGAAGGCCACATGACGCTATACCGGATTGAGAGAGCTCAACACGTGCACAGATGATTATGTAATTATTTACCAATCGGCAAAAAGAGGCCTGTGTAGGGGCTCCTTTTCTTCTCCAATTATGATCAAAGAAAAATAATAATACCTCCATATCTTCAACCTTGTGTTCGAACTTCGGAGTCCAGAATCAGAGCCCAGGTCTCGACAACGCGATTCCATCGAGTAACAGAATGGATTTCAAGCAAATCAGGGGCCGAGAATGGACTGACAGAGCCAGGATTGCGGTAGCGGCGGAGACCGCCGACTGTGGAGCCGACACGATAAGAGGGGGAAATTGAGCATCGCATCGAAGAGGAAAAGTGAAAATCGGGGCGAGGGAAACGTGTCTGGGGAAGTGGACTCACTCGACTGCTGGAGACGCGATGTGTAATGGAAATTCATCTGGATTTATATAAACAGCGTGGTACTCGTTTGAGAGAGAGCAGACATCTCTAAGTCTAGGAATGCCTGTTCAACATGAGGAACCCTGGCCACTCTGAGGAAACCAAACTGACTAACAGAGCCAACTAATTGGAAGGATTAATGAAGCGATTTCGTTACTCGAAATTATTATTCGATATCGTTCCCCCACCCGATATGGCGTTTTGGACGCGTTTGAGTCGCTGCCCTCCTTATCTCTTGGCCCCGGGAATCTCGACCTCGTTGACTGTCATGACTGGCCGTTGGATGCGCCAAGCAGGGTTCGTTGCGATACGGGTAGCTCGTCCTGGGGAATCGCTCGCATTGAATCATTGGAATTGACATTGTTGCCGACATCGTCATGCTATATCATATCCAGCTCCCCTCCTATGGAAATGCCTCCCCTGAGGTCCTATCCAGGCACGCTTGATTCCATCGAACAATTTCTTTCTTTCTTGTTTTTTGTTTAAGATGGACAACTCCATCCATTCGACCGATGGCCCCGACTCCATTGTCCCGGACTCCATCCCCAAGAAAACCCTGGCCCAGCGCGGCCGCAGCATCGTCAAGAAATTCACGACACGAGAAGGCCTGATCGGCGACTACGACTATGGCTTCTTATTTCGCCCGGATATCCCCTTTATGAAGAAGGACCCGCGCCCGGCGCCCTTCTTCGGCCTGAACCAGGACATCCCGGTGGTTCTCGCCTTTATCCTGGGGCTGCAGCACGCGCTGGCGATGTTAGCCGGTATCGTCACGCCGCCTATCATTCTGTCCAGCTCGCTGAGTCTGCCCGATGAGCTGAAGCAATACCTGGTCTCGACGTCGTTGATCGTGTGCGGTCTGCTGTCCATGGTCCAGATCACCCGGTTCCACATCTACAAGACACCGTCAGCCTTTCTTCCCTTCTTTATCGTCCCATCTTTCCCCTTATCGTGGCGTACTAATAAAGCGCAGGTATTATATTGGCAGCGGCGTCCTCTCCGTCATGGGCGTCTCCTTCGCTATTATTACTGTCGGCTCCGGCGCGTTCCGCCAAATGTACGACAACGGCTTCTGCCCCAGCGCCGACGACGGCACCCCCCTCCCGTGCCCGGAAGCGTACGGTGCTCTCCTCGGAACAGCCGCCTGCTGTGGTCTGGTCGAGATCCTCCTCGCGTTTATGCCCCCCAAACTCATCCAGAAGATCTTCCCGCCCATCGTCACCGGCCCGACTGTCATGCTGATCGGAATTAACCTGATTGGTAGTGGTTTCCAGGACTGGGCGGGTGGTGCTGGTTGCGCGGGCGGCGGCCTGTGTCCGTTCGAGGGGGCTCCGCGCGCTCTCCCTTGGGGAAGCCCCGAGTTTATTGGCCTGGGTTTTCTAGTGTTCGTGTCGATTATCATCTGCGAGCGGATCGGATCGCCTCTGATGAAGTCATGCTCGGTGGTGATCGGGTTGCTGGTGGGGTGTATCGTCGCTGCGGCGTGTGGGTATTTCGATCGCTCTGGAATTGATGCCGTACATCTCCCTCCATCTTTCCCCCCCCCCCCCAACCCAAAGTGCTGAATGCTAATGAAGTTCAGGCCCCCGTCGCGTCGTTCATCTGGGTCAAAACGTTCCCCCTGAGCGTGTACGGCCCCATGGTCCTCCCGCTGATCGCCGTCTTCATCATCTGCGCGTGCGAATGCATCGGCGACGTCACGGCCACCTGCGACGTCTCCCGCCTCGAAGTGACGGGCGGCCTTTTCGAATCCCGCCTCCAAGGCGCCGTCCTCGCCGACGGGTGCAACTCCATCATCGCCGCCCTAGCCACCATGACCCCCATGACCACGTTCGCGCAGAACAACGGCGTGATCGCACTGACCCGCTGCGCCAACCGCACCGCCGGCTACTGCTGCTGCCTTCTGTTAATTATCGCAGGCATCTTCGCCAAATTCGCAGCGGCAATTGTTGCGATACCCAACCCGGTGATGGGCGGGATGAAGACATTCCTCTTTGCGTCGGTGGTGATTAGTGGGCAGGCGATTGTGAGTAAGACGCCGTTTGATCGGAGGAATCGGTTTATTTTGACTGCGTCGATGGCGTTGGGGTATGGAGCTACGCTTGTGCCGACGTGGTTTGCGAATGTTTTTCCGCCGACGGAGAATAAGGAGTTGGAGGGGTTTGAGAATGCGATCGAGCTCGTTTTGGAGACTGGGTTCGCTGTTACCGCTTTGTAAGTTCCTTTCCCTTTCTTCCCTTCCCTTTCTCTTCTTCTCGAGGTGAAGTGGATGAAGGCTAATTAAGGTGGTAGTGTGGCCATGCTACTCAACTCGATCATGCCGTACGATGTCGCAGAGACGACGACTGTCGCTGTGGTTGATTCCAGGATGGAGCAGAGTGAGGATACCGAGCCCCGGAAGCAGGAGTAATTCTTTATTATACCCCATATCTATATTCCCAGTCTTAAGTGTAATTAATATAATCTTGACATAAACATTAACCTATCAGTGAATTGATATAAGATGTAAAATTATTGCAGTTCATGCACCTGACGCCCCACGACGTCCCGCTCAGCCTCCATAATCTCCACCCTCTCCGTGGCATCCTTCCCATGCAACTCGGCGGGCCCATCAATCGACGGCGGTGGTGACGCCGCTCTCTCTTCTTCTTTTGGGTCAGCAGTAGCGGCAGCCATATTCGTTAGTCCTGCGCCTCTTTGTTCTGTCCTCTTCTTTTTGTTGTACCGCCAGATCAACACGGCTGCAGCCACAATAACCAGTACGCCGACTACGCTGCCTACCACTGCGCCGACGATTGTCCCTGTAGGCGTTCCCTTATCCTCTTCATTATTCTGTGCGGTATTCCTCCCACTCCCCGTCTCCGTCTCTGTACTCCCCCCACTAACCGTTTCACTCCCAGTTGCAGTCGTAGTTGTAGTTGTTGTTGCAGTTGTAGTGGCAGCTCCCGGAATGGCTTTTAAGACAGCATCCCCCACCCAATTAATCCCCAGCGTCTCAAAAATCTGATCCGGATCCGCACTCCCATAATCCGTCAAACTCCCCACCGTATACATCGTCTCCGCCTCCCCATCTTCATCTGTATCCGTACATCCATAATCCTTAATGTCAAGATCCGGCCACGTGCGTGTATGGCAGTAGTTATCTTCCCCTGTACAGAGGAGTACAAAGGGATCTGCACTGTATGCACTAACCGAGGCGGATTCGGCGCTGTTATAGCATGTACTAAAGAATGTACAGGGTGTTGACGTAGAGGAGGTAGGACAGCAGCCTATCATGCCTGGGAAGGCGGTGTTGGAGGCGTGGAAGACGCAGTTGGCGCCGTAGTAGCAGGCTAATCTACTATCTTCATTCACATTCTGGTTTAGTTTTCGAAACTAGAGAAGGGGGAAAGGAAGGGAAATGAAGGGAGGGGGTACTTTTAGAGCCATCGTAGTAGCCGCATACACTGGCGTCGGCTTGTTCGGTTGTTGCGCGACGGAATAACTCATGTTCGCCATTGTTAAATACGAATGGGAGGGAGGTTGTTTCGGGTGCGACAGCAGTAATAGTGGTGGTATCGCTAGTAGTGATCGTGGCGATGGGGGATGGAAAGGCGATGGCCTGGACGGCGGCGGGGAAGAATAACCACAGCATCATGCCAGTATTCTTGCGACAAAGGATTCTTGAATAATTGAATCATTGAATACGTAAGTGGGCGACCGCGAGTTAATATTTATCTATTATTAAAGCGACATGAAATGAATCATTGCCCCGTGGTCGAGTGATTAGCGTGCCCAGTGTCTTGTCGCTTGAACTTGTATTCTTTGGGCCATCTTTAGCGAACTATCCTTGGATGGTGGCTGAAACAGCTCTTTTTTATTGGTCCTGCAGGAAGCAACTTTCTGACCAACTGCCAGGAACCAACCTGCCTAGTCCCTACTCAGAGTAGGGAGGTTGAACCAAACTTGCCCCGGAGTATTTAAATTTCTTTTTTTTCGGCTGGTCCCGACAGCCTTGGACTCGGAGGTTGGCCGAACAAACACCGACCGCATTGTATTACATAGCAGTATTAGATGATCTAATTCTACTACACTCAGATTGTAAGAAGAGATTGAACCTCTAGGTATTCTCAAGAACAAGCAAATCATAACTAACTATTTACATACCATAACCCAGATCAACGCAATAAAAACCCAGTAAAAAAAAAAAAAAAAAAAAAGAGATTACAACTTAGTTCCCCCAGAGCAGCAGGCAGCCTCAGCATGCAACGTACTCCGATTAAACTTCTGCTCAGAAGCCGGCACATCCAACGCCGGATTCTTATCAAAAAACCCATCCGGCTTGAGCATAACACTCACCCGCTCCTGGGGCATAACCGGGAAATCCTCAATGCGCGGGTTATGCGTCAACCCAAACGTATGCCAGAGCACCACATCCTCATTCTCCACCTTATCCTGTCTCGCAACCCACTTCTCAACTCCCTCACTTGCCTGGCTCTGATTCGTGAATTCGCCTCCAGCAAAGAGTTCATCGTCTTGATATTTCGTCACCCAGATGGGTTTCGTAGCGAAGACGGCGCGCTTATACCCGAATGACTTTGGGGAAGCGAGGAGCATTTGGGCTGGTGAGGCGGCGAGTTTGTAGGCGATGGGTTTGTAGGTGATCGGGTTGATATGGGTGTCGTTGCGGATTTTGAAGACCCGGTGGCGCGCAACGTCGGTGGTTGCTGTTCCGCTGGTTTTGATTACGGTTTGTTCGGTTGTGTACCCTACTAAGTACGGGTTGGAATCATCCTCGGGCATGGGCACGCTGTCTTCGTAGTAGACTGTGTTGTTGTGCCCATCGAGAGCGGGATCCATGCGGAACGAGAACATGTGTTGGTGGAAAGGGGCCATGACGCCGGGCCCCACGTTCGTGCCCCAGGGGACGGTTGTGCCAGGGACACTGTTATCAAAGGGGACAGTAGATAGGATACCGGTGGCGCGGACCTCGAGCTCGATGTTGGCGGCTTGGTCGAAGATGAAGGCGAAGATGTATTCGTAATTCGAAACGGTGCAGATCATCTGCACGACGAGCTGGCGGTTGCGGACGACCGTGGCGGCGCCGGAGCGGTAGTTGGTGTGTTTGTGCTGCAGGCCGTTGTCTTGCTCGTGCAGGCAGATGACGTTTTTCAGGAGGATGGGGTTGCCGGCGGAGTCGCAGCGGTAGCCGTCGAAGTACTTGATGTGGCCGAGGCAGTCGCAGCCGAGGGCGAGCTGGTTGGCGGTGATGCCGAAGCCGACGTCGCCGACGTCAAAGGCCTGTTTGCGGTGGAAGGGGGCGCGGGGGTCGCCGTAGGGGACGGTCATTTCAGACACAGACAGGCGGTAGAAGGTGCTGCGGTTGTCGTAGTTGAGGTTGTGGATGACGAGACCCTCGCGGGAGTTGAAGCCGACGCGGAACTTCCACTTTTGCCAGGAGATTTCGTTGCCGGAGACACTGAACGAAGGGCCCTGCGGTTGTTGCACGATGTAGGGCTTGAGGTCGGTGCGGAGGGGGGTGTCGAGGAGGTCGTGCGCGTACTGCACGGTCTCCACGGGCTTCCAGGGCTGTGTGGAGGTGGTGGTGGAGGCATCAGTTGAGGAAGGGAGGTAGTCCATGCGGACGAGCTCGTGGGTGATGCCGTCAAACACAGGGGAGAAGGTGCACGGGACCGAGTAGTGGTTGTTCTGCGGGTGGTCCACGGCCACAATGTACATGTAGCATTGGAACAGGCGCCGGGTTTCCTTGGGGTCGTCTGTTCCGTAGATCCACGGGTCGTTGCACACGCTCATGCCCGCGGGGAGCTGCAGCTTGGCGATTTCCGCCTTCACGGCTGGGTGCTCTAAGCACAGCTGCTCAATTGCAATGAGTTCGTCGATATCAACGGGGCCCTAACTAGTTAGTCTGCATGCTCGAGGGGGGGGGGGGGGGGGCTATAAAGATAGTGACGTACCTGAACACCCTTGGGCATCTCCTTGGTGTAGACAACCGACCGTGTATCGGCATTGAGGAGACCCTTGAAGAACGCGCCAGTGTCCAAACGGTGGAACAGAACCTGCAGCAGACGAGTGGGCTTGCGGGGAAGAGGCTTGCCCAGTCGCTCGGCTTCAACATAAGGAACGACCTCCGCCTTGATAGGCTCCTGCATGTCAATCTTCTTGTACCGCAGCGACACCCCAGGGAAGGCGGCCTGGAGGATCTTGGTGGCCAGGGTGATCTCCCCGGGGGTGATGGGGTCGAAGGGGTGTAGGTCCGCCATTGTTTCTATACCAGCCTTGAATTGCTTGGAATGGATGATTGAGAGAGAACAGGGACGGAGGGGAGGGAGGGCTGTTATATACCTAAGGAGAGAGACTCCGCTCTCCGCTCAAGGGCTTTACGTGATCTCAAAGTTACTAAAGGGCTAAACTGGATCCTATACCAGGCCTGATAAACTAGACAGCCGCTGATTGGCTGGCTGGGCCGACCAGGCGTATCTGCTTCTGCATCGGGCTAGCGCATTCCACCCTCCCCTCCACTGTCTCTCTGCTGTTCCTCCACTGTCCAGTAGGAGTCCTGCCCACTGTCTGTCCCCAGGCCTCAACAGTCTCAACTGTTATCAGTGCGGGCGGAGCGATAGCCCTGAGCATTCTTGTTGTCCCAGAATGGATAAAAAACCGCCCTGCCCTGCAGCTGCCATGACATTTTTAATTCTATGACCAACTCATCATCTTGACAGCAATCGCTGACGCCCTCTTTCTTTCAAGCAAAGTAATTAAAGCTATTCAGCTAAAAAGAGCATTTATCATAAAATGGCTTGTGATAGCCTTAATAGACCTAACAGCCTTAAAACAGTCCTGGGTGATGATGTGATTGGCACGTTTTTGGGCCATAAGTTGTAGTAAATAACGACAATAGACTCTACTTTTAGAATTATACCACAATAACTGCAGCGGCCAGATTATAACCAAACTCGTCTTTGTGGCGTAGTGGTATCGGTAATTAACCAGAACCCCGAGATCACTGACCAGGGAGAATGGTTTATAGAGCTTTGAACTAACAGAGACCAAGCTGGCATTCACACAACTATATTTTTAGGAGGTCACTCCTCCTCGATACTATTGATCCTCACCTCCACATTATAAGTGCCCGTCTTCGGCAGAATCACCACTCTGTCCCTATATGGCCGAACCCCATCCTCATTATCATCTACCAGATCCAGATCCACTCGACGGATGAGACTAGCCAACGTGAGATAGATCTCTGCATGCGCCAAACTATATCATTAAAAAAAAAAAAAAACATTAGCTGTACTCTCAAAAACAGGTATCTGGATATGAGAGTTCGTACTTTATACCTAGACACTGCCTGCGCCCCTTGGAAAAGTTGACAAGGACCGATTCGAGGCGTTTTCGCTGGTCGCCGGCTCTTATCCAGCGGCCTGGGTCGAATTCGGAGGGGTTTGGGAAGATGGAGGGGTTCATGTGGATGAAGTAGGCGGTTTGGCTGAGGGGGGTCTATCTCATATATCAGACTAAAGTAGGTGGAGCTAGATATGAATGGGTTGATGAGGGGGCTTACTCCTGCGGGGATCACCCAGTCTTTGTACTTGACGTTGTCGACGGGGGAGACGCGGGGAAGGCGTGTGAGTGTGCCGAAGGAAAGACGGAAGCCTTCGTTAATCACTGCACTCTACCAATCTGTTAACAGGACTAGGGCTATTATTATGCTGGTAGTTGGGTAGGTAAGGGGATGGAAAGGGAACCAACAAAGTAAGGCAAAGACTGCAGATCCGACAAACTCGGCCGACTTGAAGACACGGGCATAACAGTTTTAAGTTCGCTCTTTACCCTTTGGAGAATACTCTTGTCTCGCAGGATATAGAACATCATAATACTCATCGCGTGGCCGGTTGTCTCGCTCCCAGCCTGAAGCAGGAGGAAGGCCTCGTCCTGCATGCGATTCGCCGTCCTTTCAACCGCAGGCAACTCCGGGTTCATCAACGCCGTGAAGATGGTTTCTTTCCCTGGCTTGCTGCCTTTCCCCGAATCCGAACCCGAAAGAATCTCGACGGCCTGGGCGCGGATGCGGCGCTTTGCGTCCATCATCACGCCGGCAGCGGGCCATACGGCATGAAGAAGCCTCGAGGGGATTTTCTCAATAACGGTTGGGTCGATGGGGCAGAAGCGCATGAGGTGGAAATTCTTTGATACAGCCAGTAAAGAAGCTCTGACGCCCTCTTCGTGGTTCTGGTGCTCGAGAAAGTGGTAGTCTGTCCCGTACGCGTAGTGGGAGATGATGTCAATTGCGACGGCGTGGAAGAGGACGTTCAGGTTGGCTGCTTCCCGGTTGATGAAATTTAGTTTCATCTGTGTGATCAGAGTATCGATCTTTTCGTGGATGAAAGACTCGATGGAGCGGATGCTTTCTCGCGAGAAGAAATTGGATAGGTACTTTCGTCTCATGGCGTGGTGTTCATGGTCGACCGTTGACACGACGGAGTTGGGGAGGGCTATCCCTTTGACGTAGCCCCAGTATTTCTCGCGCTTGCTGGGGGAGCTGGTGTAGATTGCATTGTAGAATTCTGGGTCGTTGATATGGATCTCGTGGGGGTTGATGCGTACAATAGGGCCTATCAAAGTTGATGTTAACGTGGAATCCTATCTGTATTGCAAGAGGGGAAGGCAAGAGGAAAGGGCGAACCGTATTTCTGGTGCATTTTTTCAATCTCCCAGATGAAAACGCCATCGTTGAGGACGTTGTAGTAGAATTCGTATAGACTGGTTAGCGCTGCGATCTTGGGGCCTGGGAATCCGCTGAGTGGGTGAAGGTACAGGCGATAGATGCCCACCGAGAGGGCCCAGATCGAGAGTGCCAGGAGGGATGTTAGAAACATTTTGAGGCTCGGCCTTCCGGCTTCTAAACTTTGAGATCGCCACTTCTTGGTTGGTCTGGTTTCAATTCGCAAGGCCGATTAGACGGCCCGGAGTCGCATGAGGACTGGCAGAGATATAAGAGTACAAACGATGCCACACGGCCTCGGGCGTATCTCGAGGTGATATTCTCTACATGTGACGGTTCCACAACGGGGTTCTCGGATTATATCGAAATCTAGATTCATTCGTCTTTGCTCAGGCAAGCAATACGAGACTACCAGAACGGCTTCCACAAACAATCTTTCAAGATCAGCAGATACACCGTCGGGATCTGACTCAAGGGAACTGAAGCAAAAGGGGGAACCCCTTGCATGGCTCATGGCTCATGTCCAAGGTATGAACTGCATGGGGGCTTTCGTGCTGTCGCGCGGGCCCAGGTTGGTCGATGTCGTGGTGTTCTTGTGGCCAACCCGGTTGCCTAAAAGTTGCTTACAAGCGAGGGAGTGTTCAAAACTGGATTTATTGAGGGGAGAATATCCATCGTGGTATTCCGGGAATACTATCTCTGTAGGATCACTGTAGAAGGCCAGAGGCAGCCAGATTTCGGTTTGATGGGGAATGCAGGTTGGAATGTGAGCCTATTTCGTTACTCGACCAATCGACTAACTTTCTTACCATAATAGAAAGGACGTACGCTGCTCCTCGCACTTGTTGGATGCTGGAAAAGTGGGATTTTCGGTGGGAGAACGGCAAAGTAAATTCTGAGGGATGATGAATGGTCTTGAAAACTAGACGGTGGGCTTCGCGATGGCGAGCACCGCAAGGAACTCAAGTTGCGTGACTTGACTCCCAGAATAGTACAACACAGATGTGATCTTGCCATTTTAGTGTCATTGGTAGAGGCCCTTGTTGTGGGGAGTGGTGTTTTGAAATGGGAGTGTCTTGAGACTCGATCTCCTCTTCGTCGTCGGAGTCGTCGTCAAGATGTTGGTTTTTGGAAGTAATATTTCCACGATGCTTCTGTCGGACCTTCCTCGTAGATATGGTTGCGAACTCAGATTTTAAGAAAGGGCTCTTTTTAATTGTCCTAGACGGTCATAAGGTAGGTAGCCTTGTGCTGGCGGGAACTTTGTTTTGAAGTTGACGGACAGCCAAAAAGGTACACGAGGTAAATTCCATCCAACAATGCAACCGCTACCCTTTAAACAATGGCATTGGTGTGTATCCAGAACAAACCAGATCCAGCTGTCCAGACTCCAACTGCCGAGGGCCTGGAATTCCAGATCCATCCAGCTGGGTCCGGAAGCTCCAATCCAGCAACCGAACAATATAAAATAAGAATAGAGACCTTAGTCTGGCACATATAAGTATTGAAAAGGATATATTATATTAACCTTGTTTCTAACATATATAGGCAATGTAAAACTAAGGGTAATCAAGATTCAACCCATACATGGCTCTACATTAACCAGCTCCTTTACAGTTTATAGTTAAGACTGGATAGTATTAATTTATTGTCGACCGCGATTTACCGGAATCAACCGTTTATAAGACCAACTATGACCAATTGAGTTGTCGATACATCTTTTGGCGTAGCGGTATTTTGACCTTCGAAAAGGTCAACATTTATTGATTTATCTTGAGAAATCTAAGGTTTCCCCCCCCCTCTAACACCCGCCCTAGCATATTGCGGGGTATCACTTTTCCTTTTTTTACATTGTTTCTATTTGCCGTCATGCACTACTTGCCAAAAAGGGGACAGCAGCTGTAAGGGGCTGAACAGCCATACCTACCTAGGTATAACACATGCTAACGCTACCTTGTAGCTTCTAAGTCAAGAACGACCCAGCTTTGGCTTTGAGCTGTTCCTGCAATGTAACAGTATGCCTGATCAACCAGTATGTCCGGGATGCCAACTGTATCTGGACTCATCAAGAAACTACTGGGCGAGACTTTATAATATTCCTCCAACAAAACGGGGGGCATCCTCTTCATCTCTCTGGTAGACGTACTCGGTAACCAGGTCTCTTCTCTTCATTGTTACGGAGAAAATACCACTACTACTGATAGAAAGAAAGAAAGAAATAAGCGGGTTGATAATTGGGGTAATTAGAATAGCCCTAGGGGGTCTAGATTGGTAGTGGTGTCTATTATATTAAAGGTGATGCTGGTCTGGTATATTGCCATGCTTTATCTTTTCCCTCTTATCTAAATTCTTTTTGTATTATTTTTTGTCCATTCATCGTTGACTGGAAATACCCTCCATACTGCCCAGCATCGGACAGAATCCTTCTCTTTCTCTTTCCTCCCCATCTTCAAACCCTTCTGGAATGGCTGCCCCTCATATTCATTCCTAGCCAATGACTCCAATGATGCGTGCCGTGTCTAGTGGAATGAGGTTGCTGCGTGAAGTCACCGAGAATCGACGTTGCCATCCTTGTGGATGTTAGGTCGCCACTGGGACGAAGTCGTGGCTAGACCGATGGCGGTTTGGCAGTGACTTGTTTCCCAATTCCTCGACGGCACAGTCAAACACTGCAGTGGTTCGTCGAGTCGTCTCTTTTGGTCGCGGGGCGCATGTTTGGCCCCTCCAGAACATCCCCCCCAATTCCTCACACTGTAAAATATAACTCAAAGTAGGTAAAGTATTCACTTCACCTGCACAGCCATCCCCCCCACACTCTTAAAATACCGTGTTGCCAACTCCTCACAAACCCCCCAAATCCTCCTCCGATTCGCCGCCCCCATCAGCACCGAATCCTCCATCCCATACTCCGGGGCCGTCATCTTCTCCAACCACAGATAAAGCCTCTTATAGTTGAGATCCAGCGGTAAGTCTTCCTCCTGCATAGACTCAAACTCCCAGAACCACGGCATATCAGTTCGAAGAAAGCGCTTCCAGAAACAGTTATCCTGGGTGAGCACATGAACAAGAAGCGAGGCCTGAGATAGAGCTTTGAGTGATTTCCCCGGTAGATACGAGCAGATCTGGAGGATGATCTCGACGGGGAGGCTGCCGAAGGGGTTTTGAGGGTGGCGATCTTGGTTCTGGAGTCGGAGGGGGAGGGGGGTTGATGGGATGCGGAGGTTTGTTTTGGTTTTGATTTGGGTTTGGACGAGTTCGTAGAGCCCGGGGACTTGGATGGGGTGGCGGACGCAGTACTGCTCGTTAATTAATTAATCTGTATTTCTAAGAGGTGTTTCGGGGTTAGGACTACCTCTGCGCCGGGGATACACTGCCAGCACTGGCCTTGGGCTCTGGTGACGTCGTCTCCGTAGTTGAGATTCAGGGCGGAGGCCGAACTATTACATGAGTTCGACATGAGGTTGTAAAGGAGTTCGATATTAATGTTGTCGATTTCTGGGGCGCCACCTAGGGTGCGCAGGAGGATCTCGAAGCAGCACCAGTGGAAGGGCATGACGGGGCCGGGTGCGTCGTCTGTCCCGAAGCCATAGCTGAAAGAACATTACAATGGACTCTCAGATATGAAGGTGAGTAGCATACCAGCTGAAATATGCCCTTTTCTGGGGTTGTCCTATTTTAACAGCTAATTCACCCTGGCATGGGTTAGCTTCGATGCCACGGAAATAAAGATGGCAGTGACATACATCGTCCGCATAGTATCCCGGGCCCGACACAAATGCTCTGGAGAAGATTAGCGAGGGTCCGTCCACCTAGCTTGCATCGATCAAGTGAAGTGGAGTAGTTGACGATGAAAATGACAGTAACATACTTGCTTCGCCCCGAGGCATCTTGGTTCATCCCCAGACAGTGCGCTTTGGACAGCCAGAGCAGGTTGTCATCATTGACGATTCGCGGGTCATAGCTGCGCACACAGTCCTTGTCTCGTTTATTGATGTCGATATCCGACCCGGCCTCCAGTGCGCGGGATCTCTTTTCGATCCACCTCCTTCGTTGCTCGTGCGGTGTCTGCGATGTCGGCTCAATGCGCATGCCGGAGAAGCTGACGCCGCAGATGGCACAATAGCAATCGAATGCCATACTATCTTATTACAATGCAGAACTGAAACAATCAAAAAGGAGAAAACAAAGCTGTTAATTGCTGAAAATCAAAGCCGGGGAAAAAAGTGAAGATGAAAAGAAGAGCTGGACAGTCACAATTTCACAAAAATCCTCCAGCTTCGATGATCAGGAAAATCCCAAAAATTGGACCAATGGAAAGTATTGGATCCACACATTTCTTAAATTAAACCCAAACTATCTTCCATTCATATTCTGGCGTGGATTAGACTTTGGAAACTCCCCCCGGCCCCTGACCCGAGAATCGAGCCATATTCCACAGCTCAATCACCCGAGGAACACACTGCATCTGTCACAATATGGCTTCTGGAACAATGCCCTTTTGGTATTTTCCCTTCATCTCGGAATTTCAGCACTTATTTCTTTGTAAATTTGTAAATTTCCCTGGCTGCGATCCGGCCTAGTCAATTATGAATCAGGTCACAGGACACACCCCCTTTTCCTTTTTTCCCTTCCCTTCCCTCGGTGCGGACAAGCTCCAGACCCACCAGCAGCGCCATTTCCCTTTCAGTGGTTGAATAACAGGAAACCGAGATGAGAATTGCTTTTTCTCGGGACCAGACAACTCAGCTAGCTCACCGACCTCAGGCTCAGTCAGGGGTTCTCCAGCTTTCAAATCCTTCAACCTCTTCACCGTCTTCTCGTGGCGTCGCGCGTCGTGAATGGGGGCGTGTGGAATTGAATTTGCCAGCTCCACTCAACCCACCGATTTTCGGAAAGAATTGGACTTTCATGTGTACCGAGACTTGCCGGACGAACTTTTGATTACAAAAAGAATAAAGTGGATTTTGTGTTGAATGTGAATCTGAGGTTTCCGTGGTTGAGTTAAGTTTGGATATCCAATGACCCCCTGGCTGCTGATCCATTAAGTGGGTCGTTAGGGCTTATGATCCTGGATTTGTTGGGGTATTACTCTTGACATTATTATCAGCACTTTTTTATTCATTATTATTCCACTGCTTGAAGATAAGAGTTTGGCTACTTTTTTTTTTTTAATTTTAAGAATTGAGGAATGAAATAAGCATTGACCTAGTTTATATGATAATCAAACCGTTTTAATATTCGATGCATGCTTCATGGAGATACAGGTTCCTTGCTTGGGGCAGTCTGGTCGATAAATCATGCTTCTTCTTTGCCGTAAGGCACTTAAGTATAAGGGGGAGGAGGTTTGATGTTGCTCCTCCTTCTATATTTGTAGGAGAGTAATTCTTCAACCAGTCAGGTTTTGGGATCCCAGTATAGAGGACACGATCTTGGTAAAGACAACCCTTCATGAGATGGCTATTCAACAAAATAATTTATCGTTGCTAAGAGTATTCTACGATCGGACCCTTAGCCTGATATTCTAAATGTCGCGAGATATAGAGGCAGGTAACCGTTCCATGATATACTTCCCTTTCAACTCCATATCTCCTCAACTGAGGCTGTATACCCACACGGAAATAATCATCAATATATGAAATCACGTAGTCTAAAGCCTTACGGCTATATCTAAGAAGCTCCAATCAAGCTCTAAGCTCCGAGCTCATTGCTAGAATGCGGGGTTAACCAAGTATCCGTCCCCGGAGACGGCTATACAGAATCCCATTACCCCAAACAACCACATCACGTTCTTTAATAAATGAGCTCCCCCCCTGTCACCATTCAGGAACGAAGTTACGAAAGTTAGCTAGTTTAACCTCCCCATGTCCCTTCAACCATGAGCGAAGTCAAAGCTATCCCGTCGCCTGAGCTGGCCCAGACCCAAATATCACCCATCCCGGCCAACCAACAGCAACCGATCAAATACCCGAAATGGTTTGGAGGGTCAGCGTCATGCATGGCCGTTGTGGTTTCACATCCACTTGATTTGGGTATGCCAGGTTAATCAATGAAGAAAGAGAAATTGTTACTGATATGAGACAGTCAAGGTGCGAATGCAGATGGAGGACGGGGCGCGAGTCGGAACCGCCAAGACGGCTATTCGCATCGTGCGGAGTGAAGGGCTGGCGGGGCTGTATAGTGGCGTATGTCTCTCTCCCTACTTCTGTATCGAAGCTAAGCTAATTTGGACAGTTATCAGCAGGTTTAACCAGGCAATGTATTTCCCCTCCCTTCCCCTGCTTAAAAAAAAATAAAATAAATAAAGCTTGATATTGACGGGAATATAGTAACATACGGCTCCGTCCGAATCGGCCTCTACGAAACCCTAAAAGAAGAATGCCGATCTCGCGACATCACCGTCTCCACCCCTCTCCTCGCCATAATGGCCGCGGCATCCGGCTTCGTCGGCGCAATGTTCGGCACGCCCTCGGACATCGCCAACATCCGCATGCAGAATGACCGATCACTCCCACCCGCCCAGCGACGGAATTACAAACACGTGCTGGACGCCTGGGTGCAGATGAAGCGCCACGAGGGATGGGGGGCGTTTACGCAGGGTCTCTGGCCGAATTGTGTGCGCTGCGGCCTGATGACGAGTTGTCAGCTGGCGTCGTATGATGCGTTCAAGGGGCTTTTGACCAGGGCGACGGGGTGTAAAGGGGATCATCCGGTGCTGCATGTGGGTGCGTCGTTGTTGGCGGCGTTGGTGGCGACGACGCTGTGTAGTCCGATGGATGTGGTGAAGACGCAGTTGATGGGGACGTCGGGGTCCGGGTCGACGTGGGGGGTTGTCAAGGAGTTGACGGCGACGGAGGGGCCGAGGTGGTTGTTCCGCGGGTGGACGCCGAGTTTTGTGCGGTTGGGGCCGCAGACGATCGCGACGTTGGTGTTGCTGGAGCAGCATAAGAGGATATATCGGTCGATTAGGGGGGTGGACTCTATTTGATCCATCCTAGGCTTCTTTTAAGTCTTGATTTCGGAGTACTCGTTCGATATGGGTGTAGAATCCCTCTATAGATCTGACATAGTTATTCAGGTACATACATGAATATATCTACTACTACTACTACTACTACTACTACTACTACTACTCAAATGCAAAATCAGGGTATTGTCTATTGAATGTACGAACTGAAGCGCCAATCACACGTTGAAGTGCAATACAAGACACCTACTACTAGTAGTACCTAGGGAGCTAATACAGCCGCGTAAACCGCAGCCTCACATCAACCGGCAAACTAGTCGCAAAGATCCCCACCGGACTCGGCCGTCCCTCATCAACCAACTCGAGCTGGAACCGGTCCACGACGAGCGCAATTTGCCGTAACATCTGCGCCATCGACAGCGCCTTCCCCACGCAGTTTCTCGCCCCATAAAAGAACGACATCATGGCCACAGCAGCCGGGGCACCACCAAGCGGTTCCTTCTTTGGTGCTGAAGGATCAGACCGGTCCATCCACCGCTCCGGGATGAATTGATCGGCGTCCGGACCCCAGAGCTCACGCGCGTAGTTGATGGCATGGGGGCAGAGGGCGACATAGGTTCCTCGGGGTATCAGTTGGCCGTTGATAGTGGTGTCGCGGATGGCCTTGCGCAATAGGAATGAGAAAGGCGGGTAGATCCTGCTGGCCTCCATGACCAGGAGTTGATCGTACTGGGATTCATCTAGGGTTGGTTGGGGGCCTTTAGCCTGGGTTAACTCGTCTCGTAGGAGCTGTTGAATCTCCGGGTGTGCCGCTATGAGGTACATCGCCCAGGCTAGAGTACCTCCTGTGCTTTCGTACCTGTATTGCTATCAGTCAGTTCCATCTCTCATCTCCACAAGTTTGGAGGGGGGGGGGGTAGACCTACCCAGCACCCAAAATAACAAGGATCTGGTTAATCGCCGCATCCTCATCAAACTCCTCCTTTCCAGCCAGATTCGTCAGAAAGTCCAGATTCATCGCCTCCCCTTTGCTGTATGCCTCCCTTCTCTCCCGCGCAGCCCGCCGACAAGCAGCCACAAGAATCTTCCTTGCGCCGTCCATCCTCTTCGCCACTGGAAACCTGATCCACGGGAGCAACCACCTCGGAGCAACATTATACAGCGCAAACAACGCCCATTTATCCCTCGTGCTCTTAAACAACGTCTCCTGCGCCTCATACACCTCCCTGTTCCTCCCCAGGATCGTCTCAAAGTCAACCCCTAGTGACAAAATCCCCGTGACATCCAGCGACACCATAGCCACTAGCTCCGTAATCGGGGTCACCACACTCTTCCCCTTACCCTTACCCTTACCGCCACCCTCTTCACAAAGAGCAAGCACACGCTCAACAAACTGAGCTGACTTAACCGATAACCTCTCCCGATAATGCTGAATATTACCCTGGTTGAACACAGTAGTGTATGTCTTACGATGGGCCTTATGCTCCTCCTGTTCCTGGGAGACGATGCCATGGCCCCAGAACCGGGTTGTGTAGCGCTTAAAGCCGGCTGGTTTGGAGTAGTCGTAGGCTCGCGTGGAGAGGACTTCTGTTAGGGCTTGTGGGTTGGTCGGGACGATGTAGGATGCGCCGAAGAGGCCGAAGAAGTGCATTAGGCCATCTGGGTGGGGGCGCTCGTTTATCCATGTTGTGACTTTTGAGCCGAGGGGCTCGTCGAATATGTCGGGGGCGTGGTCCCAGAGCCAGTTTAGGGACTACATGACGTAACATTAACATGAGCATGAGCATGAGCGGATACATAAGCGTATGGGTGGTGAAGGTAGGTAGGGTTCGGGTTAAGGGGGGAGGGGTATGGTGAAGGGAGGGGCTACCTTTGGACCAGGCAGATTCTTGAGGACGCTTGATCGGCGTCTGTGTAATGTTTTGCGACAGATCTGCAGGAATTTGACGAGGATCCAAGAACCAAAAAGGGCAGCGAGAAGGAGCGGGAGCTGGGATGGTTTAATGTTGCGAAAGTCGTGGACGGCTAGACCGGCGCTTGCTGCCCAGGAGGTGAGAGCAGCGTCGAACTTCATCTTGCTGTTAATATCAAGAAAGTTAGCCCTTCTCAACCTTGAAGGTAGTGGGTATTGCTGTATTTAAAAAAAAAAAACCACCCGCTCAGTGCAATACCGGTTTGTTGAAGGCAGTAGCCAGGCCCATAACACAAGGTTTAACCTATCAAGGCTTTGCGGAATCCACTTCCCTAGGGCTTGGGTGGTAAAGTTCCATGAATAATGCTGTCCTACTAGATTATCACGCGGATCTTAAGTCAACAAGTTGTTTATTGGATGCGTACGATTTCCGATGCTGGTGATGTCCCAATCTCGATGACCGATACGAGCCATGAAACTCAAACACTGTTAGAATCAAGGCAGTCGTTTTCCATATGCTGATGAGAGGCCTATCGGGGTTTGGCTACACATTCTTCCGAGCAGAGATCTCCCCCCCTGGCCATGCAGCAATACGGTTTGGGTATCGCAGCCACCCCTTGCGGTGTTGAAGTCTGCAGAGGTCTATCTATCATCCCTAGTGGCGATCAGAAACGCCATTTAGAGTTACTTGTGGAGGTGGGAACGGTAGCGTGATAACCGTCGCTGACAATTGGATTCCAGAATTTTGGAGCCACCTTCTGGGGTCCGACTGTCCAAGGCATGGAGCAGGTGCCTGATCTGCATGGCGTGATGTACTGCTGTGTTCAGATTCACTCGATTGCGTTCTTCCCGGTTCCTTGGCCCTATCGGAACGCGGTTTTACATGGATCGGAGGGACGGAAAGGAAGGTGGATAAGAGCTATCTGGGATCTTACTGCGTACAGGAAGGCAGTAGAAGTACAATATTACGGTGGTATAACCAGCGCTCAACGTCTATTTAGTATTTACAGTGGTAAGGAGGGAAGGGGTCTCAATCCTAGGTCTAACGTACAATAGCTGAGATTGGGGCTAGTTCTGGCAGGTTAAGAACCAGTTGAGCTGCGCTGAGATGTTCTGATATTGTAAGGAAATGGTGTCTCTCCATTTATATCAAGTATCAAGAGCTAAAGATCAAGAGCTACAGATCAAGATCAATGGCAATCTTCCCCTGATGCTTCCCCTCCAACATATACTCATACGCCTCCTTAACCTGCTCCAGCGTAAACGTCCTCCCAATAACCGGCCTCAACCTGTCCAAATTCGCCTCGATAGCCCTACACATCTCCTCCATCTGCAGCCTGCTCCCCACCCACAGCCCCCGCGCCGTGAACAGCTTCATCCACGTATCCAGCAAGGTCGGCATCTCTTTTTCTTTGCTGTTCCCCCCCACAAACCCAACAACACTAATCACCCCATCCAGCTTCACAGCCTCCACACTCTGCGCCATCGTACTCGCCCCCGCAACCTCAACCACAATATCCACCCCCACGCCCCCCGTCAGCTCCTTCGCCAACACCCCCCAATCCTTTTTTTCCCTATAATCAACCACATAATCCGCCCCAAGCCGTCTCAACAGCTCCCCCTTTTCCCCTTTACTATCACTAGTAGTAGCAATCACCCTCGCCCCCGCCGCCTTCGCAAACTGCACCGCAAACACACTCACCCCGCCAGTACCCTGCGTCAACACCCACTGCCCGCTCCTAACTTCTTTCCCAGGTAATCCATAAAGCGCATTCCACGCCGTAACACCCGCACAACTAAGCGTCGCCGCCTCCGTAAAGCTCAGCCCCTCAGGCATGGCAACGAGTCCCTGCTCGTCGAATGCGCCGATCGTCCGCAGAGTCCCGTCAATCGAGGCGCCGGTTCCATATTGAGCGGTTTGGGTGGTGAGCGAGCCGGCGAGATGTTGTTGGTTCAGCATGGTGATTACCTTGTCGCCGGGACGGAAGCGGGTGACGTTCTTGCCGGTTGAGAGGACGGTGCCGGCGCCGTCGGAGCCGGGGATGATGTTTTCTTTGACGCGCCAGGGGTATTGGCCGCGGGTGATTAGGAGGTCGCGGAACTGGTCACTATTAACTTTTGTGTATATATATATGAAAAGGGGGGGGTGGTGTACGTTTAGGGATGCTCCTTGGACTATGGGGTGGTTAGCTAGTAGATAGTAAATGTGAGAGGAGGTTGGGACTTACTCTTGACGAGGACTTCGTTATCACCTAGTTCAGGGATGGACTGCTCGGAGTAGTGCAAGGAGTCCAGACCATTTTGGCCTGTTACGGTCCACTGGTGGGTGGTGGTTGGGTGCGCCATCTAGGTTATCTAAAGACCTTGGATAACTCGTACTTTTGGTACTGCTGGTGACGGCAATAATAAGCTGAGCTGTTGTTTGCTAGGAATAGCTTCAAGAAAGCTGGCTACGAGCAGATTTATATGATTGTAGTGACACCATGTCGCCACATGGATCATTTTGATGAAACACGTCGATTTATAAGAGGCTCTCATTTGTCAGCCCCTGCACTGTTGTTGGTAATTGTTGGTCATGGACAGTCATTGACAGCCATTGACGGATTAATAATTGTTGGCGCTAGTTAGTTACTGACGGGATGGAGGAGCGAATGATCGACGCCGGGAGCTGTTGGTACTTCCTCTTCTTATTGAAAGAGGACACACGGGAGGTTGTTTCTAGTATATACTCGTCCAGTTGTCAATCTCTCCATAAGTGATTACTGATAACTACTAAATAGCCCTAAGTGACCCCTCAGGCACTAACAAATTTGCCCACCACCACCCAAAGGATGTATACAGCTGGGTAACTACTTCGACTTCTTAATATTCACCCACCCCATCCCAAACGCGACGATCATGGCCACCCCCGCCGCCGCAGTCCCCAAATAAAACACCTCATTCAAAGCCTTACTATACGCCACCAGCACCCCCGGCAACCCCTCCCCATCCACCGTTTGCCGTATCGCCGTGGCCCCCGCCGCCACAATCCTATCCGCATTACTTTCCGGCGCATAGACCGCCAAATTCGATCTGAGCCCCGTAGTAAAAACCACCCGGGCCAGAGACAAAAACACCGCTCCGCCGAAGTTCTGGGCGAAGACCACCAGCGCGGTCGCGATCGAGATGTACTCCAGTGGCGTGTTGTTTTGGACTGCCACGATGGGCATCTGGATTCCTAGACCGCGGCCGATACCCTGCAGGAGTTGGAAGGCGATCCAGTGGGCTATTGGGGTGGTGGGGGTTAGGGTGATTAGGGCGCCGGTGCCGGCGGTGTGGAAGGCGCCGCTGGCGATGGCGAAGGGGAGGTAGTAGCCTATTCGGTTTACTTTTTTTTGGTTAGGGGGTGTGTCTAGAGTGGGAGGGGGATGCATACCAAGAACACCGGTGGCCATGGCGAAAAGCATGTTACCTAGAATGGAGGGGAGGAGGTCCACGCCGCTCATGGTGGGAGTCGCGTTTCGGACGGCTTGGAAGTATAACGGGAGGTAGAAGGTTGAGGTTAGCATGCTGCCGGTGAGAGCACCGTAGTTGATGCAGCTGGCCCAGATCGCTTGTCGCCGGATCAGGCTGAAGGGGATCATTGCCTCTGCGCCTACAAAGTTCTCCCAGATTAAAAAGATAATCAGGGCTACCCCGGAGCCACAGAAAAGGCCGATGATAACGGCACTGTCCCAGCGGTAGGTTGTACCGCCCCAGTTGAGCGCAATGAGGACTTGGATGGAGGATGCGGCGAAGATCACGAAGCCTGGAAGGTCCATTTTACGGAGGGACGTGGTGAGCGTCTGTTTCCGGGTCTCGAGCCTTCTTCCTTCGGGCACTGTGACCAGCATCAGGAGGGGGCCTACGACGGCGGCGCAGGGGAGGTTGAGGTAGAAACCTGCGAGATCAACGTTAGAGATCGCTTGCGGTAGACAGTGGGTGGATGGGTCATGTACACCACCGCCAGGATGCATATTGCGTTAAGGCGCCCCCAACCAGTGGTCCCGACATCAGGCCGAATTGTGATAAGCCCATGAGAATGCCAGTGAGCGCTGGAGCAGTCAGCGCTTCCGTTTAGGCCTGAGAAAGTGGGGATCGTATACCAGTACGCCTGCTCGGGGCAACACTAAATTGGGCGATCGTGTAGGCGCCATTGAGCAGTCCAGACGCTCCCACTCCGGCGCATGCGCGTCCGACAATCAGCATTGTTGACGAGGTGGCCGCGCCACAGATCGCAGACCCAATCTCGAAGACGGTGAAAAAGCCGAGAAATGTCCACTTCCCAATATCAATATCAAAATAGAGGCAGTGTGAACCAACAGCGAGAAATGCAGTCGAGGGGGAAGCAAACCTTTGTATTAAAGTATGTGTACATTTTTCCGGACAGCGGCTGAAGCGAACAGCTGGCACGGGTGTTAAAGGTGAGGGGAGTACCGAGGGAGGGAGTATACCTGGACAAGAGATAGGCTGATCCATACCACCCAACATCGTCCAACGAGTGAAAGGTAGTCGTGATGCTGGGGATTGCCTACCAAAATAGATCTCTGTCAGCAATCATACACAGAGATTCACAAAAAAAAAAAAGATGAGCTAACCGTCGAGACAATAGAGGCATCGAGCAGCATGAGAAACCCCACCAGGCTGATAGCGGTCATCATTGCGATTAACTTCAAACCAGTGAGATATTCCATCTCTCCCGCCTCGTCTTTTTCAGCCTCCGTCTTGGGTGGTGATGACGGCGGCGCATCGAGGGTCGCCTCGACGGGCATTTTCTCCTTTCCAAGATCCTGCATCGGACGGGGAGTAGGGCAAGTATAAAAAGAACAAAAACAGCCTAAACGCAGCAAATTCTGGCGATACAAAGGAAGTTCACGTATCCCGAGTGATGACCATCTGCACCTGCAGACGGCGATTGATCCGCTTGGACAGCCCAATATTTATGCAGGAGAGCCATATCATTGCCAATTGTTCGAAAGACGTTGTACAGTGAAACCAGTCAGCCGGAGGGCCAACCGAACTGTACATCCCGCCGGATCGGAGTCTCTTGTCGGGGCCTGCCCCAGTCAGAAAGGGCGATCTAGGGCTCATGAGGGCCAGTTCCGGTTGGCCATGCACCGAGCCATGCCCCGAACAGGTAACGGAATCGGAGCTATATATGGACAGCCACTAGCGCATCCCCTTGTGTAGCCTGTCTGGTCAGCGCAAATGGGTCGGTCGGTCGGAGCGGAGGCTCAGTTTTTGCTCCACCTCCGATCGATGACATACTCCTATAAACCCTCCGTTCCTCAGAGAACTTAGTGCTTCGTACTAACTCCTGAGTGAGCTATCCCCGCTAGACGACATCAAGCCAAGTGTAGCAAAGCGTGGAGGAGCTCTCCGAATAAGGCTTAGGGCACACCTGAACAGCTTCCAAAGCTTCACAGTCCAATCATGGGTCCTGAGTGCCAAACTGGTGATAAAAATGGAATATACCTCCATCTATTCGAGAATTGACTTTAAATTCACAAACAGCAGCCACTGAGAACATTGCATCACCATAATCAATCCGGTTGTCGTTCTCTCGGTCAATCAATCAAATAAAAGCTCCCCCCGATAAGAGACTCCGTTTGGGCACCCACCCACCAAGTCGACGGTGATACCTGACACATGGCGTGATGACGGCTCGCTTATTGGCCAAGGATGATCCCACTGGGCTCCTTCTCGGCGTGGCTCTGAAACTGATTCGCTGGAATGGTGTTATCGTACGTTGCTAAGACAACTTGAATCCTTCCGTGTCCACCTTAGTCCAAAGTCAAAAGGTTGTTAATGCGGATAAAGCCACCGACGAAGCATAAGCCGACCGAAGAGTAGCCATTGTTGTCAAACCGTTCCCGTTGCATCTCTAATATAATAATGATGGAGATCCCGGTGCTTGACTACGGGGACTTTGCGAATGGCACGCAGGCCCAGCAGGATGCCTTTTGTCAACGGCTCTACTCATTCCTCTCGTCTTTGGGGTTTGTCAAGATCCGAAACCATTCCATCCCGGATGAGGTGATTGATGCGGCCTTTTCCTGGGTGAGTTCTTACTCCTGCATTCTTTTTACCCTCTAAATCTGGACTGACTGGAACCAGAGCGAACGGTTCTTTGGCATGCCGCTGGAGAACAAAACCAAGGCAGCCCATCCCGTCCAGGCCAACCCGCATCGAGGATGGAGCTGTATCGGACAGGAGAAGCTATCTGTGATCGCACAGGGCAAAGCCGTGTTTGATCTCAAGGTATCTCCATCCATCCACCGCTTAAAGACAGTGTGCTAAATGAATGTTAGGAATCCTTCGACCAAGGCCCCGCAGCCGACGAGCTCTACCCCAACATCTGGAGCGACGAGAGCGACCTCCCCGGGTTCCGCACCTTCATGGAAGACTTCTACGAGCGGTGCCACTCGCTGCACCTCTCCCTCCTCGCCGCCATTGCCCTCTCCATGTCTCTCCCTCCAACCTTCTTCGTCGAGGTCTGCGGCCGGAACCGCAGCGAGCTCCGACTAAACCACTACCCCTCCGCGCGGTGCCGCGACCTGCTCGACGGGGACGTCATGCGCATCTCCAGCCACACCGACTTCGGCACCATCACGCTCCTGTTTCAGGACACGGTCGGCGGGCTCGAGATCGAAGAGCAGGATCGGCCCGGAAGCTATATCCCCGTCTCGGCCACCGGTCGCACGGAGATGATTGTGAATGTGGGCGATTGCCTGCAGCGATGGACGAATGATCATCTTCGCTCGGCTAATCATCGGGTCACGGTTCCTGAGAGTCTGAGAGGGATGCCGGACGGGGTGGTGGGCGACCGGTACTCGGTTGCGTACTTTGGGAAGCCGAATCGGGATGTACCCGTGCGTTCGATCGAGGCGATTTTGAGGGAGAATGAAGAGGCGAAGTATACGGAGGAAATTACGGCGTGGCAGTATAACCAGTCGAGATTGTTGCAGACTTATTAGATTTTTGGCGTGTGAGACGGAGTATTTTGGGACGTTCGTTTGGGATATATACATGGACATGGATATTTTGGGTTTCACACTCCACGCTCGCTGAAGAGGGATTTGCCGTTATTTTCAGGCTTAACTAGGGAAATAGGTCTTCAAAAGGAACATTAACGATATAGATATAGATATAGTTAGCTAGCTCAACACCTGTTATTTTTGGTGGTTAACTCACTTTCGTTCCATGGAAACATCCTCCCTGACACTGGGCTGACTAACAGCTGACTAACCAACCCAGTCTTGGCGTCGGGCAAGGTTTTCCCCGCTAAGCTGCGGCTGCCACTGCCACCGGAAAGAATCACTTTGGGAGAACTTGGGCTTCAATTCATTGCTCTCCTCGCCCACCAGCCTCCGCCCCCCATCGCATCGTCTAAGGATACTATGCGGCCCTTGTTCCGCTCCGCAATTCATGTTGCAGGCTCTGGGACCCCGTGTTCCACTCTACTAGCCGCCCACTGAGGCACACGAACCGGCCTCCGCCTCCCCATCGCCCCGAATGGGTCTCCTCAACCTCCGCTCCGCGCTCCCCTTCGTCAAGAGCCTAACACGCTCGCCACGCCAGAAGGAATATACGGAAGTAAAGGATCTCGGGCCCGAAAAACCCACCCAGCTTTCATTTTTCTCCTCGCAGCTCGATTCGACCGTGCAGGCGCCGAGTCTCGAATCGTTGAAATCACTCTATAACCCCGTTCGAACGCTCCTGGAAACAGGCACGCATAGCGGATGGTGGTGGTTGGATGTTACGGCGCCCTCGGCGGAGGATATCGAGGTGCTGTCCCGTATTTTTGGTTTGCATCCGTTGACGACGGAGGATATTAAGACGAGGGAGACCCGCGAGAAAATTGAATTGTTCGGGCCGTATTATTTCCTGTCGTTGCGGCCGGCTTGCCAGATCGAATCGAATGAAAAGGTCCAGACGGCGTCGCTCAATGTGTATGCGGTTATATTTCGGGAAGGAGTGCTTAGCTTCTCCCTCGACAGTAACCCCCACGCCGCCCATGTGCGCAGCCGTATCAAGGAACATCGCAGCCATTTGTCCTTGACTAGTGACTGGATTTGCTATGCTCTCATGTAAAATCTTCCCCTGATATTTATTCTTGGCTATCGATCTAATTACTAACGGATCTTTTGTTCGGCTGTAGCGACGACATTGTCGACGGTTTCGCTCCTTTCATCGATCGGGTCGACAGTGGCGTGGAGATGATGGAGGAAAACGTCTCTATCACACGACCAGACGACATTGGCTTGGCCCTCCAGCAGATCTATCACTGCCGCAAGGAGGTGAACCATATCCGACAGCTGCTCAACGATAAAACGGATGTGGTCCGCTGTTTCGCGCGCCACTGTGACGCCTTTGGGGCCGCCACGTCCCAAGTCACCCTCTACCTCAGCGATATCCAGGACCACGTCCTGACCATGATATCCAACCTGGATGCGGCGGAGCAGATGCTGTCTCGATCGCAGTCAAAGTACCTCAGCCAGCTCACGTTGGACTCCACGCGCATGCGGAACCAGAT
Organism: Aspergillus diversus; assembly: GCA_027569885.1. NCBI lineage: Eukaryota > Fungi > Ascomycota > Eurotiomycetes > Eurotiales > Aspergillaceae > Aspergillus > Aspergillus diversus. The sequence goes on along the minus strand of JAPDKZ010000013.1, from coordinate 699,849 downwards.
CATGGCCACCTTGGGTCGGCTCACCGTGATCGCGGCCATCGTTGTGCCGCTTCAGTTCATTACGGGTCTTTTTGGCATGAATGTCACGGTTCCAGGCAAGGGGACGCCGGGACTGACAGTGTGGTATAGTATCCTTGGAGCCGTTTTAGCCCTCGTCCTCCTCTTCCTGCTCATTGCCAAACGGATACGGGCAATCTAGTCTAAGGGACCTCGGTGTCTTTACACGGATATAGACGATATCATTTGCTGTGAGTATATAAACAAACAACAAGTAATCTAGATATTGAGCCATAGATCGTCAGCAATATATACGTTTCTTAAACCCTTTATTACGATAAAGGCGAGGAGTCAACCATATAATCGTATTACGTAAAAAAAGGGCGCAATCATTTATGGTTAAATTTCCTGGCACCGTATATCGTCGATTATATCTAGACACTTAGATGAAGGTATAGATGGCCTGAAGGGTGGGAAGAAGATACGAACGCCCCTCGAAATGGGTAGATCAATGCATCTCCCAGAACTGGGCACCAACCGCAACGAGCCGATTAAACAGCTGATTTCTCCCTCTCATACCCGTGAGATGGAAGCTCTGATCCGGCTCGATGCCATTGATAATCAATCCATCCGCCGAGTCTTCACTGCCCGCTGCCATCTCGATGATCAGCTTGCCCTTCCATCCGAGCCCTTCGGTCTTTCGCAATTCTCTGATGTCTGTGACGGGGATCTGGAACATGATAGAGCCTTTCTTTTGCGCCTCCAGTCGCAGATCATCACCTAGCTTGGCGGACGAATACGAGGTAAAATATATAACAGATACTTCGGGGGACGAGTCGAAGACCACTGTACCCCGTTTCCGTTCGAATTTAGCATCGAATGTCAGCGGGCCGAGGGGTGCTGAGACCCAACGGCTCCTGTCTAATAGTGAGAGGAGACCCTTGGCCTGGGCGGTGCCTGCAATCGCCAAGGCTCGATCAAAGGCGACATGGCCTTTCACGGCAGTGATGATTGCGCGGCGGACGAACTTGAGCACGCGGGCCCACTTCTTCCTGCGCTTGACTCCTGGGGCAGCGTCTTTGTCATTCGGGGATTGGGGGTCGGAAGAAGCGGTGTTCTGTTGGTCAGTATTGGCAATCGCCATTTGGGACTTTTTGCGCCGGGATGACCAGAAGGACTTCTTCTCCTTTAAGCTTGGCGGCGAGGGCAATGGATTGGAGTTCCTTTCACGGACCCGAAGAAGTGCTAGAGTTAGTTGGGCATTTGTTGGGACCCCTTTTAGCAGTGTTCTAGATTTTGTTAGTTAGTTGTTTATCACAGAGGGAAGAAAAGCGTACTTCTCAAGGTCCAAATATTCTTTCCAGTGAGGGACCTTGTTGTTCATGAACTCCAGGCCCCACTCGATGACCGGGCCACCAAAGAAGGTAAATCCCACGGCAAACTGGGCGGTTTTTATGATCATATAGCTTGACAAGATGAGAGATACTAAGCAAGCAGCTACTAGTACCCCTGCCAGCTGCAGTCGGGCCGCTGTGAGATCGAATGGCGGCGAAGGTGAAAGCAGACTAAATGGTATTAGCTTCCAAATCTGCATGGCAGCAGGATGAAAGAAATAACCCACTTGGAAATCTTCTCGCAGACGTCGGTTACATCGCTAAGAACAAGCATGGTTTGGCTGATAACTTTCGCTTGCTTCTTTTCGGAGTTTTCGGTCTCTTCGGTCGGAAATGTGGCAATCTCAAGGTCAAGAGACTGGGGCTCAGCAGTCACCGCTAAAGCATTTGGGTCTGCGGGGGGATCCGCTGGAGAGGGGGAGGCTTCCACGGTAGCGCTGGCAGCATCTGTAATGTGGTCGGTGGCGTCTTGGAATTCCTCTTCGATTTGAGGAGCAGGGGTTGCGATTTCTTGTGTAGGGCTCTCGCTGGGCTTGGTCTCGGAAAGAGCCTTGGTTTGGGGGACTTGGGGAGGAGGAGGGGGGAAAAGGCGCGGTCGAAGCGGTGGAAAAAACACCAACCCAAAAAAGAGCGCACAGAACACTGGAATGAGGTAGTCCGACAACCATGCAAAAAGATAGACCTGTACACTTTAGCTTTTGGTTCGTTTCAAGGAGGGCAGAAGGCTTAGCATACCACACCAAAGAGACCTGTCCGTCCTGGCTCCTTCCACGACCTCAACCGGGTGACATGGCCGAAGAAGGTGGTCACTTTCTGGACTACCGAAGTATTGAAACGCTCAATAGTTTTTTGCAGTTTCTCGGAGGGAAATTGCTCCACGGTGGTTCGATTAAGATCGAGTTCATGTTCACGAATGCGGGGAACGGCCTTGACGTGGGAGACTTGCTATTGGGGGTCAATTGTGTTATATTTGCCAAGCTTGTTCCTGAGAAACCTACCCTATTGAAGGACCGGACCAGTTTCCAGATGTCCTCGTCAAGCATTCCAGATATAAGCGTCTGTCCTACGGCGGTAGGAGGCGGCCTCCACTGGAATTCTGATGTCTTGGTGTTACCGGTCTGGGCGGGGCCAAAGGCTCCCGGCGGCACGGGGTTGGTTTCATCATGATTTGCTTCGGAGATGCCCTGCGCTTCAGACATTCTACGCTAGCAGGCTGCTAGCAGTTGAGTTTGTATCCGTGACGGTGGATCTGGAATTCTGAGGGTACTAGGTATCGGCTCCTGGAGTGGAGGGATGTTGGGGAAACTCGGAATGGGAGGGACGGTGACCACTGGCATTCTGGCACAAGTGGCACTGACGGGAACCCCTCGCAGTGCCAAGACGGCTAATATCGGCAAGGACGCGGAGAGCCCCACTTCACGAAGTACCATTCCCAACCGGGTAAGCCGTCAACACATGATCGCCCCTCCCTCGTGCCTGATGCATGAAGAGAGAGAAAAAAAATCAAAAGATTCTGACTAGAGAAGAATCGTGTGGCTTTGCTTTCGTAATGCTCTATATACAAACAGATATGGACATGAAATGTGAGTCTCAACCATTGACGCTGGCACCCTTGGGCATCCCAATTCCCACGGCGGCCGTTGTCCCCGCATCGACGGGCAGAATGACTCCCGTAATCCAGCGCGCATGAGGCCCAGCCAGGAAGACCACGGCCGTCGCGCAGTCCCATCCATTGCCCTCGGTGCCGAGAAGACTTCTCTTGCGTCGGGCCTCGCGGGCCTCCTCGCTCATGCCGTTGCCGTACATCATGGGGGTGTAAAGCATCTGTCTCGTCAGTTTCCTTCTAGGTATTCGTGTAGAGAAAGAAAGAAAGAAAGAAAGAACTCACCCCTGGACACACGCAATTCACTCGAATCCCATCCTGCGCATGATGCGCCGCCATCGCCCGGGTCATATTCACCACCGCCCCCTTCGCCGTCGGATACAGTAGATGTGGTGTTCCCCCCTTCAACCCCGCGACACTGCCCATGTTCACAATATTCCCCTTCGACTCGCCCTCATTGCGCTTCATCGCCGGCACCCCATACTTGGCCATGAGCACCATACTGGATACATTGACCTCCAGACCCTTGGCCCATGCCTCCATGTCCACCTCCACTGCTGTCCCCGGCGCGCCCCCAATCCCCACATTATTCACCAGGATGTCCAGTCGCCCGAATCGCTTCAGAGCTGCCTGAACGACGGCCTCGCAGTCGCTGGCGCTCGTAACATCTGCTTGGAAGGCGATGGCCTCCCCGCGGCCGGGCTTGGATGAGATTATGGATACCGTCTTCGCGGCCCAGTCGAGGTTGCGGTCGACGCAGATCACGTTGCAGCCATCGTCCGCCAAAAGGATGGAGATTGCGCGCCCGTTGCCAATACCGTCACCTAGGCAGCCTGCGCCGGTGACGATGGCGGTTTGGCCGGCCAGAGAGCGGGAGGGGGGTGAGGCTGAGATTTCACTCATTTTCTTTGCTTTCCCTTTCTTCTTCTTTTTTCGTTTGCTGTGCCTCTGGAACGTGAAGAGGATGGTTTTCTCGGAATAATAATTATATTTTTTTTGTCTTAAATCAATGCGGGGGAGAATCGACTTAAATGGCTTTTGTACGACAGTCGGCACTTCGGTTAACCCTTTTGATGACATGGAAAAGAGCCGAACCACCCCAATGTCAGCCGCTGAACCCCTCATTTATGTTTAATAATATTTCTCTTATTAATAGCTGGGGTTGAAATCCTGGATCTCCATTCCGGGGTAATTTCATTCCAAAGCACTGAAACACAAAACAAAATGGCGGATTTCTCAGAATATACCGGGCCCAGCGACGAATGGGTCGCCCTGGAGAGCACTCTTCCTCCGGCCCCAACTCTCACAACGGAACAGCTCAAGGCGGCTTCAAATAAGGGTCGCGAGGAACTGGCAGCCCGGGAGATGGTTGAGCAGGGTATGGCCTCTCTCCCACTTTATCTTCACCCTACATGTAATACTGATAGCGAGATACAGGTCTGGATAAGAAGGTCACTCTGAATGACTACACGATCCCAACCCGCGACGGCTCCGCCATTGAAGCGCGCACATACCGTCCTATCGGCGTGAGCCCCTCGCAGCGGCTCCCCGTCTACATCCACCTCCACGGCGGTGGCTTCCTCTTCGGCACGCTCTCCTCGGAGGACTCCATCTGCGCACGGATTGTCGCCTCCCTAGCAGCCGATAGCACGCCCGTCGTTGTCATCAATGTAAACTACCGCCATACGCCCGAGCACCGCTTCCCTACCGCCTGGGAGGACGCAGAGGATGCGTTCCACTGGGTGCACGAGAACCTAGCCAGCATTGGCGGGGACGGCGCGAATGTCATCATGGGCGGCATCTCAGCGGGCGCGTGGCTGACGGCCTCGACAACGCTAGCCCAGCATTTGGGCCGGGACCAGGCGCTCGCCTCTCGTCCGCGTATCAAGGGACAGGTGCTCATGATCCCGGCGTTGGTGCACTATGATTGCTACGAGCCGCAGATCGCGCGGTTGAGGGATCCGAGTGTTTCGAGCTGGGTGAGTAACCGCGATGCGCCGATTCTGCCTTTGGATCGGGTGAAGCTCTTTACGGGGTTGCTGGAGATTCAGGGGGGGAAGGAGGCTGAGGGGGATCTGAGGATTAATCCGGGTAATGCGACGGCGGAGCAGGTGCGTGGTTTACCTCCTGCGACGTTTGGGGTGGCCGGGAGGGATCCGTTGAGGGATGAGGGGTTGTTGTATGCGCAGTTGCTGAGTGAAACCGGGTATGTTTCTTTCCTTTCTTTCTTTTTGATAAAGGGAGGTGAATGGGGCTAATGAAGTAGAGTGCCGACGAGGACGAATGTCTTCAGTGGAGTCCCCCATGGGTTCAGACGACATGCAGGGCTGTCCGCGTCTAAGAAATGGGATGAAGTCATGGTGAACGGCATCAAATGGGCTCTCTCGGATCCGGTGTCAGAGCCTTTCGCGATCCAGGCTTTTTAAGCGTGAAGAGAGATGGGAGGTTTTATGAATCTTATACAGCTGTGCCTTTAGATGCTCCATATAGTTCTACATAAATCCATTGGTGATTTTGGGCCATTCTCTTGTAGGAATCCCTCTGGTCGCTAGGATGGACTGCACGGCCACCTTCAAGATCAGCCAATCCCATAGTATCAAGGGATGCTCTCCATTTAGACCCTGTGACTCCTAAACGTCATCTGTAAGAGTTGGCAGCACCTCGCGCTGGGCACCTAACCCCTTCGTGCTCTAGAACGTGGGCGGAAGAGAGCCAGCCTTTGTTAGACGGGCACAAGACGCAGAGACACCTCCGAAAAATCCCGGGGGGAATACCAATGCGGTGAAGGTACCCCAAGAGCGGACTCTTGGTAACGTCTTTCTTCTCCAATTTGGCGTTGTGCCGAGGCCTAGCTTCAGCCAGAGTGATGGGATGGACAAAGCATGCATTCAGGAACATCATATTTCCGAGCTATTCAAAAGAAGTTATTTTCGCCGGAGATGGTAATATTCTGCCGGCAAGAGGTGGTCCCACCGCTTTCCAGCTGCTGATCGTGGGGGGAAGATGACAGGAAGCTCCGGAAGGCAAAGGGAAGCCGTCGAAGGTGAGAGCGTGATGAAGAACTGGAGTTGATGAGTGATATTTGCGGCAATAATAAGTCGCGTTTGGGACTTGCCAAATATGCAGGCCTTTGGTATGCTTTCCCTTGTTGTACCTCTATCGATATGCCCATTATCTTCCGGCATCGTGATGACCTCATGCCTTGCACCCATTCCTTACCTAACTGACGATGAATAATTCCAGTTCCAAAGAATCGAAGGGTAGGTCAAGTTCCCGATGGAACCTGGAAAAAATAATAACGGTTAGGTATAGCCGAGGTTTGAATTAATTTTAAGGGTAAGCGAACCTCAACCATATTATGCGCGCATCTCAGGAGCTGGAGCTGACCCGAGACTTCCAATGTATTTAGATTATCGACCTCAATAATATCCCGCTTGTCAGTGGAACGGCATTTATAAAATGGCGACTACCCTCGTCGAGCGCGAACGAGCACCACGGAATGACAGATAAATCAATTATCCTCGATCATAGAGCATCATGGAACTACCAGAAGACCCTACAGGTACGGTTTACGATTGATCGAACCCAATGCCTTCAGGAATGCGAAATTCACTTTGATGTGATACAAGAGTTCTCAGTGGGGGGCCATGTTGAAAAAAACCTGCTCGGACGGATCAGACTCAATCTCGCCGAGTATGTGGATAAAAGCGATGATGATGAGGGGATTGTACGCCGGTACTTGATGCAAGATAGCAAAATCAACAGCACCCTTCGAATCGGGATTGCTTTGCACCAAGTTGAGGGTGAACGAAACTTTACTACGTAGGTTTTATTGCGGTCTTTCTCTTCCTATTTGGTTTTTTTTCTTCTCTTTTTTTTCGTCTTTGTATCTTTGCTAATGCGCCCCGTTAAAATGAATCCAGGCCACCTCTTAAATCCGCCAATGCCTTCGGCGGAATCACCGGCGTGGTCGCCGCAGAGCAAGGCGAACCCGATGACCTCGGACAACTACCATCAATCAACACCCAGACTCGAGAAGCCGCCGATATGCAAGAAATGTACCGGCGCACCCTGGCTGCATCCTGGACCTCTCGGTCCGACGACCTGCCAGCGGACAAGCTAATCGAAGAGCTTTTCTCCGGAACAGTCTGCTGGGCGGATCACCGCGACGCTGAACAACACGTGGAAAACTATGCAGATTTGCATGATGATCCAAATGCACAAGCTGTGGCGCGGAATAATCGGTTGTCCCCTGGCTATAAACAGCAAGCGAAGAGCTCGGGTAGTCATTTTCGTAGCGGTGGGAAGGGTCTGGAATTTTCTCCTGCGATTGAACATACGAGAAAAGGGGGGAGTATTGAGCACCAGCTTTATGATAATGCGAAGGGGAAAGGGTGGAAGAGCCATAAGACTGAGCATGAGCTATGTGAGTTCGATGTGCGTGAGGATTTACGGAGTTGGGATATTGTGGGCAAATAGGCTATTCTGATCCTGTTAATATTACTCGGGACGGTTTGTGAATTTCTGATGCAGTGTTGTTCTCTATCAATAGGTCAAATTTATATAAGGTTATCGATCTCTGCAGAGCCTTGAGCGTCGGGGAGTAAAGGGAAAAAAGGATGCTAGTCGTCGGTGAATTTACTCCTCGCCCTCAGCTTCCCCCCATACGAGTACAAGATCACCATGCCCACAATCCCAAGCGTGGACACACTTGCCAGGATAATCGCGCCATTTCGAACCCCTAGATCTTGGTACATGTACGGGGTGACCATAACAAACACTGCCGCTGTGGCAGAGCGCACGAAGTCATTTGCTGCGAGGAGCGACGCGGCGTACCGGGGATACGATAGGGGTAGATATAGCAGTAAGGGCATGAAAGTGATATTAATGCCGGTGGCGTACACTGATACCCCCGCTGTGGGGATGAGCCAGTGGATAGAGGAGCCGGCGGTGCCGGAGAACATGAAGAGGCCCGCCGTTATTAAGACGGTGGCGGGGATGGCGGGGATGAGGAAGTATTCGTGCTCTGGGGGAGGTTTGCGGGCTCGCGTGGCTCGTGTGGCGTAGAGGTAGATCGTGTAGATGAAGCCGCCAATGAGCCCACCGACGACGATGGCGAGAAAGGTGAGGCTGAGGGAATGGGCGGACATACCGTAGTCGACTGGGTAGAGGAGGGGGAAGGCCGAGAAGAAGGAGTAGTATATGGCGTAAAGAAAGGAGGTATAGACCCCGACAAAGGTGATGGCGGGGTCTTTGAGCGAAATTTCGAGCGGTTTGGTGAGGCTTTCCAAGAGTTGATCCCGGAGTCGGTGGTCGGTTTGCAGCTCTGCTGGCGCGAGGAGGTCCCTGTTGCCGGTCTGGCGGCGGAGGTGGTAGGCGCGGTGCACGAGGGTGGTGCTGTGGGAGGTTTCAGGGAGGAGAAAAGCCAGGGCAAGGAGCACGGGTATGGACATGATCACAATCTGCCAGAACGGCCAACGCCAGTCTGAGGTTACGGCGTAACCGGCAAACACGGGGGCCACCGCTGGCGCACAGGTGATGCCCTCGACCCAGACGAGGTAATTGTAGGGCACTGCTGCCTGGGCGAAGATGTCCTGGATTGTAGCCCCGGCGGTAGCCAGACATGGGCTTCCAAAGAACCCTTGAAAGAATCGGAGGACCAGGATGCCAGCGAAGTTGTCGACGAAGCCAAGTGCAATGGAGATAGCCGTAAAGACAATGAAGGAGAGGATGTACGGAGGGTTGCGTCCAAGCTTGGGCATTTCACTGAGAGGCGACCAAAGCAGGGGACCAACGCCATCTAGAACCGCATTCAGTATTCTAGGGTAGATAATATAGGAGAGGGAAACCCACAGCCAAGTACGTATAGCGCCAGGGTGAGAGAGACGAGCTCTGTGGACTTGCCATAACGAATGGCCATCTGGGTGTAGCTCATCGTGCAGATCGCTGACCCGCAGTAGACGACGAAGGAGTATATCCTGCTCCGGTAGTTGACCATGTTAGTTCTCTCTTTATTTCACCATCAGTTAATGCGAACGTACGATAGGACTGCTGTGACCCAGATTTTGGCCTGGATTGGCCAGTTCTGCGGATGCTCTGGGTCGCTAGGTCCATCCCACGAGACCAGCGTATGGTTTTTTGAGTCTTTTCGGAGCACATCCTGACAATGTATACTGTTTTTCCCCTCAGAGGCCTGGTTCTGGGTCTCAAGGGCATCGACATCTGCGTGCGTTGCGGCTTGCTGGAGCGAGTACTGCCCACTGGAGAAGAAGCAGATAGCCTGCCCTAACGCAGTTTCACGGAACCAAGGACGCATCATTCTATAGAGGTACAGTGCGAGAAAACATTATCCCTCTGTATTCTGGGGATCTTATTATATCCTCCTGCCACAGGGGAATCAGAGGCAACCCCGACTCGTGGGACAACCTTTTGCCTTCGATCCCACCCAGGGATTTCCAGGTGCAACATGAAGATCCTGTTCTCCTGTTTTCATATTTCTCAGTGTAGGTGTGGTCCTGACTTTTCCGACGAGTGATGGCGCCGTTTGATCGCTTCAGGCTGCATTGTTCCTGCAAAGGAGCATTCCATCAATGCACGAGGCCCAGTTTGGTCAATGAAGGTGTCGTAGAGTGACTCAAGGAGTAAGGTACAACCATTGCCTGGTGGATTTTCCTTTCCCTCAGTCTCCGTTCTGGTATCGACCATTATTCGAATTGATTCTGTCGGGCGGCACAGGATACCGAAGCATCGATTTGGCATCAACCAAGCCCAACACTGCAACTCCTGCTTAGTGTCATACTACCTCCTGTGTGTGTTACAACCCACGGAGATCGCCATTTTCTCCCCAACCGAAGTTTAATAATTGAATTAAATATCTAGTAAGACCTCTGGAATCTCAGGCTTGTACTTCTTATCCAACCACCGGGATTTTAGTTGCTGAACGAAAGAACCCAGTTCGCGTGATCCGCGGGCTGTGTTTAGTAGAGCAGCGTCAAGTGTACCAGCTCCAGCCAGATCTCTACTCTCCCAAGATAGGATGCTAAGAATAATATCACTCTTAGTGCAACCATGTGCAGAGCCCAGCCGATACCACTCCATAGCCAAGGCCTGATACTCATGCATCGGACGCGCGCTAAAGAATGATAAAAGAAGGCTGATAAACCCCGTGTTTGGCCGACTTACGGGAGTGTCTTTATTAGGTTCACCTTCTGCCAGTGGCTTCCCCTTCTTCCCCAACCGTGGATACCGTCCAAGGAAGGTAAGGTAGTAAAAATTACCTAGTTTCCTACACGCCTCCGCGTTCCCCGCGGTTGCAGCCTTGCCCATGCATTCCTCATACGCGGCAAAGTCCCCCCTTTGCATCATCAAACCTGCGTATCGGACCAATGCAACCGGATCCTGATACTCGAGTGCCCCGCCACGGATGACGGTCTCTTCTTCTTCCCCAATCTGGTCTGTATTTTTGCCTTTCCGCTTCCCAGCCTGCATCCCCTTCAACCATAAATATATTTCCCACGGCGACTCGGAACTGGCCACTAGTAGATTATCTTCACCCGAAAGAGTAGTCTGACTAGGCTCGATCATCCCCATGATCTCCTGCACGAGCGCGAGAGCCTCGTCATACCGACCCCGAAGACCAAGGACTTTGGCGTACACAAGCATGGCGCGCGGATCACGCTCCTGCACAGCAAAGGTTTCAACTTGTGATAGAAGCATGGTGCGGACAGGTACGGAACCCGATTCCTTAGATCTGTGGATGTAACGGGCTGCGGTGAGGAGGACGGCTACCCGCGCGCCGGCTTGGGCGCAGGAGGAGAGGACCCATTGGCGGAAAGGGGGGTCTGCGAGTGAGACGGAGATTGCATGGCCGATTGTAAAGGTTGTATCGAGGTCTTTTAAAGTCATAGATAGGGTTAGATCAATTGTGTTTTTGTCCGAGTGTCGAGTTGAACCTTAAGATACGAGAGAGGGGAAGAGAGGAGACGCACCGTGGTAAATACGCTGGACAGAGGCCGCAGACGGGGTTTGCGTGTAAGCAGCCTGTAGTATATCTCTAGCAATTTGCATGAATGTTTTTGCGTCTATGGATTTATCTAGCATCCCCTGGAGTTGGAGCTCGCCCAGGACCTCCGGACCCTTCTCGTTGAGTAGCTTGAGATGGGCATCCAGGTCGCCCCGGACAGAGACACTGAGAAGACCATCGCTCGAAAAAGAAGGCTGCGATCGGACATTTTGAGATCGTCGCGCCGCTGGTGATCGGGCGGCATTGAGACCCGCACTGGTATGGAAGGGTTTATGATGGCGATTTAGGTCATGGTGTTGGGTGGGGAGGTTGTGCTTGTTCCTCAGCGCGGGAGCCGGTCGGACATGGGGGCATCGAGTTGTGAATAGAGGATTTAATAAGCTCCATGTCCGGAGGGGGTTGGGGGGACGTGCTCGAGACATAGCTCGTTAGGAGAAGCAGTTTTAATATTATGGTTTGGGAGGGATGATTCATTCATCCTCGGATCTGCGCCGATTGCCTGAAAGGTCACTGCCCGGATCCGTACCAACCAACGCCCAAGCCGGACTATCAGTTGTCCCGGCCCGCCCTCGTTCGTGCCCCAGGCTGCCAGGCTGGCCAACTGCAGTGGCTGCCGCTGCATCCTGGAGCTCCTGCTGAAAGTGGAGCCAGCTTGACGCCAGATCGTCTCCTCTCGTAAGAATAATAAGAGTCGCCACGGGAACCCGAGGCCGCCGTCTCCATCAACTTGACTTCGTTTGCGACAGACGCACGCTGGGACTCACCTTGACCCAAGACTCAGTGAATTCAGTGAATACCCTTCCAAAATGGCGCAGTACTTTTTCGACCTCCTCTACAACTTCACTGATTGTATGTGCTGTTTTCCCAGCTCGCCGCAATTGAAGATCAACAACCGCAGCTTTAAATTGCTCCGGCTCCTCGGGGAAGTATGACTGGAACTGCCGCTTCACTCCTTTCCTTACCCATATTGTTGCTGACATGCCAGTGAACCTGTGCTTCTAGGGTGGTTTTTCCTACATATACTTGGTCCAAGATAAAGCAACCTCCGAGCTGTTCGCGTTGAAAAAGATCCGATGTCCGTTGGGTCAAGAGTCTGTTTCCCAGGCTTTGAAGGAGGTGGAAGCATGTAATCTCTTTACATCCACGAGCAATATTATCCACTCGGTAGACCACTGTGTCTCGACAGAATCGGGGTCAAAATTCCGTTCCGATGGCGGCGACGCGGGTTCGAAGACCGTTTATATTCTACTGCCTTACTATCAAAGGGGGAACCTTCAGGATGTGATAAACGCGAATCTTGTCAACCACACCCGATTTCCAGAGAAGCGTCTCATGGTTCTCATGCTTGGGGTCGCTAAGGCTCTTCGTGCAATGCACCAGTACCGGGTGAAGAGTGGATCCGCATTGACCGGCAAGGCCAAGGATGGCAGAAGGGAGGGCAAGCAAAAGGATGCGGAGGTTGGGATGCGGATGCCCAAGGGGAAGCAACGAGGTACTGCGGAGGATGACTCGGAGAATGAACCGCTGATGGATGATGAGGTTACCCAGAGCCAGGAAGGCGTTCAGGAGGGTGACGTGCGCCCATATTCCCACAGGGACATCAAGCCCGGTAAGACGCTTACCCTGCTCGTAGAACCGACTGAAAAAATAAAGCAAAAATGCACGGACGGGCCTAGATTCTAATAGTCGCAGGTAATATTATGATTGATGACGATGGACAAACACCTATTCTGATAGATCTCGGGTCCATCGCGCCCAGCCCGATCGCCATTACCTCGCGTTCACTTGCTTTGGCCGTTCAGGATACTGCTGCTGAGCACAGTACGATGCCGTATCGCGCACCGGAACTTTTTGATGTCAAGACCGGTTCAATTATTGACACCAAAGTGGATATATGGTCTTTAGGATGTACCCTCTACGCGTGCCTAGTGGGTAAGAGCCCATTCGAGGCTCGCAGTGAGGAGACCGGAGGCAGCTTGAGCATGTGTGTTCTGGGTGGGGACTGGCGGTTCCCCGATGAAAAACCGGGCGCCAGTAAGGGTAAGGGGAAGGCTGGCGGAGATGACGGCCAGAAAGACGCAGCGTCTATTAGTGCACCAGTGAAAGAGGTCGTTCGGAAGTGCCTTCAAGTCGAGCCTTCTGACCGTCCCGATATTGACGAACTGATCCAACTTCTCAAGGAAGCTATCGTGCAGCTTCCAGAGGATGATATGAGTGGCGAATTGAGCTGAGATATCTCACTGCCCCGATTCCATTCCTTTTATCAGTATTATTCTTACGTTTTCTTTTCTTTTCTTTTTACCCCTTTGATTTGATATGCTGCCCCCCCGAATTCACGGGGCGTTGGTCAAATAGCGTGCTCATTGATTATTACTCTACCCACTATTCATCGGATTGTACTATAGGAGCCATTTCATGAACATATCTTTCAGTCTCTTCCCCTCCCTCCTCCGTGGAATCATACTTGGTTCTTGACCATAGTGTGTGCGTGGACTTTTTCCGTTTATACTCCCTCACTCTAATATTTATATCTACTTTAAATCTTAAACTAACTCGCTAGTTATAATCACTATTAACATTAAACCAAGGATAGATGCCGTGTATTCATCTGTATTATCTGTCTATTGCATAATATATGTTTATATTGGCCGTGTGCTCAAATGCAGGGGCGATAATCGTCCATAATTATCAAATCTATCATCTCTTTGCCTCTTGTTCTTTTGATCTATTGAAGACGGACTGGGAGATCTTCTTTCCTCCACTCCGTTGCCTGGAACCGTAGCGTAGGCTCCCGGAGAAACTTTGCATTACGAACCAACCGCACCTCTGCCGCTTTCGTCTTTCGTAGATGCTCGCGTTTCTGCTTCTCTTCCTCCCCGAGCTGCTGGTACTGCTCATCATCGAGTTGGGATGCTGTAGCACGGAGCTCTGCATCACGTGCCACCATGGTCCTTTCCAGAACATTATGCATACTGGCTAAGACTGTGACAGTGGCCTTGGCGAGTGGGAGGTCCGTAGGCTGCACGTCATCCGGGGAGACCCAGGATTTGGTAGAGCGGAGGTCCGGACTAGCTGCGAAGACGGCCTCGCGGAGACGGGCCACGGTTAGGGCGGCAAACATGTCGCCTGTGCCGCTGAAGAAGCAGTCCAGTGCTGGAACGTCGGCGCGGAACAATCGGGGGGAGCCGTCAGAGCGAATGGTTGAACCGACAATGGTGAGGACGTTTGCGGGGGTGGTTGAGCCCGTGGCGAGGGAAAGTTTGGACAGTTGAACGGAGGTGATGATAACATGGGGAACATTGTAGGTGGTGTGGATAATCGTGATGGCCTCGGCTAGAGTGCCAAGAGAGGTGATTTGAATACCGGAGAGAACTCTAGCCAAGGTATAAGCGGACTTAAAGCTTGAAAAGGAACAGGGGGGTATTTTACTCGGCTTCAAACTGATTGGGGAGGATTAAGTCGGCATGCCGAATAATATCTTTGTACGCAGGTACAGCGTCATCATTTACATATAGACGGCCTTGGTCTCCCATGACCGGATCCAGAACTGGGAAAAGTCAGTAATATGATCAGGAGAGTGAAGTAAATATCATTTGAAGGAGGGGGGGAGACATACCCCAGAAGAAGGATCCTGGATTATTTGCAGCCCTGCGTTGTAGGTCTTGACCAATGGCACCGACGGCCTCAATGGCACCAGCACTAGGAGCGTACCCAGAGAGCATGACATCGAAATCGATCAAGTTATTTTGACAAAGGCCCTCATAAAGTGCCTTAATTTCTTCTGCTGTGCTCCTGGTGCCTTTGAATTGTCGATAGCCGGTATGATTACCTGGTGTGAATAGATTAGAAGGAGGTCTTAAAGGGGCTCTGAGGGCACCAACTGAAGTGAACAGTATTTAGAGAGGCGACATCACACCCTAGGAGCTGCATGACCAAGGTTGCCATCTTATTCCCTACATGACTAGACCAGGTCAGCGGCTGGAGGGGTAGTTAGGCGGGGTAGCCGATTAAGAAGAAATAAGGAGGGTTGAGAAGACCCATTGGGTGGTAATTTTCATTTGGATATATCTGTAAGAAGATATATTTAAGGAAAGGCATACCCATAAACCACCTGGGTGCGGTTAGCTTTGCCGCAAAGTAAATCCAACGTGGGAGTAGGGGCACGGGCTTACATGGCTGGCGATCGCGAGGACCCTTGTTTCGGGGACAAGATGGTCTTCCGACATCATGAAGCGGGGAGGAAAGAAGAAAGAGAAGGAAAGATAAAGAGGACGGGAAGGAGGTTAGAAGACGGGTTAGAGAGATGATACTGGTTGCAACTGCATAGATGAGATCGGTCGAGTCACCACGGCGTCCATGAGGATGATGAGCGGCCCAAGGAAAACGTTGATGATGATTGGAAATGCCGACCGAGTAGAGTGGAGACGCATCCTCGGGTCTTGATTGGACGTTATATCCTTGTGTTGGACCTCAATTCTGGGGTATTGTCGCTGCCTCAGGCAGGCAGGCCAGTGACCAAAGGGAGAGAGAACTTATCAGGTGCTCCTACTACATAGAGCTCCTTCCTACTAGGTACAGTCCTACAGTCCGTAAATTCAGATAGGCATACACTCTGGTGTCATCACGTGTTGGGACCTCAAGCAGTTGCCACCGCCACCGCCACCGGAAATATCATCAGTACCTTTTATCCTTCCTTGGAGCGTTTGACCCCAGATACATCCATGCTATGATCGCGCTATTATCGCCAAGTAACGAGTTTAGCGATTATCATCGCAATTAGAGTCATATATCTACTGCTCTATGTCTACTCGTATTATCGTGAAGGTCCATTCTTGATATTGCGTCGGAGTCTCATCATTCCCGCCACAGCCAGCATCTACGTATAGCAACAACAGAAGTAGTGCTAGAGAGCCACCGGAGCAAATTCCGCACGACCCCTCGCAGCACGGACGCCGACGGGAGAGGTGGATGGTGATTTAAGGGAAAATAAGACGTCGGAATCGAGGTTCAGTGACCGATGATTCGCGATTAAGGTCCGAATAAAACCCCATCAGCCACTCTTACCTCGTCCGTCGTACCCGACCACTGAGGGACCACTGAGGGAGGGCATAGGAAAGGAAAAGGAAAAAGAAACCAAAAATCTAAGCTGTTAAGGTTTTATTATCAGCCAAAGTCCTCGGGCGAGTCTAGAACTTTGGATATCGCCTCCCTTAGTTCGTCATCGACAGGCTAAAGGCCGATTCGCCCGCCCTGCATAGCCCTATCCTACAACCA
The DNA here is from genome assembly GCA_027569885.1 of Aspergillus diversus. Lineage (NCBI taxonomy): Eukaryota > Fungi > Ascomycota > Eurotiomycetes > Eurotiales > Aspergillaceae > Aspergillus > Aspergillus diversus. The sequence goes on along the minus strand of JAPDKZ010000013.1, from coordinate 683,558 downwards.
ATAAACAACTCAGCCACGACCCTGAAATCTGCAAAAATAGGGATAAGTAGCCTAGTAGCAGCCGCTGGTGAAGACTCGCAAAAGAAGCCCCCTTGGGACACCCCGCATCATGAGTCCCCTCCCCGCCTGGATGCTTCATCGTAAATCCTGAACAAGGAGCTGGGCTTCAGGCTGGGCTGGTCCATCCTTAAGAGGGCCCAGCCCGTTCTGTGGTATGGCGACTCCCTAGTGGCGTAAGTCTACTTCACCCTCCTTGCCGGAATTAAGTCTCCTGAGGTTACCATGACGTTTCGCCTTCCTGTAACCCTTATGAATTCACGCAGTCCAGCAAAGTCTGAACTCCGAGCCCAAACAAACTAAGATACTACGAAAAATGCACTCGGTGGTTAGCAGGAATATCGGTGGTTAGCAGGAATAACCTAGATACCACTGTCACAAGACTCCTGCACAATAATATGACTGGCGCAGGCAGAAGTTGAAGCGCACAGTCCGGCCGAAAGGTGGAGACCGGATGTGATCTACAACTGTCGTCATCCAAACACTGTAAATGACATTTAGCTCGGCCTAGATCAGGAAAAAGAAATTCTTAATTATTTCCTCATTGAGTGCGACCCGAGACCTTGTCCGGCAGCGGTTTTATCGCATATTCTAACCCAGATCAGGGGCAGCATCTTCTAGTACCCGTTCATTCGAAAACGACGCTGGGTCCCCTTACCTTGCAAGCAAACAGTTTTTTTCTCGCTTTTAATATCAGCATCATGATCGAGAAATTTGAAATAGGGGGGGAAGGCAAGAATTTTCTCAGATTCTTCACGCGCAACCGTGGAAGTACACCCGGAATGTCGTCCCAATCCAGTGGCCCGAATCGCTCTGGGTTACGCCATCTGATCCAGGGCTTCGGGTATGGCACCGTCCTATAATTAAAGTTAATTGTACCCTCCGGGGGTCAATTCCTATTTGCCCGACAATACAAGTATAACATAGTTGGTTGTTGGACTGGAATAGCACCCCGTAAGCCCCGACCGTGCCCATCCAAGGAACAGCTACAGGGCGCTTATCCAACCGCCGACACCAATGCTATTGGCGGACTTGAGCAGGGAGATATATGTCCTCACGTTTTAGAGTTGATTAAATCTTCCCCGGGCGAAAAGGAGGGCCCCGACAAGTCCAGGGTATGAAGGTTTTTTTCCCCAGTCCCCCAGAGTGTGGACTACCTACAAATATGCGACTCCTTCCGAACTATGGGGTGAGAAAGAAGTATATAATTTTTTTTCTATCTAGAATTAATTCTGCCTGGATCGTCACCAACATGACCCAGCTGATGGAAGCATACATCCCGAGGCAAGCCCGACAGGGACAGGACAGTCTTTCTACGGATGGTAATATGGCAGACTACAACCAAATGCTACAGGCTGCCCAGGCCAATATCCCTCTGGAGTGCGCCTCGTACTTGCCTGATCTACGGAATCACTGGTCTCCTACGCCGCACAACATGGTAGCTCACCACCAGCTACCCGGCACTACTTATCCTCTGGAGCTCCTTGGGGATTATGTAGTTGCCCCAACCCTTGACTACAATACTCTCGTATCAAATGTATTGCCCGTCGAATTTCTCTTTTTTATTGGAATAACACATGACTAATTTCAACTAGGGACCCCTCAACGATCTCTCCCAACCACTAGTCACCATCCCAGGGTCCTACATTGACCCGATGGATTCTACAAACTCCCCACAAAGGAAAGTAGAACGGTCAGCTTCCTGGGCATACCCCGCCTCTTCCATCCCAGAGACGCCGCGCATGGCCACATTAAACCAGCGACATTCCGCTCCTGCATCCAGCAACCAAGGGGCATCTCCCTCCCAACGCACAAAAACCAACCATCGACGAGCATCCCACAACCTCGTTGAGAAGCGGTACCGCATAAATCTCAACTCCAAATTCAGGAAACTGGAAGAGGTCGTCGTGAAAGGTACAGAGCCATTCACTACACAAAGTCCGAATCTGTCGACCGGCCGACACCATCAATCACCCAAGGCCTCGATCATTGATAGGGCTCTAGGCTATATTGAAAACCTCCAGGGTGAGATTGACGTTCTGAAGGGAAAACTTGATCTTATGGAGAAGCCGAGTGGGGAAGAAGGGGTTTTGAATCTCCAGACACCCGCGGTGTCCCGAGATGCTACAGTAAAAAGTTGATAGTAAGAATCTAGAATGGGGGGTTCACTTGTCTTTTTTTCAATCACCCCTTTTCCTTTTTGATTTCACATGGTGTTATTAGAGGCAGAGCACAAAAAAGAAAGGGGGCATTTGTATTTCTACAAGGTAGTTCACCCCATAGCGAGAGCATGGCATAACAAACTGGCTTGAGTTACATTCTATTAGACTTCTATTAATGGCCACCGCACTTCGCACTTATGAAGTATACGAGAGGAATATATGACAATCTATATGACAAATTTAGTGACCTACTATAAGAGGTACCAGGATTTCAAAGCTAGTTGCTCAAGTCAAGAACCTGGTAACAGTAGAAAAAGCAAGGTATAAGGTAGATACTAAAAGGCAAAGGTCTGAGTAAGATGGCGGCGGCAAATCTGGTACGAGGGTGAAGATCAAGTACATGAGGAAGATCAAATTGTCGATGATCTGGGACTGGCTCCTGGAAAATCGTGGAAGGGGCCCGAACCTCAAAGCCAGATGGCAAGAAATTAAACTTGCAGCTGACGTCGAGACGGGGATTTCTTATATCATCGCCTGTTTTACTCTTAACTAAATCCAATCTAAGAGTAGCATACGAAATCAAATATTCATTTTCTAATCATACCTATACATTGCTTTTCTTTCCTTGTGGCTCTCTCTGGTCAATATTCAGCAGATAAAATTACAGTAGGCGTAGAAGCCCACGGTAACAAGAGGCGGTCCACCATGCCTATGGCGTTTTCGAGGACTTCTTAATGTAAGCTGTAAAATGGCAGGCACCATCACCGTCAAACACGGATATTGAATATTCCTTATTGCAACACATTTCACTGGATGGCAGATTTCCTGGCTCAGAAGCTGTTGTAAAGCCAAGCGAATCCGCTATCAAACATGATGAAGCACCCGCACTCGCTGGGTTCAAGTTTTTCCAACAGGTGGAAGAGGTCTCTCATGCACAATACACCTGCCATAGATTGAAATGCACGGCGACTCTTTGCAATAATAGCGCGTGAGTACAGCAGTAAAAGCACAGTGGGCTTTCGGTTGAGTCTTATTGAAAGTATCTACCGACAAGGGAAAGCTAGACTGGATGACTAAACAATATTTTGGTGACGGAATTATTATGAAGCTCTGGCCACCAACAAAGAACATTAAACTTTGGTAGCTAACAACACAAAGCTAAACGAAAATTCTAATTGCAGCAGTCACGCGCGCCTGCCAGAGTAAGAGTCCTCGAGCAAGGAATCGCAGATCGGGATCGAAACAGGGAGATGATCCCTTGTTAAACCTTCGTAACGAGGACGAGCGGTCAACAGCCTCATGATTCTTTTTATCGGGGTTTTTCTTGTACCCCGGTAACAGTTTCCCCTCCCCGAAACATTTACATGGCCAACATTCCAATAATAGTTCGGCTGTATTGGTGTAATGAGCTTGATTGGCTGATTGATGGACATCCCCAATCTCATCTCTGCAGGTGGCCCTTGACCGACCATGGCCGAGACTGAGAGGCTCTCTGGGGCTGCGGGAAACATTGTTCTGGTATGCTCGCCTGTTTCCATTTCCGTTCAAGTGTGATTGAAGCTTGAATCATAACTGGTCGAGTTTCTTTTTAGGGCAAATATTCTGTTAATGCGCTTTTCCACAAAATTCAAACCCTGATGAGTCCTGACGGTATGATAAAAAGTGCACCGTCATCTGCTCCGGTGAGATAAATTTAATGGCCGGAGTGGAGAACCGGGTAGAAAAAGAAGCCCCCGGTATAAAACAGGCATCCAATGAGCATCCTGGAATTATCCATCCTGTGCTAACTTGGGCCAAAATAGGCAATTGAGAGGCATCTGGGCACCAGGCCCGGGCGGAATCCCGAAATCCCCCCACTCGATCCAACCCCGCAGTCCTCCTCTTGCCCAATCACAAGCCCCCCCGCATGGGCTTCCCCACACCCAACCGGCATTATGAGCGCCCCAAGTTGTCGCCCCCAGAAAAACAATTCATCGACCGGAGAGAGACAGCACCCTGGCATCAAACACATCTTCTCACCAAATTTAATATCCGCTGTGAAAAGTCATATTCCGATGGCTTCGAATCTATCCTCCCCTCCTCCGGGCGACGCGTTAGATGATTTCCCCTCCAGATCGCCCCAAGGCATTCCCCAGAACCACCTAGATCACACCAGCCCCTCGACGGACCAAGTAATGAGACGCACGACGCAAAATAAACGATCGAAATATATTGGACGGGCATGGTATGGAAATTTCTATCCCGCCGTTTTTTACCCTGCTACTTGATTGATTGATTCCTTTTCTCGTCATAGAACACGAGACTGATCTTATACTTAGTCAAAATTGCCAACGACGAAAAGTCAAAGTGGGCCAGCCTCCCATCGTTAAGCAATTCAGATGGTTAAAGTAGTATCAGGGCTGACAGGACGTGCTTCACAGTGCTCCGGAGAGGATATATGTCTCAACTGTCGGGTACGAGGCACAACATGTATATATATGCCGCGGGGTCGTAGGGGACGGCGACAAAGAACAGATAAGACCGCAATGAAAAAAAGGTATGAACCTTTATATCTGCAACTACCCCTCTATCAGACCGGTAACTTACCGAGAGAATGAAAGAACAAGTCAAGAGACCGGCCGGGAAAAGCCTAGCCAGCAGCCAAACACTCTGTTATATCCCAGTAACCCTCATACAACAGAACCACCAAGGTACCGTGCCGCACCTCTTATTCCTACCTCCTCCTCCTCTGCTTGGTAAATATCTGATTTTATCGATAGGAAGGAGCCCTTTATCAACCTAACGCACAGTGATAAGCCACTCCTTGCCTGGGAGGACGACACGGATGCCTACAATGTTGTTGAAGCAAACTCCAGAAGCATCTCCCTCTCCTCTCAGCTTCAATGCTTGCGTGAGCTAGCCCAGTCCTCTCAAAATCGACCAAGCACAGCACCGCAAAAGCAATATCCATCTTATTGTCAAAGTTATCCAGTTGAGCTTCCTCGTCCCGCCAAAGTGAAAGCCCTCCTAGATGTCTACTTCCGTGACCTGGACTCATTCTTCCCATTTCTTGACCGTGAAGAGACCGAGGCACGATTGCACACCACCTTAGGGAGACTTGGGTACACTGACAACCAATACATCCTTGATGTTGATCTGAAGAGCTACTCAACAATCTCCCTTCTTTGTAACATGCTCGCCGTGGCTGAATGCTTCTGCCACCCAGAGCTCCAAGCCAACGATCTACGACCCGGATGGTCAATGTTTCTCCGCGGCTCCAAACTAAATCAATTGTGCTCCTCACTGAAATATGTTGACTTGGACCTGATCCGTTACCATGCCCTGAGCGCGGAGTACCTCATGCAATCAGAGCTCCTCCGTGCCGCATCCCAGGCCATCTCCAGCGCCGTTCAACTGGCCATGCTCGCCCGCCTCAACGACCAGCGCTCCTGGGGCCGCATTTCCAGCTGTGAGGCCCGAAACCGGAAGATGCTCTGGTGGACGATCTATTTTCTCGATCGCAAGATATCCCAGCGCACAGGCCGACCCTACATCATCCGGGACACGGAGGTGGCGGTCGCGGATTTTTATCCCCTCCCTTGTAGTGTACCGGTGATGGACTGGGCAGATCACTATATGCAGGCGCTTGTAAATTTGGCGAGACTATGGTCGCAGATATGGGATAGCTTCTTTGCCGCGGCGGCCCAGAAGACACTGGACTGGAAGGAGGTTGAGGTTATGGATACGCGGATTCTCGTAGCGCAGCAGGAACTGCCTGCTGAACTTACTTGGGAGACTGATCTGCTCAATAAGGAATATATTGCCCAGGGGGAGCTTGAACCTCATATTCGGCGTCGATTGGCAATCTTTATAGTATGTCCACATTTAACCATCCTCTCCCTGTCTGGGGATATAGTACAAAAGATATGCTGACTGGAGACTCCAGAGACTGAATCTATTACGACTGATGATTCGACAGAACCCCCTCCAGGAGAACGAGCAGCGGACCATCTCGCAGCAATTGTGCGTATCCCTAGCCGCTCAAACCGTAGAGGCAATTGCAGCCTTTACAGACCAATACTTGAGTATCATCCCCTGCGGATTCTTCTTCTGCACAGCACTGCTCGAGTGCATCTATCACCTGATTATATCCATCCAAGACGCCCCGACAGAAGAGGAGCGCTCTACCAGCATAAACGCCTTCCAGCTCTCTTACCAGCTACTGGCCCAATTCTCTAAGACACTGGACACCGCAAAGCGAGCCATCCGTGCTCTCAATTCTGCCATCTCCCTGCAGTCCGGACTGAATATTGTGCTCGAGGGAGCTAACCATAAGATTCAACCCGCCTTCAGCGATGATGATGAGAGGGGTGATTTCTCTGCTTCTGCAGCGGCCCTCCCTGACCTGGATGGGATGGACCTGTCCAACCAACTGTCGCTGTATCATCAGGAGGATGACCCATTTAACGCCTTACTATCATTCCCCTTCGCGGGGTTTGGAGAGGAGGCGGATTCCGAGGCATTGGATGAAGGGGGTGGAATGGGAGTTTCGTTTGAGATGGGATCACCCTTTTGGAATATTATTTACGATGCGGAATTAGAACCGGATGGGAGTCCTAGTGTGGAGTGACGGCGTCTCTCCTTCTAGAAAAATACCACTGGACGGCCCTTTCACACATGATGATTAGCCCGAAACAGGACCCGGCTCAAGTGATGGTAGATGGGAATAAACGGGAATATCATGGCGCGAGAGACAGCGTTGCGACATTTGAGTCGAAATAAACCTGATGAGATCAATGGACAATCAAGCTTCCTGCAGGGCCGAAGCGCTCAGTATATGAGAACCACCAACGTAGGCTGTAGAACGAACGGTTGTAGTCCACAAAAAGACCAGGCACGGGGGAAAGGAGAAAGTAAAGGAAAAAGAGAAAGCAAAGAGATTTCCCCCCGTGGGTTACGAAGACTATTTACCTTGTCGAGGGAGGGCGAAGGAAAGTCTGACGGCAACAAAGTATAAACGAAGGCGGTATGATAGGGCAATATACCCCAATTTCGGGTGTATTTCTGTTACAGTTATTTGTCATGTGTCATCTTGCGATGCTGACTTCAAGTATGTTCTAAATAACTCGTGACGGTGTGCCACTGACAGGTATCATACTGCACCACGGGCGGAACTGCGCGATTTTTTGGACCACAACCATGATTAGAAGACGTGCAAGTAAGGTTTTTTTTTTCCGGGCTCCCTTGTGCGCACTGTGGGAGTTATGCTCGATGATACGGAATCATATAGGAAAAGGGCGAGGGCGACAGCCGAGGCCATGCATGTTACCGTATATTACGTCGTGTGTTACGTCTCGGGCGGCATTGACCATCGGCTTTCCTACAAAGGACTCCTCTGCCGATGCGGTTCTCCATCCTGTCTCACCCCCCCAGTGAACCAATCTTCGGCTCAGTGCCTGGCCCACCTGCTCTCGGCTGATTCTGCGAAAGTCGACCTTCCCCAGAGCCGCGGTTGGTTTCGACTTGTGCTCTCCGGATTTTATTATTATATAGCACGGGGCGCGTGGTCGTGGAGAAAGAGCTTCCTTTTATCTTTTCTTCTCCGCAAAAATAAAAAGACGTCGTTTTTATTTCCCTCTCACCTTCCACACATCTGTATTTCGCCATGTCTTCACCTCAGCAACGACTGTCTTCTATTGCCGGCCAGCTCTCGGGCTCCAGCGCCGCGGCTGCCAGGCAAAACATTTTGGCTAAGAATGCCGATGATATTGTATGTGTGCTTCGATTCGTGTCATATCAAAATATTCCTGTTTTTTACCGTTGCTGACTGTGCTTTGAACTAGGTGATTACACTCGCAGTCCGCACTCCCCTCACAAAGGCCAGAAAGGGTGGATTAAAGGATACCTCACTCGATGACATGCTCGTTTCCCTGCTGACGGTATGGCGCCCCCCTTATCTCATATGGTGACTCGAATGGGTCTGATCCAATAATTAGAGCGTTCGCGAGAAGTCAAACCTTGATCCCAACCTGGTGGAAGATGTCTGCGTTGGCAACGTTCTCTGCCCCGGACAGGCCTATGTTGCCCGCTCGGCCGTTCTCGCAGCGGGATATCCCGTGACCGCCGCCTGCTCTACAGCCAACCGATTCTGTTCCTCTGGGTTGCTGGCAATCCAGAATATCGCCAACCAGATCTCCGCTGGTTCAATCGATGTTGGTATCGCGGTTGGAGCCGAAAGCATGAGCACCAATGCTGATGGTGGCGCCCCCGAAATGTCTGCCCAGGTCATGGCACACCCTATCGCCGCCCAGAACACGATGCCCATGGGACATACTTCTGAAAACGTTGCCGGCCAATTCAACATCACTCGCCAGATGCAGGATGAGTTTGCCGCCAAGAGTTACCAGAAGGCCGAGAAAGCCCAGAAGGCTGGTTGGTTCGATGACGAGATCGTCCCCGTCAAGACCTCGGTCAAGGATCCTAAGACCGGCGAGGTTAAGGCCGTCGTGGTCAACCGAGACGACGGTATTCGTTACGGCACTACCGCTGAATCCCTTGGCAAGATTCGCGCCGCCTTCCCTCAGTGGAAGCCCAGTGCCACAACCGGTGGTAATGCTAGTCAGATCACCGATGGTGCTGCCGCACTTGTCCTCATGAAGCGGTCTCGCGCACAGGAGCTCGGACAGCCCATCTTTGGCAAGTTCTGCGGCGCCACTGTTTCTGGCCTTGAGCCCCGCATCATGGGCATCGGACCCTCCCTTGCCATTCCCAAGATCCTCTCCAAGTTCGGCTTGACTCCCAATGAAGTCGATATCTTTGAGATCAACGAGGCTTTCGCATCCATGGTAAATGGGACCTCCCCGCATTTCTTAAGAACGCTTGTGGCTAACTGAAATTTAGGGCGCATACTGTGTTCAGAAGCTGGGACTCGAGGAGGCCAAGGTCAACCCTCGTGGTGGTGCTATGTGAGTAAAATCCATACGTGTTCGATCTTAAAGAGCCATTTATTAATATTGTATAGTGCCTTCGGACATCCCCTTGGAGCTACTGGCGCCCGCCAGGTGGTTACCGCTCTCTCAGAGCTGCGACGACAGAACAAGAGGGTGGCTGTCACCTCCATGTGTGTTGGAACTGTAAGTTTCGCTTTTAATTACCAATCAATGGCTTGGGCTAATCATTTCTCCTTTGCTTTAGGGCATGGGTATGGCTGGTATCTTTGTTTCTGAACATTAAATTGTCATATATATAAATATCCCTTTTAGATACCATGACTTTGTAAATACTATGCTGCAATGAATATAATCCCTTTTATGATACAAATTATCAATTCTTCTGGATATAAGTAGCTGAGTCCTGTGAGTGTGCGAGCTCAACCAGATGTCCAAGTTCGCATAGGGTTGCTGATCTCCCATTTTGCCTGCTCAGGTTGAGCTACTTACTCTCCACCACGAAGTGTAGTCAGACAACGCTAGGGAAGGTCTAAAGATTTCCCGTTAATGAAGTTGTTCTGGGGTTGTTACTTCGACACGAGTAGAAAATTGAATTTATCTGGCTGGAAGCTGGTCAGCGGGCCGGGCGATAGGTTGCTCCGACCCGGATCCACCAGGTGATCGACAGTGGACCTTCCTATCACGTACGAGGTCGTTGGTTCTTTCCAAGCAGCACGAACCATTCGAAGTGCTACGATGGGGAAAACAAGCATATCCTACGAATCATAAATCAATTGGCCTCATCGAATTGATCAGATTTATTGATGATTCTCACGACCTGGACCAAAGCGTTACATGTAGGTGGCTGAAAAGGCGACCGGTACGCGTGCGACAATGCTTTGTGATGGTTGAGTGTACCCGGATATGCTGTGATGCGTGATTCGAACAGCTTAATCTTATAGCTCATGAAGAAGCGAGGGATGGGTTCTTCAACCTGATTGAGCTTGCATATACACCCCCCCCCCCCTTTTTTTTTTTTTTTTTTTTAAGGTAGGTAGGATTGCAGCTATGTGGAAAGAACGACAAACAGCCGAAATGGTATCTAACTTCTGTAATCATCAGGGGACTATTTTACATATTCATAACTCTGAGACACAACAACATTTTTATGGATGACGGTGCCCTCCAGACTGTTGCTCTCCTGAAAGCTTGATCCCGACCGTCGCAGCTCAGCGCCTTCGACGGTGGAAATGAGATGGGCCTGGTCGATCTGCGTCGGGGGGAAAGAAGTGCGGTGGCTGCTCTTCTTTGAGTTCTTGTTCCAGCTACTGAGTTCGTGGCTGTACTGATAATTGCTGTCTTTGGCGCCACTGCGCTTTCTCTTTACCGAGACGATATATGAGCTCAACGCGGGCAGACACGCGCAGATAAGGCCAATCCCAGCCTCAGCATTCCTACAGGTGAAAAGAAAAATAAACAAATTAGCAAATCAATCAGTTCACACAAGGTTTCGCCCAAGGACCAACACGGGGACCCACGCTGTCAGTACACAATGAACCCAAAACCATGTGGTGTCCGCTGTCTGAGCCTCGTTCACCATCATATACAACCGCCAGATACTAAATGCGGTGGCCAGCCCGCCCGCGCCCAGAAGGCCCATAACCCGCAGCTTTTTGGCACGCGACATCCGGAGCGACCACAGCATCGGTATCGGGAGAATCAGGATCCATAAGTCGCTGACAATGCTAATGGCCGAATCGGCGATGATGACCTTTTGCTGGTCGATACAAGAACCCCCGTTCTCGGTGCCATACCAGTATGCGGAGATGGGCTTGCAGAAGAAAATCTTGATGAACAGAGCGGGGATGTAATAGAGCAGCATCACGACCACACTGCCGTAAATAATCTTGACCTTGCGGTAGTCGGGGGCGAAAATTCGGAGCATCACGGAGAGGAGAGCCAGCTTAACCACAAAGACCGTGGGCACGTATATAAGCGTGATCGCGTACGAAGCCTTAGATTGTGTTGGTTGTGAGCGATGCGGGGATGTGTTCTGCGTTTGCGGCTGGGGTGATTTACCTTTTGGAAGTCAAGGAACTGGGTCTTTGGCACATCCCAGGCATGGTATCCCCCACCGTAGGCATTCACTGCGCTCTCCTTAGATATATTTTCTCTCTAGGTCTGGTCGGGTGGGGACTGGGTAACACGTACGCACGAGCATGTTGGCGCAGAAGCCAATAAAGAGTACCTGTCCCAAGTGATGGAGATGTCAATTCAGCAAATTCAACGTCCGGGCCGGGAGGGTAGGATTACCCATCCTGCAACAGTCATATCTGCGGCAACCACGGGCGTACGGTCAACATCTGGTCTGTCTCCTTCTTCGACGGGTTGGCTTACAATCCTCTAACTCCAGGCGCTTCCGCAGGCGCACGTTGATGGCGACACGCAATACAACGACGATCGTCACCACCACGATGCAGACCACCTGCGTGGCCAAATTGACCGTGTGAAGGACATCTTGTGGATGAGCCAGATTCGACACCGCCCCTGGTGGTGGCGGGATCACCGGTTCTGCCGACATCGTCGAGCTTCACAATGCTGTCGACAGCGGTCTTTGCACCTCGACGAGCGAAGAATACGAGGCTATGTCGAAGTGTCAATGCGTGCGGCCAAAGGATCACAGGATCATCTCCGGGTCATGGATGGCCGGTATATAAAAAGGAGAGTTGGTTAAGGACTGCCCATCCAGCTTCATGAGTTCTCGAAGGAATGGTTGGACATCCCATACAGGTATGTTGGTGAGTTCTTCCGGTCCCCGGACCACGATATCAGGGGATGGGGCGAACCCAGAGATGGTGCAAACTTCAAGGCACTACTCGCGCGCGAAACCTCTTAGTGTGGTGATTGTCAAGATTAAACCTCTGACGGCTAGGAGGATGGCGGCACGGCACGATGGTCCGCTCCCGGTGTCAGGGGTGCAGATCCATGGCCCCAACACTATCTGAACCCGAATCGATCTACTCGCTGCCTCCAGCCGCCCCACCCGACAACCCAACAAGGATGGGCGGTCAGAAGCGACAAGAACATTGGGCCAGAGCCATTTCTGGATTCCTCCGAGGACTAGGTCATCCCGAATATTTTTGCCTGACCGAATGGGGAAAATGAAAGACAAACCATTCCCCTCCCAAAAGCAATTTCGCTACGATCACCCCTGTTGCGACTTCCCATTGCTGGAAGGATTCGATCCCCTGGTTAAACCCAGAAATCTTTGCTCCCCAGTCACCAGGAAAACCGCAGCCACATGTATAGCCATCCACCAATCGACAAAAGTCCCTGGTTGCATTCTGAGACAGAGGGCTTTCGGAAATATTCCGGAGTAAGTGTCCCGAACCCTCTTGGCGGAAGATCCTCATTTGGCTGTCATAATATGGAAGTTGCTTCCCTATCTAAACGCTCGGCAGGAGATCGAACGAGAATTTAAACTTGCTCGGGAGGAAGAGGGGCAACGGGGATGAAGGAGTTTGGCTGTCAGAGCATGAATGGTCCCACACTGTCTGATTCAGGATGCGCGCGGTCTACTCTATATACATGCTCTTCCGATACATAAACACAGCTTGCAGCTTTCTCACCGGCTCAGCCAGGGGAAAACCTTTAACTATCCGCGATGGGGGTCAGGAAGGGCCAGCCAGATACCACGTATCACGCAACCCCCCTGTCCAACAAAATAAAGCTATTTCAACGGTAGCTTTTTGGGTCGGGGGGCTCTTACCCGGTCGGAACCAGCCGAATGGTTTCAAGAAGAATTTGAGTTATCAAGGCAACTGAAGGCCGATCCTACACCAGGTGCATTGTCAGAAGCCAGTAATTTTTGGGGGTCTAATTCGTATAATCTTTGGGCACGTACCAATCAATCCGGTGCGATAAGCATCAATGATCTGGATGATCACGCCGTAGGTCGCGCCCACGAGGAAGAAAATTCCCAGCAGAACGAGCCCGCAATGCAAGAGGTACGAGACCTTTTGGGTGAGCGTCCCCTTCCTGTAGTGGCCGTGATCGTACAGCCATAACCAGCCGGGGAGGCTCATGGCCAGCGGGGCAAAGCACACAGATCCCACAAGGGCAATGAGATAGTTGAAGATCGGAATCGCCTCGGCCAGAATGAAAGCCAATGCGCCGAGGATGGTCGTGCTGGCAAACCAGGTGCCCCAGTGGACGGCGGTGTTGGCCTGCAAGTGGCGTGATTTCCCCAGAATCCGCACGAACACGTACTTGGCGCCGACCTAGAAGGGATCACCATTAATCCCCAAACGTGAATGGGGGAGGGGCGGGAGGGGCTACACTTACATGCAGGTAGAGGGTGCCGCTGACAATTAGTCCGAACAGGGCCACGCCGTAAGACACCATCTTGATCGTTTGTCCGGCACTCTAGAGGAGAGATGTTATCTACTGATCGGAGAAGAGGGGATGAGCAGTTGGGGGGAAAGGGGCAGAGGATTACACACCCCAAGGGATGGGCTGGCCACCCACATCCCGCACCAGCGATAGACGACCAGGCTAAAGGCGAGGTATGATGTCGTGACCAGCGTCATGCAGATATACAGAGGCTTCTTATAGTCTTTTGGGTTCCGCATCTCCGAGATGACAGGCAGGAAGGCACTGGTCCCGGCCGAGGAGACGAAAATGGTGCACGAGGCGACCATCCCAGCCGCAAAGCCAGGGTTGTTGATGGCGACAAATCCCAGCTCATAGGGCCCCTCCTGCGGCGCGGCGGCGGGACGGTTGCGCGTGGTCACCCCGATCACGACAATGAGCACGGCAACATAGATGGAGAGCAGTCCCCCGTAGCTCAACCAGCCGACATGCTCGAGCTTGCGGATGGAGGCCGTGGCGATGATCACTACGGTGGCCAGAAAGGACCACCAGACGGTGCAGGCGGCGTGGTGCGACAGGGCGTTGAGTGCCGTGGACACGCCGACGATACCACTGCCCGTCACCAGGACATAGGCGATGATGAACAGGAGACCAGTCGCCTCCTTGGCCACCGAGCCGCCGACGAGCTGGGCCATGTCCGCAATCGAGTGGCAGTGGGGATGCTTCAGGCGGAAATTCCCCAGAATCACAAAACAGTACGTATTGAAGCATCCCCAGGCCACGATTGTGATCGACCCCGGCACAGCCCCCAAGGCGTACAGTGCAGACGGCAGCGAGAGCACTCCAGTCGCGAAGATGATTTTGGTGAAAATCACCGCCGCATTGAACCAGCCAACCCCGCGGAAGTTCACACCGGAATCGGTCTTTTGGAAAACCTCAGCCTCTTCATCCTCTGCAATTGCCGTGCTCGCACGAGGACCTGTCTTCTCTGCGTCATAAGCCCGATGGGCGTCTGTCTGCGCGTAATCCTTCATGGGGGAAGCTCAGGGTCGCACTGTGAGAGGGATGTGATCTGATGGGGGTGGTAAGCTAAAAGTGGGCAACCAGGATTCTTCCTAACGGGTTATATGCAGGGGCGAGAGGGGGAAAGGCATCTGTCCCAGCCTCCTAGGAAGTTCGACCCTGCTGGCAACAGGGATGGACGGCTCGCTCGCGGCTTTCCCAGGCCGACCCACCCCGCAGCACAGTCGGAGGCAAGATGCAAGACAGGAGTTTATCATTGTTCTCGGCAGCGCCACAGCCGCGCTAGCCAAAAGTACGAATCCTCGAACATCCATGTTCGTTGCCAAGAGATACTAAATTGTCTAAAGCAACGGAGTTTGGGCCAGTGGATCCTTCGCCCCAGTTTTAGGCAGGGTTCTGGGTGAAATCGGTAATCAATCCTGAACCACCCAGATCCGCATTGCGTGGTACGGTTGCTCCTGGACGAGTTTGAGGGACCCGGGCCATTTATCCGACAATCATGGAGAAAGACATCTGGTGCTCCTTGCGACCAGCCGCTCCGAATGAGAGTGGCCTCCTCCGTCGACCAATTGTCGTATATCTGAACCGAACTACGATTCTTGGGTCACTCAACGACCCCTTCACTGACCGCTCCGGGGTCGCACGGAGAATGGAGGGGTCGGTTAGAGAGAACAGGGGCGCAGCATGGCAGAAGGTTGCATGGGCTAAAACCGTTAGTTTGTCCAGGGTCTGAACTGTAAACTCCTCTGGGAAGAGGAGTCTGTCGTTTTCGGGAAATTTCTCGGATAAAGCACCGGGGTGGTCAAAGCTGGTCTCAAGTGCCCCTCCTCCCCCTCAATTCATCTCCTTTCTTTTCAATTGCTCAAGGTTGACGAGAGATCCCCCCCCCCCCCAAATTCTTCCTTGTATTCACGCAGTCACTTCACAATGCCGAATGGTGCCAACCAGAACATCTATCGCCTCGGGGCCGATGTTGGCGGCACGTTCACCGATGTCTACGCCTTCACGCCGGATAGCCAAATGGCAAGAGCCAAGGTCCCAACCACGGTAGAAGACCAGAGTATTGGGATCAAGAACGGAATTCGGAAAGTGCAGCAGCAGATCCGGAACAAAGACGCTTCCTGGGACGGCAAGTTTCAATTCATTCACCATGGCACCACCGTCGCCACCAACGCCGTCTTGGAAGGCAAAGGGGCACGGACCGGCCTTATTGTGACGTCCGGCCACAAAGATATTCTAGCCGTGCGCCGATCACAGATCCCTGGAGGACTGGGTGCCTGGCTGCATTACACTCCCCCGGAGCCCATCGTGCCTCTTGAGCGGGTGATCCAGTGTCAGGAGCGCATGTCGGTGGATGGGAAGACGGTCACCCCCGTGGATACCGAGGCACTCCGGGCCGACTTGAAGGCCTGGGGGAGAGAGAAACCGGAGGCGGTGGCGATCTCGTTTCTGAATTCACACTGCAACAGCGAGCATGAGCTTCTGGTGGCGAAGATCGTGCGTGACGAGCTGGGACCGGAGGTGACGGTGATCTGCTCGAGTAACGTGCTCCGAGAAGTGGGTGAGTACGAGCGAACAGTGACGACGTGCACCAATGCACTGGTCAAACCCGTGGTGCAGAACTATCTCCACAATTTGCAGACCTTACTGGCGGACGACGGACACACCATTCGCATCCTCAAGTCTGATGGCGGTCTGACAAGCTTGGATCTGGCAGGAGAGCTGCCCGTCAATATTCTCATGTCTGGACCTGCGGGCGGCGTACAAGGCGTGGCGGATGTGATCACCCAATACACCCCATATAAAAACTTAATCACCTTTGATATGGGTGGCACGTCAACGGACTGTGCCCTCATCTACCAAGGGAAGCCCCAGCTTCGTCGGGAGACTGCCGTTGGTCAGCTTACCGTTCGCTCGCCTGCCGTAGACATCCGGACCGTCGGAGCTGGCGGTGGTTCCATTGCAAAATATATGGACCTGACGGAGACCCTGAGAGTGGGACCGGAGAGCGCTGGGGCGAGTCCCGGGCCGGCCTGCTACCGGAATGGAGGGAATGAGGTGACGGTCACGGACGCCAACGTGGTTCTAGGGTACCTACCAGAAACTCTCCTGGGAGGCGAATTTACGCTGGACGTGGCGGCGGCCGGGGCGGTCGTTGAAGACATTGCGAAGCAGATGAAACTTCCAGTGACCAAAGCGGCCGAGGACATTATCAACCTTGTGAACGAAACCATGTACGGAGCGCTGCGTTTGGTCTCCGTCGAACAGGGTTATGACCCGAAGGATTTTGCCCTCGTTGCTTTTGGGGGAGCAGGACCCCTTCATGCCAATGCTGTGGCCAAGCTCCTCGGCGCTTGGCCTGTGATTGTTCCCCCATCTCCCGGTACCTTGTGTGCCCTGGGTGATGCGACGACAAGGCTGAGCCACACCCAGTCATCATCCTTCATCCGCCTACTCTCCGCCACAAGCGCACACGAGGTACGGGACCGATTTGAGGAGCTGGAGGAGGCGTGCCGGGAAACCATGCAAAGATCCAATGGGGACCAGCCAATGCCGCTCCGCATCAGCTATCATGTGGACCTTCGATATCGGGGTCAAGCCTTGAATTTGACGGTCGATGTGGAGGCACGGGATATCTCGCTGGCCGATGAGCCGTGGCGAAAGCTTCTGCAGGCCAAATTCGACCAGCTCCATGAGCAGCAGTTCAAATACTGTCTTCCCAACTTTGAGCTGGAGCTGATGCGCCTGGAGGTGGTTGCCGTTGACGCTTCCCCCGGTATTGAGCTTCTGCCACTGAGAAAGGCCGGGTCCAGTGCGCCACCGGCCGAGGCATTAGTTTCAAGAAAGAAGATTGTCATCGAAGAACGGATGATGGAGGCTGATCTATGGGATCGGGAAAAATTAAGTATCGAAGGAGTTCGGGTGGACGGCCCTTGTATCATCACCGAAATGGATAGCAATACCCTGGTCCTCCCCGGATACTATGCGGAAATTGATTCCATCGGGAACATCATTATACGCCCCACTAGTGATACGACGAGGGAGCAGCCAAGAGACATGACCCCTGAGGCTGCGTTGGAGACCGTGCAGGCAACACCGCTGATCCCGACCCTCGTTGCTTCAGCCTTGGCAGCCATTCGGGGTGAGATGGACACTCTCATGCTCCGCTGTAGCATGTCCCCTGCGATTCGGGAGCAGCAGGATGAATTTAATGTGATCACCACGGCTGATGGAAAAATGCTGGTGGGCCAGTTTGGCAGTTTCATCACCCAATTTCTGGGCGTGTGGAAAGGGGAAATCGAGGAGGGGGACGTGTTCATTACAAATGATACGTATATGATAGAGGGCGCTGTGACACACTTGAATGACGTGATTGTCCTTCTGCCCATCTTCTTTGATCACAAAATGATTGGTTGGGCGTCACAATTCGGCCATCTGACCGATGTTGGAGGAACAGTTCCCGGCAGCATGTCAATTAATGCATCATCTATCTTTGATGACGGTGTCCAGATCCCGTGTATCAAACTCTACGCCAAAGGGACCATGAATACCGACCTAGTGGATTTGCTATGTCGCAACTCCCGGCAGCCGGACTGGTATCGATCCGACTTGATGGCAATCATTACTGCATGCCGGACCGCCGCCAGCCGGGTGTGCGAGCTTGCGGGGCGGTTTGGGTGTGAAATGTATCTGGCCGCATGCTCTGAACTGCTCTCGCGCAACCGCACCGCAATGGCTAAGATCATCGAGACCGATTTCGGCGACGAGCCCTGCACTTTTACTGATTTTGTGGATGATGATGGCCATGGCATTGGCCCCTGGGAGTTGACCTGCACAATGAAAAAGATTGAAGGGAACAGGCTGCAATTTGACTGGAGTGGGACATCCCCACAGAGCGATCACAGCATTAATTTCTATCTGTCAGAGACTATGTTTAAGATGTTCATCGGGTACTATATGATTGCTGCCGTGGCGCCAAATACAGTGATTAATGATGGCTTTCATGACCTGATTGATATATACATCCCCCAGGGCAGCGTCCTAAAGCCTGTACGACCAGCACCGATTTCCTGCCGCACTCATATGATGGGCAGAACCATGGACATCATGCAGGCCCTGATCAGCCAGAAGAACCCACTCTATGCAGCTGCAGCCGGCTTTAGTGACTCGCCACATTTTTTCTACTCTGGATATAAACCCGATGGGGAATGGTATCAGCTGTATCAGATTGGGTTTGGTGGTGTGCCCGCACGCAATATCGGGGACGGCCTTGACTGCCACTGCCTTTTCCCCGCCATCAAATCAATCCCGACAGAAATCATTGAACTGAACTTCCCACTACGCATTGAAGCCAATGAAAGTGTCCCAGACAGTGGCGGACCAGGATTCCACCGCGGAGGTAACGCGCAGCGCACACACTATAGATTCCTCTGTCGCGGAGAGTTCAGCTTACATGACGACCGCTGGTTCACGAAGCCATGGGGCATCCGTGGGGGAAAGCCAGGTGCACGTTCACGGAAGGTCCTGTATCGATACTCCCAATCCCAGGAGAACCCGCCGATAGAAGTCCTGCCTTCGAAATGTGACCACGTTCGCGTTGACCCCGGTGACCTTCTGGTGTGGGTCACCTGGGGAGGTGGTGGACTCGGAGATCCATTGACGCGGCCTGCAGAAAAAGTGGCACTCGAAGTTCGTCGCCGATTGGTGACCCTAGACGGTGCCCGTGATAATTACGGTGTGGTTTTGAACGCTAATGATCTCACTGTGCGTGAGGCAGAGACCGTCGCCTTGAGGGAGAAGATGGGGGCGGCCCGCGATGCAGCGGGCCAGCTTCAAGCATGTGATCGAGGCGGCAGTATACAAGAACTGAGAGAGTCGTGTCTAGAAGAGACAGGGCTTCCTGCTCCGGATCCACAATGGGATCTCGACCCTTATGGACCGCACATGCAGCTGCCGTATGTCAAAGAGTGGTATGCCCGGATGAGAGAGGTGAAGGGATGGGAGTTGTAGTTATAAAAACAATCCTCTTTGCAGTTCACAGTCGTATGTACATACCTTACGGGAGAATCCTGGTCTGAAACAATGGTAGATCCTATATAACCACCATGGAGAGTCTAGACATACTTATATAATATCCAAGGTAAAGATATCATAAATATACTATTACTACCGCTATTTTCATAAGAATTCACAGAAAATATATATAATTTTATAATTTTATAATAGATTGACAGAGATTCTACTGTAGAAATATTATTTATCTAGGTAAAACACATATTTTTGAAAATTATTTATAACCCACCATAACCTTTACTAAATATGTTTCTTAAGACTTGACATGATCAAGGGAATAATAGTATATTCACAGTAGATCTACCATTTTTCCAACCCAGGCTTTTCCCGTAAGGTACTTACATCACGTCCATCCCTCCTTGGTCCAACGAATATCACTTTTTAAGTTTAGTTTTCGGTGATCTAGGTGCTCCTACGCTGCGAAATCCGGTTCCGAACGGATGATTCGATTGCTTCTGCGTCGGGGAGTCGAAGTGGACCACGAAGACGACGAAGGGAGAACCCATTTGGCTAATGCGGCCAGGCTGGGACACGAAGGTGTGTTCAGGGTTTTTTTTTGAAGAAAGGTTTCGCCATAGAAGCAAGAGACGATGATGGTCTGACTCCCCTGGCACTTGCTGCGAGAGATTCCAAGGGAGTTGGGAGCAAACGAGAGGGGAAAGGCCACCTGAAAGTCTTGGAGATGTTTCTGGAACGAGGCGCAAACATAGAGGCCAAGGATAACGAGGGTAGAACGGCCTTGTCCCATGCAGCAGGAGAAGGGCATGAGCTTGCCGTAGATATATTAATCGGGCATGGGGCCATTGTGGATGCAGAGGATGAAATGGAGCGGACCCCGTTATGGTATGCGGTAGAGGGGCACGAGCTATTTATTGTAGAAACCCTCCTACATTATGGGGCCGACAAGGACGCGACTGATGCCGAAGAAGGCGTGTCTTCTTTTGAACTAGCCATGCGAACGGACCAAGATATTGTAGACCAAATGACGGGGTATGTGAATTGGTTGGAGAGCGACGAAAGGTATGAATGGGAAAAGCAGTTCGACACTTATATACCATGGGGATTGCAGTGACATGTGACTGATTGCCTATTGATTGTTTGATTGATTTGATTCATCCATACACGGATCTGTCAGCGTAAGGCCGATTGCCGAAAAAGGTCATGCTCTGACGGCCACCGCCGGGGTAGCTCCATCATATCTCTAGAACTTTTCGGGCGTTTTTTGGGGGGGGGAAGGGAGTTAGGGGCGAAGACGCCGTTGTTGGAGACATTGGAAGCGCCTCTCAGAGCTGTGGATGGGGGGTTGATAAGGGTGGAACTAGATTCCGACTCTTTATTTTCTTCTTTTATTTCTGTCTGTCTGCTGTATTTCTATATCTCACATTTCTGTAGTCCTGCCACTTTCTATATCACATATCACGTTTCCATACTCCAATAGTCAAGGTCGTTAGCATCACTCGTGTTTAACATTGTAGGAGTCGTGTCTCATCACATGCCCGCCAATCTTCCTCCAGCGGTGATGACGAGTAGGCGCAGCAATACCCCAAGATGACCCAGAAGATCCAGAAGATCCAGATTCCCCGGTGAACAGCCTCATGGCAGCCCCAGTGAGCTTCTCTGGAGTCGGGGTGAGGACCTTGCCCTTATTAGGCGGGCCGTTCCAGTCACCGTTGCTGCAGTGCTCGTCCAGTGTAGTGCACTTATCCTGCCACAGCTGGCAGTTTGCGTTTCCGGTGGGAGGCGCTGTGTTCCAGCACACGTCGCTCTGGTCCCAGCATTTCTTGGATGACTGTTCTCATTAGCCCTTTCTCCAGCCATCATACGAGAGAAAAAAAAAGATAAGAAAAAGGGTAGGACGAACCGCCCAGCATCCATCCTCAGTGCTATACGAGGGAACCTCAAACCCACACCAATTATCCCGAACCAAAATACACCCCTCCGGCATCACCCCCTTGGTCTGCACCGCCTGCTTCTTCGCCGTCTTGGCACTGCCATTGCCACTACCACTACCAGGCGTATACACCTCAGGCCCCAGCTTCGGAAACGGCAACTTCATCGGCGTCTCGTACAGATTGAACGTCAACGCCTTCATGCCCAGATCATACGTCCCAGCCCCAATGCTCACGGTATCCGGTCTCGCGGACCCAGTCGACTGGACAAATACCTGCGCACACCCGACATAGAACTGCGGGTCGGGCGGGGAATCCTGGGCTGCGTGCAGGGCCAACAACTCCGGGCGCACGAGGTAGTAGCCGCCCTCCAGATCCGAGGGGACGGTCACGGAGAGCAGGCCGTTGTTGTCGATAAGTTTCTCCGTGCACCATTTGCCTGCGTCAGCTTCGTAGTCCATTTCGTAGATCTTGAACCAGCCGTCGCCGGCGGCGTTGTTGGCGGCCGTGGCGTCGGCAACCCGCTTCATGTACACGGCGCAGGGACCCTTGTGGCTGGGGTCGATGCTGCCGGGGCTGGATCCGTCGGGGTAATCCCGGAATTCGAAGGTGAGGGTTGATGAGGCGCTGGCGGGGCAGACGCGGGCGACGGGCCTTTCTCCGTCGTAGCCTTTTTTTTGGTTTTCAAGTTAGTGGGAGGGGGGGCAAAAGAGGGAAGGGCTTGGAGGGAGGGGAAAGTACCGCAGGCCATAGCCTTGTTGGAAAGAGGCTCGATGGGGAATGTCGCCGTGCTGCCGTCACGGTTCATGCGGATGCAGACGCCGTCGCCTTGGTTGACGCCGTCGACATATAGAGTGGTGAAGGAGGTGTGGCCAGCCACGATGGGGAGGAGAAAGGAGAGACTGAGAAGGGAACGCATCTCGGAGAATAACCAAAGCAAATAGCAAATAAAGGAATGTAAAGAATTGAAAGTAAAAATGAAAGTCAGATGGGGATAAAAAAAAAAGAAAGAAAGGGAGGAAGTCTGGGGGAAGGAGAATTCTTCAGCGAATTATATAGGAAGGGAGTTGGAAATGTCGGCGCGTAAAACAACACCACTTTTTATTATTATTTCGATATAGCCATATTGCACTGTGTTAGTGTGCACTCCGTTGAACTCCATCAAAACCATCCCAAAAAGCGGTGTTTCATCGCTGCAGGTGGAGTTTCACTGTTCGACCAGTGATTCCCACCGATCGAGATTTCGTTTCAGCCTTTTTTCTCGGCGTGGGAGAGAATTTTATCATCGACCGCGAAATTGAGGCCGTCCCGTAGTGAATAAATGAGGTGTCACTCCTGTTTGCATTTCTATGAGCGAGGATGGATGCATCGGCATCACCACGAAAAAAGGGAAAAAGAAAAGAAAGAAAGGTGGCCGGCCCTGTGTTGAGCCATGATGATGAGCCAAGATCGAATCGGAGATGGAGGCGTCCCCTTGTAGACCCCTCTTGGCTAGGAACGGTGGATGGATCTAGAATCTCGACGGATAGATGGATGTTAATTCGGTCGCTAAAAAGATCGATTGAGTAGACTGAGATGGATAGATCGAAGGCCGGAAACTAGGGACCCCTGGAACATCCGCTGCAGGAGTTCGTCAATTAAATTAACCAGGGCCATCGTTGTGTTGGTGCTGTGTCCAATCATATCAGACACGCGATCTCCCTTCGATCTTGGCTGTCCGCCATGTGGGAACGGAACCTAAATTTCACTGGATGAGAATCTCCAACAAACATACTTTTCCTGTCCTTTCTTCTTTTTGTTTGTTTCGGACATATTGTCGGTGATCGGTCGGGTTGTGGTGCCATACAAGGCGGGGCTCCCTCTGTTGTTACTCAGGACTCGGGTCTGAATCAGGCACAAACGGAAGGAAACAAGAAGGCAAAACACAACTTCCACTATATAGATTCATAATAACCAAAATGATATACATCCTGTGTAACTGGCTCAAACTAATCCACCTTGAATCCGCCCGCCCTACCTACCATGGTTCTAGGCTACATGGATGAGACAAACACCTTCCCACAAGGTTTTTGACCGCAAATCGCAGTTGGGACATCATCGAAACGAGACCCAATTGGCCTTAGGCTGAGAGATCCGAGTATGAACCAATCAGTCAATCAACATGCGGTTAAGACATGCTGAACTGACTCCACTCCTAGCCCGTAGGAGCACTGTTGCTTGCTTGCTTACTTGCTTGCTTGATTCATACACGGATATGTCAGTTAGGAGCCTAAGAAACACCACTCTAAACCTAGAGACATGGCAAGGCTCTTCTCTCGAGGCAATAGGAATAATCTTGTATGGTATATTAATATCCGGGGTCTTTTCGGTGGTCGTGAAGCCTAGAAATAATCACAAACAGCGGCGCGGAATCGGGAACCCGCAAGCCAAGGCGTGTTGGAAGAGATGGTGCTCACACAGCAAGACTATTGGGCATTTCTCGTGGAACAGGCAAGGTATGACCCTACTAACGTTGTACGCAAGGTGAACGGGATCCTGGGGATGAAATTTCGTAGAGCATGCTAGTGAGTATATGGGAGGAAAGTTTTCCTCTTATGTGGTTCTCAGGTACCCGGCCGTCGGAGCGTGACCTTTTCCGGCAATCAGCCTTGGGAGCCTGGAGCCTGGAGGCTCAGCTGTGTATGAACCAATCAATCAATTCCGTACATCTATAGAGCTAGAGGCCCAGGGAGGCGGGGAGGTCCCCGTGGCTGAGGCTGCGCCCCATCGATGACGCTAGAATGGCCGTGCCCCGCGCCCAGTGATCGCTCAATTCTATAATTATTCTTCAGGAAGTTCTCCAACGCCCCGGAGGGTTTCTAATATTTACCTCTCTTCTCTCCCTGAATAACAGCCCGGCTGGCAGGAAAGGAAAGAAATCACTCGGAAAGAAGAAAAAAGGAAAAAGAATAAAAAAAATGTCGTTCATCAACCAGAACAGCCTCTACATCCTGCACAAAGCCAGCGTCCTCAAGACCAGCGTCCTCGCACGAAACGCCCCGGGACACCGCTCAAAATACAGGGTGCGATACCAGCAACCGCAGCCTCAAATCCCTGATCCATCCCTCTTCAACCTCCTGCCCAGTAACCCGCCCAAAATCAGTCAAGAAGGGGACACTCAAAATGGCCACCTCCCAACCACCAGCGACTGCGCCGTCCACCTCGAAATGCTCGAGGTCTTCTCTACTCTCCGCGACACGATCATCCAGGACCCATTTCTCGATATCGCCTTCAATATCTCCGCGAACAATCGCACGGTGTTTCGCAAGAAGCGCCGCTATGGGAAATGGATTCCCGAGAAAGTCACCTTGAAGGACCCTGCGTTCGAAAGTCGACGGAAGACAAAGTGGACGTATTTTTTGAGTATTGCAGCGGTGAGATTTCATGCGTGGATTGCGAGGGTGGATGGGCTTTTGCAGAAGGGGAGCGAGGTTGAGTTGCTTTTGTTGCCTCCACTAGGTATTTCCTCCCTTTCTTATCCTTTATACAGGGGAAACAAGCTAATATTGACTTAGATGTCCTGATAATCTGGCATGCATTCCTACTCAACTGCTCCGATTTCGCTGAGTACTGCAGCGACCACAATCTCCAACGCATTCAATCCATCAAGTTTCCCTGGACTCATATTGTACTCCCCCCCTCCTTTTTAAGATAAAGTGAAACGAAATACTAATTTTCAACAGCACAACGCCATCAACTCCAATGACTGGACCTACACCCTCCCCCCCTCCCACTCCAAGTTCCTCCTCGGCCTCAAAATCGAGCCCGACCTCCTCCACACCCTTATCGAAGCCCGGCGCACCTCCCCGGACACCCTCAAACTCCTCACCCAGCTCAGCACCACCTACCTCACCCCTCAATACACCACCCTCTCCCCTAACTCCCTCCTTTCCATCGCCCACAACTCCACCGACGCCCGCATGCACGACCTCAACAACACGCTCACAAAAGCCCACGCCACAGCCCGCACCAACGCCCCCCTCGTCGAAAACGTCCAGCGCCAATGCGTCTTCGTCGACAAAATGCACGGCCACCGCTGGATCCGCTCCCCCGCTGTATCTGACACCCTCTCACGCGCCGTGCACCGCTACGATAACTTCCTGCACCTATTCCACCTCTACCCCGGGCAATTCCTTGTTCCGACGCTGGATGTTGATCTTGTCTGGCATACGCATCAGTGCAGTGCGACTGCGTATAGAGAGTTTGTGACAGAGCGGGTGGGTCGGTTTATTAACCACGAAGATAAGATTGGGCGGGAGACGTTAGATGATGGGTTTGGGCGGACGGAGGGGTGGTATCGCGAGCGGTTTGGGGAGGAGTATCAGGTTTGTCTTTGTTGGTCGTGTGAGGCGATTTTGTCGGCTGTTAGGGGGATGGAGGGGGAGGGGGAGGGGGACGCGGAAGGGGAGGATCTGGTGGTGGAAGGATCGCCGGAGGTGGATGCGTTGGTGAGGCAGATTGAGGCCAAGGTGGATTATTATCGGAAGGTGGAGGTTGCAAGGAAACTGGGGGGGGATATTCCAACTTCGTTTTGATATTGTATTTTTTTTTTCTATCTAATCTATGTATACGACCGTTACGTGAATGCTTCTAGTGTGATTATTATATCAAGTGTCAATTTATTACGAGCTATATACGGACTGAGTTACTGAATAGATAGACTACCTGAGAGAGACGGATAGGATAGACTAGGCCATGCTAGTCTTAGGGTCACCTCCCTTGACAACCTCCACATCGGTACCCGAGTCCTCTCCCTCCCCATAGAATTCATCCCCCTCGATCTCCGCCAACGTCTTCCCCTTCGTCTCAGGAATCATCAGCGTAACCAGCGCGGTCAACAACATAATCCCCGAAAACAACCCCAGCACCCCACTGAGCCCAATCGCCGCCTCCACCGTACCAAACGCAAACGCCGTCAGAATCGCTCCACACTTGCCCGCCGCAGCAGATATCCCATGTGCCGTACCCCGGACACGTGTCGGGAAGACTTCCGCGGGGATCAAGAAGGTGGTCACATTGGGACCGGCGCAGATGACGAACTGCGATACGGCGAAGATGACCATCAGTCCGGCGGTGGAGGTGTGGGCACTGGGGACGCTGATGCCGGCCCAGATAGCGTAGAGGAGGCAGGTTATGAGTGAGCTCCAGAATTGTTGGCGGACGCGGCCGAGGCGGTCGGGGAGGAAGATTCCGGCGTAGAATCCGGGGAGGTAGCCCTATATTTGAGTTGTTAGAATATTATTTGAAACGAAAAGGGGGGGAGGGACCTACAGCGGACTGAACGATTAAGTTTCCAACGGCTAATTTCCAGAGCTTCTCAAATGGGGTTGCGCCGGTCGAGTATCCGATTCGGGAGAGGATGATGCTCTGGTTTAGGTTGAGGCCGTAGTAGGCAATGTCACTGCGAAAAGTTAGTGATAGAGAATTGGATCAGTCAGGGAGATGCGGCTTACAAGAGAAACCATGCGGCGGAGGTCGCGAATAGGACCTTGGCATGCTTCCACTGCTTGAAGTATGCACAAAAGTCGGCCCATTGTTCTTTCAGTCCGCGCTTCTGCCCGGCATTTTGGTCGGTTACGTCTAGAGCAGGTTAGCATTGATACATGATACACAGAATAGAGGCGGTGCTCGTACATTCTTTGTATGGCGCGGTCTCGCCGATGGTCAATCGCGCATATAGGGTCAAAGCAGCGGGGATAATGCCGATGCCCAGCTGCAGACGCCAAACCCACTCCAGACGGCTCACATTGTTCACAATAACACTCTTAAACGCCCTCAGCAGTACGAGGAAGACAATACTGGCGGAGAAGTTGCCCAAGCCGATGTTAGAGAAGACCGTCAGAACCTGCACGGCCCGACTTCCTAATGGCTGCTTTTCCGCCGACAGCGATGACGACATAGGGTAATCTACTTCTGTTAGTTTCTTCCTTTTTCTTAGCTTTCTTGGGGGTGTAAGGGGTGATAATACCAGCTCCAATTCCGACACCGGTCACCACACGGAAAACGGTAATCCAGGCAGTAACTCCCTCAATAGACATATTCTTCCATGGCATCAGAATCACCAAGAGAGTACCGGAGATTGTAATGAGCAATTCTTTTCCATAGATCGTGTGCCTGCCCCAGGCATCGCCCAAGACTCCGAAGAGAATCTGTCCAACCACCATACCCAGACTCAAACCTCCCTTCATGACATCACTATCAACAGCAGGCACCGAGCTCTCCTGTTCCTGGAAATACAGATATCCAAGAATCGGTACCACTAGATTTTTTACCATTAGCAAGCATCAAGTATCCCGAAGCCATTGCACGTACCAAGACCGATAGTCAAGTTCAGATACCCATCCGCAAAGAATCCGACTCCTGCAGTAATCAGGAATCGCAACTTAGCTCCCAACGAAGTCATTGTCGCAGACTCGGTTTTTTCCTTTCGGGTTTTTCGTTTTCTCTTGTTTTCGTTTTCCGCGACCGCTTAGTCAAGATAGAAAGAAGTGCAGTGACCCGCTGCTGCTACCTGCTCCCCGCATCATAATTGCATCCTCATTCTGGAATCCTATATATATTTGTTTTCTCTGTATACTTTCTGCTGCTCAACCTGCAGTGTAGCGATCAACCCCCCGTCGGCACGAAGTACCGTAGGTGCTCTCGATAACCTTCCCCGGCGGCAGACATGCCCAGAAGCCGCCGCCTGGACCAGGAAGCAATGAGCAGCCCCATGTCCTCCACGAGGCGGTTGGGGTCGGAGTCTAGAGGCGGATCTCGAGTGGGAGCGTGCAGCAACCACCAAAAAAATGGTTTGAGTGTGGCCAGTAACGGGCCCACGTGCGCCAGCGGCCACGTGAGAGTCGGCCACCTCCCCGCTTGATAAAGGTAAAGTGTCGGCGTGAAGTCCTTCTCTTTGTTTCTGTGGTGTTTTTTTTAGCTTTTTGGATTTTGGATTTCCATTTGGGCTTGTCTCATTGGTTTTGGCTCCCTGCATCCAATTGGACAGGAAGTGAGATTACGGAGGCTTCACCAATCGGCGCCATTGCGGCCACAACGACGCGAATTGAAGCGGGAAAGTTGGCGGAGTCGATTGAGATTGAGGTTAAGTTTAACTTAATGTAATAAAAATTCCATTGGTTTAAAGGTAGCGTGCTTTCGTTGTGGTGCTGAAATTTCCCGAATATGTGATTCGCCTGGGAGGCCTTCTCTCTCAGACGTTTTCCGCCGATTTAAGGATCTCATTTGATATCCAGAACCAGAGGTCTTATCATCACATAGTTTGGGAGCATGGTGAAAGAATATATTCTGTCAACCCATTTCTACACAGCATGTGCCGCTGAGCAGGTCTCAGACTCAGGGGTAAGAAAAGGTATAAGATTTAAAAGTCTTGAGCCGAAAAATATAGGGGGGAATATGGAATATATACAAACGCTTATGACGCAATTCCAAAAAAAAAAAAAATCTTAAAACCATGCAAAAATAAACAAACATACCAACAAAGTTTATATATAAAGTAGGGGACATAGACAAAACTACAGCTTCGCCTTCGTAACCGACTGCCGCTGAAGTTCAATCTCGGCGTCTAAGCGCCACTTCGCCGTCCCTTTCAATCGCTCCTCAACCTCTTCGTCCGTTAATGGGCTGATCTCCTCGATGGGTATCTCCCGACTCGAACGCATTTGGTAGCCGATATGTGTCATTTTCCCAGCCGAGGGCTTGACCTTATCCGCGATGGCGTTGTGGCAGAACGCCGCCATGCCGCTGTAGAACCGTTGACCGGCGGGTGTACCGGCCATGACGAGACCGAAGCAGTGCGGCATGCCCTCGAACTGCTCCACGACGACGGGAGCACCCGCCTGGTGCATTTTACGGGCGAGAACGAGCCCTTCGTCCGTGAGGCCTTCTTCGCCTAGGGAGATGAAGATGGGTGGGGCGTCGGCCCAGAGTTCCTTAGGGGCAGCGAGGGGGGAGACAAGGGGGTGGAGGATTGCGGAGGAGTTGACAAAGAGGTCGACGCGGGGGGGCTTTGTGGGCCAGGCTTCGTCAGCGGGGACGGGGAGGGGCGCCCAGCTTGTCTCGGGGGTTTCGCGGGGGATCGGTAGGTAGTCATATTTGGCGTTTGCGAATATGGAAGGCATGGAGCGGGTGATGTCGCACCAGGGGGAGCTGGTTGCGATGCCCGCCGGGGGAGAGATGGGGATGTCGCGGCCGTGGAAGCGGACGGTGGGGGAGATGCGGCGGAGGGTAAGGAGAGTTTGGAGGAGGACGATGCAGAGGTTTCCTCCTGCGGAGTCGCCGGCGAAGACGATCTTGTTTGCGGGGACGGGGGCGTGGAGGGAACCTGGCGGCGGGGAGACGAGGGAGAGGTATGCGACGAAGGCGTCGACGAGGGCAGCGGGGAATGGGTTCTGGGGTGCGAGGCGGTATCGGACTGAGAGTACGGGGGCACCTGTGTGCTTGGAGAGTTGGGAGGTTGCGAGGCGGTGCGTGCAAGGATCCATGAGACTGTTGATCGCAAGGTAAGTTTTAGAATTGGGATGATTTATTTCCTGTGCTTTATAGTTTAGGAATGTATGGAAGAGTAGCTTACTAGTATGCGCCCCCGTGGAAGTATAGAATGACCATATTCGACTTGGCCTCCTTTTTCAGCTCCTCATATTTCTGTTCTTCTGAAATGTCTGGCTGCGGTTCGTTCTTATCCACTCCGCTTCGATAGCCAGTCCACTCGGCCTCGATGGGGACAACACCGGGGATATCGTAGGTCTCGTCCCCAGATTTCAGGTGTTCGATGGCGTCAATGACGGCCTGCTGGACATCGATCTCCGGCTGGGGGAACTTGACTTTGGAGACCCAGATGCGACCTTTGATACCTGGGTCCCGCATCAGGCCCTTCTGCTGTTTGCCAATTGAGACCATGCCGTTCATGAAAGATCGGATGAGGGCGACGGTCAACTCCGTGCGGAGATCTTGCTTGCCCGAAACCGGTGACATGTGAATCGTATGCAGAAGCACCGTTTTGACGATCATTGGGATCCTCGCGAGCAGCGCCTTGAGCATGGCGGAAGGGCTACCGAGCGAGCTCATGATGCGCGAGCGCTTGAACTCAGCTCTTGTCGTAAAGAGTGAAAATGCAGGAAAAGGGGAAATCAAAGACGAAATAAAAGATGCAACTAATCGCCAAGACTGAAGAGAGCAAACGAATGGAGTGAGGGGTCGACGGAGAAGAAAAGAAGAGAAGAGAGATCGTGCGGAGGATTCAAGGCAATTGAAGCCTCGGCAGAAATGGTGCCGTAGAAACGGCACATTAGTAAATGGCAGTTTGTCGTCGCAAATCTCGTGAAGATGCACAACTGCTAACCAAAATTGGTAAAAAGGGGCCGACTCAAGGTCAGAGAAAAAGAGGATTCTAAGAGACTAACTACTTTTAAAGATCCCTAGCATAGCCCCTGGCTGAATCTATGGCGACCCGGTGGGATCTAGATCTCTGGTGAAACTCCAAAGTGCGAAGATGCATCGGAGTCCCGTCTGCACGGCAGTCATAAAAATAGGCTCCAGAATGCAAATATGTACGTCTACGAATAATAAAACGTGTCCTTAGCTTATCCGCCCATTTAGGTCAGCCCTTGACATCAGGGGCTTGGCCAAGGTTATGCGGACAGTCACTATGATCCGTTCCAATATCTCCACCCGTCGTGGAAGTAGAACCTGAACCTCTTCGGGGATTCAAAACCGTCTGATAGACGGATTGCTCTTCTTCCTTCAACCCGTACCCCGAAGGATCCCGCCGGACGAGGAAGTGCTGCACTTTCGCATCAGACGACGCCATTTGATTCATAGTGTGCCTGCGTCTTTCTACCAGGAACCGCGCGGACTCCTCGTTGATTTCCTGGAGCCTGTCCTCATACCCAGAGCTGAGCTTTCCAATCCAAGATGCCTGCATCGCGCCCCCCAGCAAGACCAGTAGGATCACAAACGTCGCGAAGGTGCGATGGTCCACCAGTTGTTGCTGCTTCGGAGCATCCCGGTTATACCATCTCTCCCAGTCTTCCCAGGTCGCGTTGGCGTAGATGGGCCCATAATCACTAGACCCGGTTCTCGCCCACGAGGGGGTCGGGGCGTGAGTGCTGCCGGACGGATGTAGCGCCCATCCGGTGCCGGATTGGTCGTAAGCTGCCCGTTTAGTAGGATCCGAGAGGATTTCATGGGCAGCTACCAAGACGCGGTACCGATGAAGCCTCAGCTCGGGCGAGAGGTCCCTGCATAATGGGTGGTCGTTGCACGGACGATCGGGGTGGTAAATCTTGACGAGTTCGTAGAAGCGACTCTTCGAATACGGGGCTTTACGATCTTGTTTAAACACGTCGTATGGTGTGAAGGAGGTAGTAGAGGGCCAAGAGAGGTCCTTCTCAGAGAAACCCCCATGAGAAGTAGCGTAAGGTCTGCCTCTAGCCGAGGACCACCGGGGTGGGGGTGGCAATAAGGGGAAGGAGAAGGTTAGGAGGTTCGATCGGTGGACATAGAAGATGCTTGATTTCTTGAGCATTGCCACATGACTTCAAGGGAGGAGAGACATGGACCTCCTCCGGGATTGCCTTGAATGCATGGGAGTTTCACTGGTGACGGTGTGATTCATAGTCCAAGATCTAGTGGAGCTGTTCGCTCCGAAATTCGGGGTCCATCACGTGTTATCCCCGGGAAGCTTGAACTTTCTCCCGGTCAATAGCTTCACAGCTTCGCAGCTTCTCAGAATACCTTACACAATCAAATCCCATTTTCTCCAGCAAACTCTGGATCATGTCCGGCCGCAGGGAGGATAAGTCGCCCGACCGCCGACGGCGCCGAACAGCCTCCCACTCCCCAGATCCCGACCGTGATCACGACCGTCGACGGCGGACTCGCGACGAGGATGGCAGAGATTCACGACGGCGTGAACATCGAGACTCTCGAAAGGACAGCAGCCCCCAGAGACGGGCATCCCGCAGCCCCTCCAACCGAACAAGTCACCGAGGTGATCGAGAGCGCCGCCACCGACACCGAGCAAGAAGCCCCGATGACCACCGGAGACGGGACCGCCGTCGCTCCCCAGAAGACCGATCGCACCGGAGACACCGCGACCGCGACAATCACAAAGACAGGTCCTCACGGCGACACCGCAGCTACTCCCGGTCCCGGTCTCGCAGCCCAGCTCCGCGCGGACCAACGCGCGCAAAGGGGCCACTCCCCTCACAACAAGACGCTTACAAAACAGAGGCATCGGGGGATAAAGACGGAGCCGCGCCCGCACCGGAGAAAGAGAAACCAAATTTTGGTAACACCGGGCGCTTGGCTGCGGAAAGTAACACTATCAGTGTAAATGGGGGCGGCACAGTGGTCCTCAAGTATCACGAACCACCAGAGGCGCGAAAGCCCCCAGCCAAGGATGCCTGGCGGCTTTATGTGTTCAAGGGACAGGACATGCTAGAAATGGTGGGGTTAAATGAGAGAAGCTGTTGGCTGATTGGGCGCGAACAAGCAGTAGTGGACTTTTCTCTTGAGCACCCAAGCTGCTCGAAGCAGCATGCGGCAATCCAATTCCGCTTCGTAGAAAAACGAAACGAGTTTGGAGACCGCATTGGAAAGGTAAAGCCTTATCTAATTGATCTTGAAAGCGCCAATGGCTCTACAGTGAATGGAGACCCAGCGCCTGCTGGACGATATATTGAAATACGAGACAAGGATGTACTTCGGTTTGGATTAAGCTCAAGAGAGTACGTCCTCATGCTCACGCAGCCTGACTAGATGGATAAGGCCACCTATTCGTCCTCGGACGATGCCCTAGATTGAGATGACTACACAACATGCCCATGAATAGCCGGAGCGCAAAATACATATAATGAATAAGAATCCCTCAATAAGTTAATATTCCGTGGTTTTCATCCCCTAAAAAGCCTCTTATTTAAGCCGCGTGTTTAAGATTACACAAATAGTTAGTTCTAGTTACCCAGTTATTTTATTGTCGTACATAACAATCTGCCGCCTCCCACCCCTCTCTCACATGTTACCGGTAGGACCTCCGGAGCTCGCGGGTGTGAAAAGTAGGCGTTGCAGTTCCTGTTCCAGAACAAGGCGCCGATCTCATCCATGTTGTAGTTGGAGTCGCCCGAGACACCGTCCCTGTCCCCGTTGCAGTCATGGACCCGTCATACTCCACGAAGAAATAATTCCCTGCCATTGGGGGGCTGAGTCCAGCCACCTCAATAAACTGCCGTACATCGAACCCCGCCCTGGCCTCTACCGTTGGCGGGAAGATGTATCCGAAACAGTCTGGGAATGTGTACTCGTGCTTCTGCTCGAACAACAGATAGACGTAACGGTGGTGGGAGTCGCGTGGGGGTTGTGGAGCAATGTATTCAGCACCAGAAGTTGTGTTCACCAGGATGTGGTGTTCCTCGCTCCCGCAGCTGTCCCGATCTGATCGTTTCTCGTGCTGATGCATAGCGACCATGTTCGGTTGGTACCAGTGAAGGATGACAGTGGAGGTGGCGCCATATAGAACATCGAGGTCGACAAAGAGGAGAACATATGTTAGATCTGGATTGAGGGTCCCCACGCGAATCTGGGGAAGAGGGTGCGCGGCTTCAAACTCATGGATTTGTGAGTTAGCCTGTCACGGTCTGCCCATAGCTTAAATAGGAAATTGTTGGCACCGTTCCTACCTGACATCAGAAGAGTATCACCCGGAGTTACCCATGAGGTATTGGGAAATCGAAGCTGAAGTGTTGGGGTATCAGGAGGGAGAGGCCATTGCGCATTGGAAGGTGATGAGAGAAGCAAAAGATAGAAAAGGAAAATGGTGATCATTTTGACTACTTCAGTTGCTCTCTCTCCTTCTTTTCCCCACAGAACCAGATTTTCTCTCTCTTTTTATTTATTGATTTATTTGGTTGTCATTTTCTCGACCTTGCGATGATGTGCTAGAGTCTTATATTTAAAGAACCCCCCTCGTTTATACGGAAGCCAATACCCTATAGAGAATATGAACCGTCTAAATACCACCATGTGTAACTCTCACATCGTCCCCGGTAAATATCTCTTAAAATACCGGTGAGTTAAATATTTAGGTAAAAGAAATGAAAGAAGGAAAACAAAACATCCAGGCAAGCAAACTTGGGTTATGACCAGGAAATCCAGCCCAGGCATATTTAGTTTGTTAACAGCTGGGACCAAAGGCAAAGTATTAAAGCTTCATACTTTTAGTCCTCCATTCCAGTCCTTTTATATACACCACTGCTAACAATGGACAAACAGCTCCCATCGCTGCAGCAACGATCGCATACGTAATCCCATTTCCCCACCATTCAATCATAGGATGGACAAATGCAGTCGACGCAGCGCCTAAGAAACAGCGGACGAGATTATTTGTCGCCATGACGGTAGCGGGTGTGGTGTAATGAAGATCCACAAGAAGCACGTTCATGGAGTTATATGAGGCAGTGATGAAGAAGGAAACACAGAAAACAAGTAGAAGGGCTATGGTAAGCGGTGGGTGGGTGGTCATGCAGAGGCCGTAAACAAGAACCGAGATTGCAGATGCAATCTATTCAACAATTCATCAGTAATTTCTTTCTCTCAATTATTGGGTTTCTCTGCTCTTGAGGCACATAGAAATGCAGGGAAAAATTCATGCAGAAAAGCATAAGAGACGAACCGTCATGGGAAGTCCGATTTGCAGCCTAGTACGTTCAATGGGGAACTCAAATGCCATACTTGCGCTATCCCTATTGTTATTGGTACTGTTATGACTGTCCTGCCTTCCTCCGCATGCGAGAGAGGCAGAAAGGTCTTTGATCTTTTCCTGATTACGTCGGTAGTTCCAATCGACAATAATCCCGTTAAACGTTGTGCTAACCAAAGATCCGACCCCCGCAGGAATAAAGCTGAAGCCGATCCCTAAGTCCGTTAGCCCATAGATCTGTTTAAATTGCGACGGTATCCCGGCTGTTACAGCGTAGTAACTCGCGAAGACAATGCCATTGGAGAAGAGGATGAGTGATGTTGGTAGGTGTACGAGAAAGCGCAGAGAGGCCAGTGGGTTTGGGCGAGCGAGATTCCCAGGCCGTTGTTCTATTCGTGGTGGTGGGCTGTGGAGGCCTTCAGGTGAGGTATTTTCTTTTGACAGGCGCCACCAGGCGAGGACGGATCGGTTCCAGCCCTTAGGTGGCGGGATAGAGCCATCTCCAACAAGAGCACGACAGGTTTCCGGAAAGAACAACATCAGCGGGATGAAGAATGTGGCTGCTGCAATGGCCAGAAACCAAAATATAAATTGCCAACCCAGGTATTGGCTAAGAATACCGCCTAAAATGGGGCCCAGGGAAGGTGCGAGGATGTTCCCGAGGGAAGTGAGGCCCATGTAGATTCCTCTTTCGGCGGATGTGATGATATCCGCAGCCACGGCGGAGGCAAGTGCAACCGTTCCACTGCTCCCACAACTTTGAACTGCACGAAGGGCCAGAAGTGCCGGGTAACTATGTTGAAGGGCAAGAGCAATATTGCCAGCGATATAAATTATGAAACATAAAATATATGCTGGACGGCGACCAGCTTGGTCCGCGAAGGACCCCATAAGTGTCGGGGCGAGACCTTGACATATCTAGATATTGATTGGGAGAGTCAGCAAACCATTGAGGGCAAATTCTGATGGGAAACAGTACCATATAAGTCGTTATTGTGAGGTTAATCTGGGAGCTAGTAACTTTGAGATCGGCAGCAATAGCATTAAGCGCGGGGTAATAAATGTTAGCGGAGAAGGGCGAGAAGCTCGAGGCCAGGGCAGCAGCTAGAATTATCAGGCGCTTCTGAGTGGGAGTAAACACGGAGTACTTGGGCTGGTTCGCAGGTACCAATAGAGGTGTAGCTTCTGTAGCATCCACCACATCGTTAGGGGGTTGGTCTCCGGTCATCACTGCTTCTACTCCAGGCCGAAGGTCAATAAAAAGATGGGCAACGAGTTGGGAGTCTCCTACAACATCCAGCGCACGCTTGGGACTATTATAGAAATTGAGGAATGTAGCATTTAATTCGGAGTATTTTTCAAATCTTGTCCCGGGGTATAGTCACGCTTAAACCAAGATTTCCTAGGATAGTATTTTGAAAATTCATTGTATTTGTGGAAGAAAAATCTACTCGTTAGATGGGTTGCCCAAAATTCCTCCCAGTAGCTCAAATCTTCGAAAGGATCTTTTCATTCACATCTCCAATATAGACATGGGAAGGTCTGAATAATTTGCCGCGGGTCACTAAAAGTAAAGTAAGAATTAGAAAAACCCCGATATTGAACGGTCTTTATTTTTTTCTGTCTTACACATATATTCCCGCCAATGTGCCATGATTCCCATAATTCGCTGGGAGAGCATCGCCCCCGGGAGAATATCGAGTTCGAATCCACTGGTAAGCGCATCCTGGTCAATCAACCGGTACCATATTTATTCCTAGATGATCAAGGTTTTCTGCGGCTATACACTTACATGCCAGTGAAAACGAAGTTGCCATAGAAGTCGGCGTTCGGGTAGAGACCCCTCTTCCGAAAATAGTCATCGTTGGATGCAACATCCTCTATCTGTTCGGCGATTTTAAAAAGATCGTTTGAAGATAGATCCAGTTCCATCAAGATCGACTGTATTGGCCGTACTCTTGGGTCGACACCCTTGTACGAGCGGTGGCCGTACCCAAACAACTTTTTGCGACCCTGTTTTACTTCATCAATAAATCCAGGAACCTTATCTAAAGTTCCGATATCTCGAAGTGCGCGCTGTGCGGACTCGGTTGCACCGAAATGCAGTGGTCCCCATGCCGCTCCCACCGCAGAAATCAAACAGGATATGGGATCAGTCAATGATGAGGCTGTAACAATGGTAGAAAATGCCGTTAGTGCCATGCCGTGATCGGCATTGAGCATGGCAAACCGTCGAAAGCAGGACAGCTTTACTAATTCAGGGCAGCCAGTGGATGGGTCGACTAAGCCCGCCATGGAGAATAAATTCTGACAGTATGTTTTTTCTAGGGATGGTGGAGTAAACTCGACGTTTCTGCGATGGCTTGCAACAATTCCAAATACGACGGCATACCCTGCGATGGTACGTAGAATTGCACGGTCCACATTCTGTGCATTACCTTGATATTGAGTAGCTTGATTTGATGCCGGAATTGATTCTGGTATACATGCTAAATACGCTGAGAGTCCAGCGATAATCAGCGGCAGCGGAGAGGTATCACGGCTACCGGTTCTAAATCAGCCACAATGAACACGCTCCAGTGGTAAGCTAACCTTACGGTAGGGTTTGTATAGTTTTTCGCACAATTTCTGGTACACGCAGCATTTCCTCTGCCAGCTGTTGTCGAAGGTTTTCCCTCTGGGCACTGGTTGGATACGCGCCCCAGACTAGCAGGTGCAACATGTCTTCGATATCACTGTCCCAGAGTTGCTCCAGGCTATAACCGCGGAACAGAAGCAGCCCTCTCTCATGATCTCTGAGAAGGTCAGCTCCAGATAGAACTTCAAGAATAGACGAGGGAAAGGCCTTACGAGAAACTGATTGCGGTTTCAACAACTGTTGTATTCTGCAATCCTGGGTCATGAACTCGCAGTCCGCTCGCAACCTGATTCGCCCGATCATTTTCAGTGCCAGGAGCTTTTATTTTCTTAAAATCAAGCGCAGAGACCGCATTTTTCCGGATTGGAATGGTGTATTGCACATTAGTGCGAGAGTCTCTAACGTGAAGAGTTCCAGACGCCATCTACTTTTTTTTGGTATTAGGAGCTGGAAACAAACTATGTTACTCACAATCCCTCTTGGGGACTGGGTCTCTCTAGATAGGACGGCGTCGGAAAGACTTTATATTCGAAGTAAAAGTAGTAGAATAATACCGATAATCACCACTGTTGAGATTTTTATATTGAAATACCCCAGACACTCAAAAATACCTCTGATGCACTCTATAGAATGCGAGTACCGGAAAGAAAACCATACTTATTTTCCTGCTTATCTCAATCGGCGGTTTTCCCCAGGTCTGATTATTCAACATAGAAAATAAGACTACATTAGCTAGTCCGCGATTAGGCAACATCTAGAGGATGAGTGTAACCCATTAGCTAGATATATTATTGTGCTGAAACGAGAAACGGTTTGTCACTCACGGCATTAGGTACATTCCCATAAATCGCTAGAGAGACTCAGAATAGCATCTAGATCAAAATAGTGCGTGACTTTTAGTCTAGAAAAAAAAAAAAAAAAACCGAAGATCTAGAAAAAATACCGAAGAGCGTATTTGACCCAAAGAAGGAATCATAATAATATTGATATTTATTTTGTCAATCCTCAACAATAATTTACGCATTATTCATCATTTTAATCGTAAAACACTCCATAGAGACATGATCCTCAATGCCTTACTGGGGCATGTGCTCGAAAGGCTTTGCCAAGTGCTCCTGGCAGAAAGGAAGCTTGCTTACGGTCCAAATCTCGGTATCCTTTTGATAGAGATCACAATCAGTAAACAGTTCCAGGTATAAATAGCATGGCTTAGAAGACTTACAGGCTTGAGGCCCTTCTTGATCTCAGTGTCCAAGGTACCAGCCTTGATAGCAATGATCTCGGGAGCAGCATCAGGATCATGAGCAATGGGGGAACCGCATTCCTCGCAGAAAAGTCGGTGCACGGTATTGCCAGATGATCCCTTCTTTCCCGAATAGGTCTTAACCGGTCCGTTAAGAGTCAGTGCAGCCTTAGGGACAACAGCGACGAGAGCTGTCCACAATTGTTAGCAAATATCCGTCACCCGTAATACCGATATTGATATGAAAATAAATGGAAAATAGAAGCAAATCAAATCAACAGGATAAAGCTATAACATACAATAGGTCGAGCCAGACTGGCGCTGGCAATCGTCACAATGATCGTAACCCGTCAGCAAGGGTGCATCGACGTCAATGGAGTAAGTGACGGCCTTGCACAGGCAGTGTCCAGTAAGAGGCATTGTGGCGAGGGGCGAAAGAGGGGAGATTAGATTAAAAATAAGGTGAGATAATCCAGGTGGCTTGGGCTCAAAGAGCTGGGAATGACGGGGTGTGATTGGAGGAAATGGTGAAGAAGATGCGATCAAGGTGCTCACGACTTGAGGACCTTCGAGGAGAACTGGTCGAAGGAGGGGATATTTATAAGATGGAATATCCTCCAGCGTGGCCTTTTCCAGAAAACAATTGATCCGTTTTGGAAGCTATTTCTCACTGACGACATGGTTGCTCACGACCCGAGACTGAGCTAGAGGGGGAATTTGTCATGGTGGAGGAGGGGCAGTACCAATGTTGCGTCACGGCGAACTCTGATTGTTGGCTCTGTTGAGCGCCGCAAAAGAGTGATTTTCCCGGAAACCCTCATGCTCTCTCCACAATTATGTTGGTCACTCGCTGTGAATGGCCTCAGTTTTGCTTTCTTATCTTACTAAAGCATTCCTAATTGCCCCCAGTCCCTCAATTTCTTTCCATTCAGAGGAACACGGTGAATGGCTTACTTCATGCGGGTGGAGGGGAAGATCCCAACCTCCCCGCACCACCTTCCTCGACGAACCGGAATTATTCTTCCCTATCAATCAACGAACCCGCCCTCCAACCCTCCCCGACGCCCCTATCCTAACTAGGCGCCGATTGCTGCCTCCAATTACTCGGTCAGGTTAAGCGAATGGGCCATATGGGGCCGGACACCCGGTCGCAAACCTTGTCCTGCAGGCGCATTCCATAATAACCCTTCCATCCTTACTGCAACAATTTGTCATTACCCATACTTCCGGGCATGACCGGCCATAGAGGAATTTCTGTGCCAATGTGCCCAAGAAATACGGATGATAAGCGCACATACCCTGATCTACAGATCTACTTTCACCTTAATTTTGTTCTCAACATGGGAATAATTCCCACGAGCGGGGTGAATGATTGGCAGGAACCCGTGTTTTGTGGGGTTGGTCCGCTAAATTTTTTGGTCCAATTGAGGTCATATGAACTTTACGACGAAGACTCCCACTTCGAAAAGAAAGACGAGAAGGGTGAAAAGTGAAGCTCCCAAACACAAATAATATGCAATCAAGCCGTCTCACCCGCTGACTATGTGTTGACTGGGCTCTGGCAATATGCTGTAACCAGTAGTTACCCGCTTTAACTAATGCATGTTGACAAGCAATATCCCATGCAATGTGATAAAGGATCATTACCGGCAGATGCTAATTCATTATAACTCACATACACCAAAGTCGGGTTAGATTTTCGCAAGTGGAGCTCCTCTCCAACCGAGGGGTTTCCCTTGTCTCACAAAAACCATGATTCAGGCTTTCTCACTGGGCCTTTCTCTATCAGAGGGATAAAAATACTCCGGTCAACCAAATTCCAGCTTGACAGCCTCAAACTTTGGACAATAAGCCACTCCAATAAATCCTGGCCCCGCAGAAAAAAAAATGACACAGCATTTGCGAGGCCATGAGTTTAGTTGCGAATCAAGGAACTTAATTCCAAATACCATTTCATGTCATTCGATCACAGAATATAAATAAAAGCAAGCAGGCCAGTATCCCAGTTCTCTCTCTAATACTCGGTGCTCCGTACGCATTCATCATCTATTTCGTATTTCTTTGTTCCTTTTTATATTGATCAAGGGATTTTCTTTCCAGAATGCCCAAGTCTCATCTCATGGCTTGATTTGACTGGCCGCCATGACTTACCCCGCCCGAGGAGGATAACATCTCTAAAATTTCTTTCACTTCTTAGCGTTTCCCTTTGCTTATCCCATCGCTTCAGTGGCCTTTCCTTTGGTCTTCCCAGCTACTTTCTGCACCTCTCCCTTCAGCTCTCCAGACTTATCCTTTGATTCACAAGTTGTCTTGCCGGCTATCTCCTTGGTCCTATAGGCAGCAATCTCTATCACAGGATTATTTAGTAGCATGTCTCGTCCCATCCATTGTGGTCAGGGAAAAGGTAACAAGTAATGGGTGAATGAATGAACCATAGCTCCCTTCTCGATCCCCTTCACCGCAGCATTGGAGAAACAAGCCTATCCGCCTTCTGGAATTTATTCGCGGCATCCATGGGGCCTGACTCTTTTTTTGTATCGTTGACGAAATGGTCCTAGTTTTGGTTCTCATAATAAAGATAGAGCACGCCAGGTGGCAGTGAGGAATGCATCCAAGAGCATGGTGTACTGATAGCCTCGAGGGGCGTAGTCCTGGGAAGGTTCTTGGAGAGCTTGGCGTTGAGGGGCTTGACTCGCTCGGGAGAGAGAAAAAGAAAATTAGAGCTGTATTTACCCCCTCTTCGCTCTTCTTTATCTTCTCGACCCCGAGATCCCGCCAAGATAAGGCTCAACCAACCATTGAAGGAAAGGTGGTAGTTTGGATGGCTCGTAAATTCTCCAGATTGACCCGGACGGAAATTGGTAATTCCGACAACCTATTGGAGACATGTGATGCAGGTGTGGTATCGGAATTACTAATGTTCCGGTATGGGCAGAGAACGCTCAAAAATTAGTTGTTGTAGGTGTCATTTAGGGGGTAAGACGACGAGAAACGACATTTACCGCTACTTTTACATAAGCGAATGTAGTGCCAAATTGGGTCTAGTATAACTCTGGCAGTCAGGTACACGAAGCTAGCCATTTAGTGGCCATCGCTTCGAATTTCCGATTCTTGTCGAGTAAGCGCGATGATCTCAGAAGAGTCAAGGCTGAAGGCGTGAAGAATTGGTGAGGCTGTGCAGCCGGCAATCAAGGCATGGACATCCATGCTGAAGATTCCCAACGGTTTTGGAAAGCAAAACCGTCAGGCGATCAGTACTGCTATTTTATAGCTTGATATAATAATAATAAAGAAATATTCTCGTTTCATGTTAATTATTCAAAGCTGGAATTCATTGAAAACAATACTGAGCATAGCCCAGTACCATAATGAGCTGGTATCATCCAAAGCAGAAGGAAAACCGACATAAAGAACATAAAATCAATACCGACAATCCAAACCCGACCGTGAACATGACTTCAATTGATGCGAAAAGTTTGCGAAAGAAAACGACGAAGCGCCCCAAAGTGGCGTAATTACTCTAGGCTAGTCGCATCCGGGACCCAAACATAATAACATTAATGCGAGGGGAATAATACGAGCATATTTTGGTTTCGGATAGAGTCGGCCATATAAAACAAACGAGCGACATATGAGGCTGAGGGAGACCGGGCGGGTTCTAATGTTTGAATATAATATACCTGCGGGATTATGGTTTAGCCACGCAAACCGAGAAATATGTTGAGGAGAAACACTTACACGGCGTGAACGATACCCGGTAGCCAACCCAGAATTGTTAAACAGATGTTAATGAGGAGATCGGCTCCACATCCTCGCTCGAGGAATACTCCGAGAGGGGGCAGAATGAAAGCAAATAGGAGCTTGCAGATATCACTATCGAGTAAATTGAAAAGAATTAGTCGTTTCCCAGAACCATGGTGTTTTCACATGCGGCCTTAGCATAGAGAAGTCTAATTAAAGAGCATTGGGTGTAATTCGGAACCTGGCGGAAACAAATATGGAGCGACTCACGAGGCAGTGAAAGGCATATTGGCTTTAATAAGAGTAGAATCCTCAACTTTCGGACGAAGAGTGTATTAGGTCGATAAGGAGAGTGTTGTGTGTTGA
Organism: Aspergillus diversus; assembly: GCA_027569885.1. Classification (NCBI taxonomy): domain Eukaryota; kingdom Fungi; phylum Ascomycota; class Eurotiomycetes; order Eurotiales; family Aspergillaceae; genus Aspergillus; species Aspergillus diversus. Next base: position 640,352 of record JAPDKZ010000013.1, on the reverse strand, counting down.
CCAGTAAACAGTTGGGGCCAAATGGGTTTTATCAAGGAATCGAAGGGACGGACAGGGAGACAACAGGCTTTTAAATGATGACGAGAGGGGGTAGTGTCAAGCACGAGTCCGTCTGGGCTTAGCTCCAGGAATTAACTATTTGCGGGAGTCTGGATGAGAAATAATGGGACTCCGCTCCTTCCACCAGGATCAACGATACATACGGAGTACGTACCCCGTTACTGCCACCGTTAAATTGGGCTTAGTCAAAAAATCGTGTTTTATTATGCTCGTCCACCCCGAATGCTACGTCATATCTGCGTCACTCCTGTGGCTCATGAGTCCGCTATCCCTTCTGATTGGTGCAGAGAAGGTTGATGAAGTCGTTGACTTTTATCTGCCCAGACTCTCCAGCGCCAAATTTCCTCGTCGGGTGACTTTTGCGTCGACCCTTCATTATTCGATAAATGTGGGCAGACATCAGGATATGCATTATGTTCTGGAATGACTTTAATTCATCAGCAGTGGCCTTATACCATTTTTATTGGACTTTTTTTTTTCACCCTCCTTCTCTTCCTTCCCTTTTTCTTTCGAGAAAGGGGGCGTTTGTCCAACGCTCTTCGTCTTCAGAATCCTGCTGCCTGAAGATGATGCATGCTTGGCAGTGAATAAGGTATTCTGGAAAATAGTAACTGCATTACTACATTACTGCATTATTCTTGCTCAGCGCCAGGCTACATCTTTTCTTTATTAAATTACATTTACCTTATCAGGACCAAGTACAAGTTGATCAAGTTGATCGTTATAAACAAAATATTAGTCAGAATCATAACTACAGGGAGGATTTGCGCCACAGTACAAATAATACTTGTCTCACAAAATCCCTTCCTCCATTCCTTCACAGTTCCAGTGACACATGTGGGCCAAACAGCCCTACAGCCCTACCAACAGATATTGCTGCTTAAAAGTACTTTATTGGGTTTCCCGCTGTAAGATGGGAGCTGGAAATCCTCAACCAGTTTAAGTCTAATTTTAGTTCCCCCGTATTTCTTCCATCCCTGCACGCACTGCTTGGCTACAACATATATCCTGCTTTAAAAAACATGCAGTTTTAGGTATCGGCTTGGCAGCGGCAACCATTTTCAAGACTGTGGCTGTGATACCTCCTTCATCTACCAGCGTGCATGGTCTGGTTGTGGATGCAACACGTCCTTTCCGCACACGGCATATTCCTTCTAAGAAAGAGGTGATCTCGACAACACCTTATTTCGCTCGTTCATGAAGGTGTCACGTGTAGCCATTTCTATTCCTTCCTCTTCCTCCTCTTCTTCTTCATAGATTCCCATATCACTCGATACTCTGATTCGGGATTTCCTTTCTCAAAGTAATCGTCTAATGTTAAAGGTATACGCTTACTAGCCACTTGAATAATTCTAGACCCTCCTAGGCCTGGTATAGAGTAGGGAAACGAAGTAGGACTATTAAACTAAGAATACCAAGGGTGCGGTGGCAAGACAGGTACTTGTCCGCAGTGTATCAGTGGCTGTGTAGTCTTGAAGAAGATCGCCCTGGGGAGATCCCTTCACAGGCAGGGGTCGAGTTGCGTGGCTAGGGCGAGTGGCTGTGGCGAGCGTGGCTGTCTCCATTGTTTCCATGGTTGGCAAGGGGGCCAGGGAGGACGTCATCAAGAAGATCATAGAGGCAAGTAATAATGCGAAGACAGGGGAGGTTTGAGGTTGTACCTAGAGGGGCGCCGAAGGTTCAAGGGCCCGGAGCTGGAAGAACTTTGTCGTCCGGGGTTGGTTGTGGTGTCAACGTGACTGTCATTGCCCTAACTGTTGCATCAGGGGGATCTTTGCGCTGGTGTTGATGCTGGTATTGACCTTAGTAGCCTGGACTGCTGGATTTTGCTCTGCGTCTATCGCAGGGTGCCGTTCCGGTGTCCGGTTGGCCAGCATTGCACGTTGTGCAGATATTGGATTTGGGGGTCCCTAATAGGTTTTTAATTGCCTATCAGCGCCTTCGCCCATTCCGTCTTTGTTAATACCTGCTATCTCTTACTTCGATTTAGTTCCTTACACCTGGGGAGCAATTCGGAGCGAACTGCCGTTCGTGAGGACTGAGTAATATCACGACTACTTGTCAATAATGAAGGACTACATTAAAGGACTGAGTAATAAAGACCTAGTCTGCCTCTAAACTTTGTGACCCCCATGAGGCGGCAGGCTTCTCGTGCAGCTCTGCCATCCGTTTTCACTCAGCCAGTTAATTGTGAGTTGGTGGATGTCCGGTTGCAACCCAGTCACAGGAATCCTCCGAACTTCTCCAGGGACTAGATCCATGCCGTTATCGTCAAGGAAGACGTCTGGATGTTGGCTAATCTCTACAAAGACACCCTTCATGGGAACTGTGCTTTCCAGATCCAGAGTTGTCTGGGGGTTGCCGGGCTGTTCCCAGGTAATAGTGATCGAGAGATTATCTGGATTCGCCTGGAGAGGCACCTCTTTCAACGGCTCATGAAAGTTAACATGGCGTGTTATAGCGGGTGTTGCAGGCTCCGTGCTTCCAGCAGGCAATATATAGATAGCAAAGGCTAAAGTCTCGGGCGGTTGCTCTGTACCAACAGGCAGGTGTTGACGCATGTCCACCGTGCCGAGCTCAGTGGCTCGATTTGCCTCCAGTTGGTGGTTGGTGTGGAGAACGGTGCTCCAGATACTCTTCCCGGTTCGTACATCCCATGATTTGATCTCAACATTGACGGTTACATTACGTAATGTCATATTACATGCCCATGCTTCGAGCAGTACCGATCCATCCTCAACCTTCCGACTCAGACCGGCTGTAATCGCAGCGTTTTCTCGTTTCACGGCCCAGAATGCCATTTTCCGCTGCAGGTCGGAGTCAGTAATAGCCCAAGATGTAACGGGCCAGCAATCGTTGAACTGCCACACCAAAGCACCAGCACAGTACTCTCGGCCAGGGCCCTTCCAATTGCGACGCCAGGCCCGATAAGCAGCGGATACAGCTTCGGATTGGATCAGCTGGGTGCCATATACATAGGCTGCCGGAGAGTCTTGGTTGAAAGTAATATTGCTTGTACAATACTCTTCGAGCTTTTCTGCACCCTCGTCGCATTTATTGTGGAACTTCATGAATTCATCAGCGGTAAGGGGGCCCTTCGCCCCTGACGCATTCGCAGGGAAGAATTTGAGGGTTGTTGAGAGAGATGGCGCTGCTTGCATGCCGAATTCGCTGATAAATCGACCGCTGAGCTCGGGGTACTCCTGGTATGGGAACCTTTCGAGATGCCACACATGCCATTGATGGACATCCCCCTCCACATCCGAGTTGACCATCTCTCCGCCGTACGGGGACCCAGGCCAGTACGGGATATCGGGGGAGAGTGACTGGCACACCTCTGGGAAAATATGTTCGTAAAATACTCGAGCTGGGAATCGGGATTGCACGATGGCATCCACACTTTTTTCATTCGGGTCATACTCGTCACCGGAGAACAATGGAATGATATAGTCTTCGTTGTTTCCACACCATAGAGCAATGGATGGATGATGCCGCAGACGCTTGATACTCTGATCGATTTCGATCCTTACAGACTTCTGGAACTCTGGGTAGGCGGGGAAAATACCACAGGCTAGCATCAGGTCTTGCCAGACGAGAATTCCCTGCTCATCACAGGCTTCATAAAAGGCATCGTCTTCGTAGATGCCTCCTCCCCAGACACGGATCATGACTTGGTTTGATTCGCGTGCTAGTGAAACGAGCTCCCGGTATTTCTGGGCTGTTGTCCGGGGTAGGAAGGAGTCGGTTGGGATCCAGCAAGACCCTCCCGCAAATATGGGGACATTATTGATTCGGAAAAAGAAGCTGGAACCTTCTTGGTTTTCAAGTGGTCGCTGTACTAGTTCAATGCGTCGAATCCCGAATGTCTTTTCGACCCGATCGAGGGTGATACTAGAACCAGGTGATCGGGCCGTCAGCACCACAATTGCCTTATAACGGGCCTGATCTCCCAGTGTGAAGGGCCACCAGAGCTTCGGATCCTGGACTAGGAGCTGGGCTTTGCATCGCCCATTGTGCACCTCTACCAGCATCGAACCGACCGCATAGCCATCTATCTCAAGGGCGATACCGGCGTGTGTGGCATCTCCTTCAACCTCGACCGAAATATCGACTGTGGCTTGGCTGCAATCCGGCATAAGGTGGGTTCGAATAAAGGTGTCCACAATTCGAGATCTGTAGCTTTCCAGATAGATCGGTCTCCATGGGCCGCAGTCGAGCAGCTTAGGACCCCAATCCCACCCCTGCGCAACCGAACATCCTGGTGAGCACTGTAATTTAATGAAGGGGTGCAGGCATCACTTACATAATGATACTGGGCCTTTCGTGTCGCTAGTCTGGCAACACCAGAAGCAAAAGCAAGCCAGTTGTGCTCTGGATGTTGGCGTACCTCTTCGTCTCCACGAGGCTCAACGGCATGGAAGGCGATCTGCAACGAATGCTGTCCCTGTGGTGCTGCCCGAATCTGTTCTGTAATATCCACGCGGTGCGAGAGGAACATATTGGCTGACTCATGGATAATCTTCCCATTTAGGCGAACAGTTGCAAATGTATCCAAGCCCTCAGACACCAGCACTACCTGTCTATTTTCATCCTGCACCCACTCGCCAGGGACGATCAACCCTCGTTCATACACCCAGGTTCTCTGTCCCACCCACTGAACTAACTCTTCATTCTTTCCGTCAAATGGGTCTGGGATGCGTTGAGCGGCAAGCAGATCCAGGTGAATTGTCGTTGGGAGCAGTCGCGCAGGTTGCCATTCGGAAAACGCATCGTCCGGCTCACCCTCCGACCGATACCGCCAACCTTGATCAAGTACAATGATTTGGCGAGAGTTATTCATAGTTTGAAGAGCCTGGTGATCACTCAGCAAAGGCTCTTTAAACCGTTTTCGACCAATCTGGACCGTGTAGTGTATTTGTTGTCTTGATTTGTTGGTAGGTCAAGCCAGCCTAAGTGTTCTGATGGCGGATGCCCTCGATATACAGCTTATCGTTTTCTCAATGTTGTCGGTGGATTTATCACAAAACCGCGAAACGAGCGACCACGGAAGGTGATGCCTCTTTTAAAAGCATTGAAGATGTTGGTAGCATGCAATCCCAACACAAGTGTCCTGAGGTTCAAAACTACCTCGGTCGCGCCAGACCCAGCCAATCCGAAGCTTCAGCCAAATGCCGGAGTGAGGGGAATTGCAGATCGGACCTTGTGGTCGCCTGACATGCTTTCTCGTGAGGCCAGACCGACTGGCTCTGGTGCATCACATGGAGTCCACCCCTGCCATCCCAATCCCTGCGATGGCACGAAGGATGCGCGGGGGAAACGACCGACCATTCATGATCGATTGCTAGATTATCGCCGATCGCCGGAAAATGTCGCGTTCCGACGGCCAGGTAGAGCAGCTAGGTAAGCTCCATTCAGTCATTCGAACTTTGATCCATGATTGATTGATATCTATTGTAGGTTGAATAATAATGATGTTCATGATTGCCATATTCCGTAGCCGCGTGCAGCAGGGCGAAGTACCTACAAATAGACGAGTTGAAAAATTTGCGTCTAGTGTGCGAGGCCGTCTAGTGTGCGAGGCCGTCTGTAATTTGGTATGTTCCTGGCGGACTCCTACAGCGGGCTTAATATTCATGCTCCGACCAATCCTCCAGTTCCGGCGATGGCGGCTCCTCCGGGTATTCCGCAGGCACTTGGCAAGGAATATATTCCTCGATACCCTTGACTTCCGTCAGCTGTGGAAGTAAGTCATCCTTATGTTGTTGCAGCTCGTTGATCTCGCGATCGCACAGCTCACTCTTCCCGGGCCTGTAGTCTAAAATACAGAGGTACTGCAAATTCGGTGGCAACTGATGAACAAGGGTTGACTGTTCGCCACTGGGTGTGTGACTAGGAGAACCGGGTATACCCCTGGCATAGTAGAATAGCAAATTCACATGAAGCGTCAGATGTGTCAGAGCTGTGAAGTCCCTCAGCGCCCCTGTCTCTCCCCAAACATCGGCAGGAGGACCAATCCAGCCACCTCCATACTCCACATTCCCCTCCATGAAACGCTCCTGGTTCCGACTCAGCTGTTGATTTACAATATCAAACACATCCCCACAGTCGAAGTCCAGCACCTCCAACGTCGTCCGATGATGTAACAATGCCTTGAAAATCGGTGGATACTTCAACGCATGATACGATTGGTCAGGCGCTACCCTTCCGTGGGTACTGTATGTGAATTCCTGCAGCTGCTTACATGCGCCCAACACTGTAGTCAAGACAGTTGTACCCAGGTCCGCATGTAGAATCCGCACACGGGATATATTCGACGACATAGGCTCAATGCCATCCTTCCCGTTCTCATCCTCAGTCAAATCCTGTACGTTGATTGTTTCAATGGAGGGTAGTTTATGCACGAGGGCCATTGCACCAAATAGATCCAGAGACTTCCAGTAGGTCCCCTCTCCGTGGTTCTCCAGAAAATCAGTAAAAAAGGTCACGGACCGGAGATGCTGTAGATATGCCCCTCCTCGCTTTCCCTCGTTAATATCGTAAAGAAAGTCCGACAGCGGCCTCTTTACCCCGGTTTGATACAGATAATGCTCTGGATCCTCAATGCGGAAAAAATCAGTATACCTCCGGTACGGGGGCGAGAGCACCAGTGATTCTAGTTGTGGCGACACGGAAATCAGAAGAGTCGCAATGGCGTGTTCCATGAAGTTCGCTGTTTCTCTCTTCCTTTTTTTAAAGGGCAGATCCCTTTCCTCATCAATGGCGGCTTGGTCCTGCATGAGCATGTCCATGATCCATTCCTCATCTGCATCGATGAATCCGGCGTTCCGGGTTGCGTTTCTCAGTCGGGTGATGTCATCATCGGGGAGATGCCTTTTCCAACCGGCAATTGTGTATGCGGGGGCGCGGAGGAGGGGCTCGAGGTCAAACTCCATGTGGCGCACATACTGACCCAGTTGGGGTTTGCGTAGGATGGAGAGGAGAATCTGAAATGCCTTCTCGCGGTGGCTTTCTGTTCGAATGCGTATCCGACGGTATTTGCGGCGGTTGTGGAAGTCGCAGAGGCTGTGGAGGCGGCGACATTGGGAGGAGAGGGCGGCGAGGGCGGGGAAGTCGTCAAGAAGGCGGGAGATGATATCGGTGAGGATTTCGATGGGTAGTTGGTCGAGCGTGGGCATTTTGTGTGTTTTCCTGCGCTTTTTGATTGTAGTTCCTTTTTTTATCCTGGCGTGTGTTCGAAGTCGACGTCCGAAGTGGTATAATTCAAGAATATTCAGGGGAAGGGTAAACAATGACGTGCCGACCTTGTTTACCCCCCTGGGAGACTCCGGTCACGTGGCTGGTTGGGCTTGTGGAGAAATTGGGGGCTGATCACTGTTTAGTCCCTAGCTAAGAGTAATATTGCCTTTTAGATGGGTCACTAAATATCTGACAACTTGTCCTTTTCACGGACTACGAGCGGAGGGGTAAGAATGGCCTACCCTCGCTGGGCTCAACCCGCCCGGGAGATAGAGGGGCAAAAATATAGATCTCCCGCAACAAAATATACTCCACAAGATATGCCACTTCGTTATTCGACGCGTGTATTTTCACAGTCACAAAAGATGCTAGAGCACACCCTGGGACACACTAGAGATTAAGTACTGACCCCAATTTATAGAACGAATTTGTGAATCCTCCATCAACGGTGCCTACGTCATCGACACTATTCTTAATCTGTACCATTAGATGGCGCTCTCAATTATCATCGCTTTCAGTACTTCCACGTTGTATGTTCAGACGGGACCCATCTTCCTGGGAGCTCCTGATCTTCTAGGGGGCCTTGGTGTCGGAGTCTGTATCGGCATCCCGCATCACACACTCCTCGGAAACCTCGGGATCTTCGGCATGTTTTGCCGTCACGACCCCGGGTTCTAAATTATTTCAGGGCTCTCGGTTTTTGCAATAGATTCTGTTTGTCGGTATTTAGATCGTTCTACTGATCATATTTATCAAAAGCGCAATCAAAAGCGCAATCAAAAGCGCATCAAACTAACCATTCATCATTTATAAACATTCGTTACTTTAACCCAGACACCTCGGACCAAGAATATACAAAGGCCCAGGATCAAGAGCAAGAAACAGAAATCATCACTGTTTCTCCGCAAGATGGATATCCCCCTTGTCATCATAAACAATCTCCCTCATCTTTACACTCCGCAGATGATTCACACCACTAGATAGTGTACAATCATGATAAAACAGGTACCACTTCCCTTGGAACTCCGCGATAGAATGATGCGTCGTCCAGCCCAATACAGGCTCCAGAATGCGGCCCCGGTAGGTAAACGGCCCCAGGGGCGAATCCCCCACCGCGTACACTAGGTAATGGGTATCGCCCGTGGAGTACGAGAAATAGTATTTCCCCTGGTACTTATGCATCCAAGCGGCCTCGAAAAACCTCCTCTCATGATCATCGGCCGCCAGCGGCTGCCCACTCTCATCAAGAATCTCCAGATCCTCTACCCCGGACTCAAATGTCAGCATATCCTCCGTCAGTTTCGCGACGCGCGGGAACAGCGCCTTCTCCCCGGCCCCCTTGGGCTCAACGGGGCCAGTCTTCGACTCGTCAAACACCCACTCCCCATCGGGACGGGACCAGCACTGTAGCTGTCCGCCCCATATGCCCCCAAAGTAGAGATACCCCTGGCCATCGTCGTCGACGAAGGAGGCCGGGTCGATACTGTAGCTTCCGGGGATGGGGGTTGGCTCGGCGACGAAGGGACCCTCGGGTTTGTCGCCGACCGCGACACCAATGCGGAAGATGTTCTCCTTGTCGCGAGCTGGGAAGTAGAGATAGTATTTCCCATTCTTGGTAGCAGCGTCGGGGGCCCAGAGCTGCTTGGAGACCCACGGAACGTCGGGGGTGGAGAGGACAACGCCGTGGTCGGTTACAGGGCCGCCGACCTTGTCCAGGGAGAGGACGTGGTAGTCATACATATCGTACTGGTCGCCATTGTCGTTGAATTGAATGTCGGTTTCGCGGTCGTGTGAGGGGTAGATGTATAGTTTGCCGTTGAAGACGTGGGCGGAGGGATCGGCCGTGTAGATGTGTGTTACCAAGGGTTCAGGCATTTTGATCTTTCTTGCGATATGTGTTTGGGAGAGGTAGAAAATGGAGGTCAATTCAATTGAGAGTGTTCGTGGAAAAAGCTGGAGGGAGTGGAGAGGGGCTTTGCTTCTGGTTCTATTTATTCCGTTTGATTGTCTTTATCCAGCCGGCTAATTAGACCTCTTCGCCTTTTCCCCCGCATCGCAACCCCCGCCATTTAACCAAATAATAAAATTAATCAAAAACCCCGGCTAAATCTGTGCAACCAAGAAACATCTCCATTTCAGCCTTAAGACCTTGCAATGAATGCATGAAATATGAATAATCATAGCCAATTTCAACCTTGTCCCTGTAGTGGCCGCTTCAACGCCTCCAAAAGAGCCAAGACCAACCCCAAGATTACGAACAAAGAAAAGTCAAGGAAAGTACCTGCCCCCGCCCATCTTCCACTCCCCTTCCTCCTCCTCTCTTATCTTCCTCATTTCCTCCTCCCACTCTTGATCTAAACACGCTCTTATCCTTCTCTCCTCCTCCTCGGATTGCTCCCGTTCCTCTGCCGACGGAGGCTCCGGTGATCCACACCCCTGTAATCCAATGAACCGCCCAAACCGTCTCCGTTTCGTAGCAATATCCGTGTCAAGCTCGTACTTGGTCCCGATCCAGGGTGGGATGGAGGCTGGGTAGTTCCCTGTCTGTGGGAGGGGTGGATGCACCTGGTGGAAGTGACGGGCGAGATTGTCAAGCTGGGTAGAGGTAAGGAGGTGGTAGGATAGTAAGGATTGAGGGAAGTCGGGGTGCGGGAGGCCGGTTGAGACGGATATTAGGGGGCTGAGGCGGGTAGAGAGGTGGCGGATCACTTGTGGGAAGGCGGGGTGTGGCCGGGGAGGGGTATAGGTGTACGTGTATTGTTGTTGGGAGGTTTCTAACTCTTGATCTTGCTGATGCTGTTGGTTGTGGATCGGGGATGGAGAGAAGAGGGGAGAGAGAGGGAGCGATGGTATGGACGATGGGGAGGAAGAGGAGGTGGCGGAGACTATGGAGGAGGTGCGTGAACGGATTGAAGAGGTATATGAGTAGGATGGTTCGCTGGATTCGGGCGATGAAAGATCACAGATGATGCGCGGTGGAGGAGGGTTGTTGTTGGTCATCTTGAGAATGAAGTAGGCCAAACACCTGGTGCGGAAAGACATCAGTTGGGGATTCGGAGTTTCAAGGCATGGAGAGATGTCGAGTGCCCTGGCCGAGAGAGAGCTGCTTGATATAGCCTCGATAGACTCACTCAAATCTGAAGAACAACGAAAAAGGTGCGTAAAGAACTGGCGGAAACGGCCACAGCCTTTGTCTGCTTCAGAAGTAGACCCACGGGCTTTGGCCTCACTCCGCAGCCTTTGCGCACCAGAACAAAAGAAAATCTGAAACGAGGATGTACATTCCATTGTTTCTATAATTACATGCTTGATTAATTGTCTAGCAACTTAATATTACATATTCCATACACTTTCGAAGAGCTCTTGGACCCAAAGAAAAGATGAAAAATAGCTTCGCTACCAAGAACAAAGATAATCCATTATATCCCATTATACACCCAAATTAGCCACTCGGTTTACGGGTAGGTTGGTTGGTCGGTTCATTCATTTAGACATACCGTGATGCAAGCATCACAATATGGCGTTGGCCTCTCGTAGGTAAACACTCTTCAAACTCTAGTTCCTTTATGAAGCTCCCGAAACAGTGGCGGGCCGATCGTGGCTATGCCCTCCGTTACGCACTGTCCGGGCGAGCTCGACGGTTTCTTGGGGTAGCCCAGCTAGCTGCGCTACCTTTAGGGCGTGTGATTCGCGATTCACACCTTTCCGGAGCCGGTGGATGAAGGAAAATGACCCAGAGGCTGTCTCCTTAACATCAGTGCAGTATCGTCCTAGAGCGGAGAAGTCGCGGGTCATGTCTGCCAGGGCGTGGAAATGCGTCGCAAATAGTGTCCGGCACCGATTGTGATGATAAAGATGGTGGAGACAAGCAAAGCTGATTGCTGTCCCGTCCTCGGGCGTGGTTCCTCGGCCAACCTCGTCCATGATGACAAAAGACCTTGGAGTTGCCTGCTTGAGAATCGTGGCCGTCTCGAGCATCTCGACCATGAACGTGGACTGGTCTCGGAAGAGGTCATCGGCCGCCCCGATGCGACTGAAGATCTGGTCTACAATCCCCAGCTCGGCATATTCAGCTGGAACAAAGGATCCAACTTGCGCAAGAATGGTGATCAATGCGTTCTGCCGAAGAAATGTGCTTTTGCCCGCCATGTTGGGCCCTGTTATAAGCCAGATGCGCTCAGCGTCTCCTAAGAAGCAGTCATTACTGACAAACCGTCGCCCGTGATGCTCAAGGCCAAGTTTAACTGTGGGATGACGTCCTCCGATGATCTTGTGGCAGTTTCCCTGCGTAAGGATCGGCCGAACTAGCTGTTGCTCATGTGCCAGGGTGGCAAATGAGCATGCTACGTCTAGTTCATCCATTACTGATGCATTGCGACGAATTTTCACAAGATTCATGATAACCTCACGGCGCAGTTTCTCAAAGATGGCTTGCTCCTCTCGGCGAATTTGGAGCTTGACCTGATCCATCTTTTCCCCAAGTTCTGTCCACGCGGGTAAATAAAATGAACGCGTTGACTTGGTAGACGAGACATTGCGTGTTACACCTAATTCTTCAAGCGACTTTTGAGAAATTTTGGTACCTTTAACATGGCATATGTGACCTAAACCCGGGGTCCATTTGAGGGACAACGTGGATGAACCCACTGAGGAGCAAAGACTTTGGTTTAGGGCGATTTTTTTATCCTGAAGATCCTCCAGAGCCTGGTGAAGCCTTTTAAGCCCTGGACTTGCACCTCGCCTCATGATCCAAGCTTCCATGTCTGAGGGTTCGTCGGTTGCAGATGCTGTCGAACCAGCACTCTTTGACCTGACCTTTTTGGGCAGAGAATCTAGATCCCCAGGCAAGCCTTCGCTCATTGTGACTTCTTGCGCTAAAATAGCCGCTTCTGCGGCGGTATTATCTTCCATCCGTTGCTTTTGGAGCAACTCTTCTTCATTAATAGTTGAGAAAATATTGTCCGCTAGCTTGCTAGGACCATCGAGATGTAGTCGATTGACCATAGCATCAAGGGACTGTCGGAAGGAAAGGGAGACAAGTGGGCTACCTTTTTCATCATACCCTATGTTTGAGAGCACTTGCTTGACCTCTTTCGAAGCTTTGATTGCCCTGGACAGGCACACTAGGTCATCTGCGTCTCCCCGCCCCAGCGTGAACTTCTGGACGAGGCGCTGAGCGTCATAGCTGCGCTTAAGAAGCTGGATTATACAATCACGTAGTTCACTATCTTCAATGAACGCCGAGACTAGATCCAGCCGCTCATTGATGACCAACAACGAGGTGGAGGGGGATGTTAAACGGTCTCTTAGAAGCCGAGCCCCGCTTTTGGTGGAGGTTCGCTGGATGGCGTGCAAAAGACTCCCTTTTCCAAACCCATCTCGAGCTGTCTCGAGTATTTCAAGGCCTCTAAGGCTATTTCGGTCGATACTCATTGATTCGTCCAGATGTCGGCGACGAGGAGGCTGGAGTTTCATCTTTAGCCCCTGAAGCTGTACCTGGATGTATTCAAGCAGACTATACCCCGCTGCAACTTCTTCCGGAGCAAAGGCTTTGATTGCATGGGATGGAAGAGCTGCTTCTAGCATTGGTGTCCATTCCGACATTGGCGCAATCTTATCCGGGAAATCGAAGAAGGTCATCAGCCGATGATCATGTCCAATCAACAGCTGCAGCTCCTGTCCGATCAAATCCTGAAGCCGCTGATCCACCAGTATTTCACGCGCACCAATCCTTGCGATGGCGGATGGAAGCATCTGTGCCGTTGTAGTTTGGGTAAAAAAGTCACCAGTAGAGAGGTCTAACCAGGCGACTCCTACACTTTGAGATGCGGAGGGTAAAACATGTTGATATGAGGACAACCCAACCTCTTGGGTCTTGAGCTGGGTTAATGACGATGGATCAATATAAATTGCCATCAAGAAATTGTTTTTTAACGGATCCATAAATTTTTCGTCTATCAAGGTGCCGGGGGTTATAACTCTCGCCACTCTTCGATCGAATAAGAGGCCCTTAGAGCGTTCTTTATCATCCACGCTGGGGGCGAATTCCTCGCTAATTGCAACATACTTGTTCAAATCCAGCACAAGAGTCTTCAGGAAGCGATCCAGCTGAAAGAACGGAAAGCCCGCCATGGGGACAGGGCCGGCACTGGTCTTCTTGGAGGCAAGCTTCAAATTCAGTAAGGGAGCCAGTTCCTCGGCTTGCTCAAAGTATAACTCGTAAAAGCCTCCAACCCTGGTCAAAACGACGCAGTTCTTGAACCTCTGCATATTGTTGCGATGGCCCTGGACCACTGTCGGGTATCGAGGGCTGTCGTCCCCCACATCATCGTAAGGTTCTAGCTTCACTGCTCCCTGGGGCAGTTCTTTGAGCTTTACAGTTGTCTTAGTTTTAGCAAAACGGCTTTGTTGCGCACTATGAGGAGTAGACGTTGAGGCCTCGACGCGTATGGCAGGCCGTCTGGAATGCTGACAGATGGGTTGGTGCACATGGCGGCGCTGAGTGGGAGCCACAGCGCGGAGAGACCGGCGCTGGAGCAGGATTAAGTGAGGCAGGCGACCCCCATTCATGGGCATGATCCCCACGTTGGGCTTTTTTTCAACTGGTATTTATGGTGGCGGCGCCGCCAGTGAGAGGGTCGGTCACTCGGGAAACTCAAGCACTCATCCACATCACAACCCTGACTACGGCTTCAAGCATACCCGAAAACGGAACTGGTAGTTTATTTGGTAGGACACTGAAGGTAAGGGACCAGGAGCAGGGGCACCGAGGCGTGACTTGGCGTGGTGTTGTATGTCAACAAACTACGCAAACTTTCCTAAATAGGCTAGCACGTGTCGCGTGTGTCACGTGGCATTACAGCGATGAGCCGTGACATCATCGGTGCACCCAATCAATCGCCTCCATTTCACCTTGTCACTCCCATCATCCCCTGCGATATACTACCTTCCGTGGCGGTGGAGTTACCCATTTGACGCCGGTGGATGTATATTTTGAATGATTGTGAGCAGCTTGCCATTTAGGAGTATGTGATTGGTCATGAAAACAGGGTTACCCGCGATTTGAATCCCCACAAATCACCATCAAGATTGATGATGTTCTTGATCCACAGCGAAAAGCTTCATAGAGGCTCCGTGTAAGCACGCTTCCCTGAACACGTGCTCTTGCAACTCCAATATTGTTTATGCTACGTTAAATAGGATAGGTAGATGAATAGAAGAGTCGTACAAAAAGGGATTCGTATTGAAATAAAGAAATGTTTCCATTGGGGTATGGTTGCAGCCCGAAGAGTAGTGATGTCATCTACAAGGCTCCAGGTAACCTTAATAACCCAACTCTTTCCATACACCTCGACTGGTACTCTGCACGGCTTCCGCTTTTCCGCCTGGTATGAAATAAAAATGAGCTCTAGGGGCATCTTCTTCCCTAGTGAAATCTCCCAGATCCTACGACGCCGATTACCCAGAACCCTAACCAGAACGCAACCGATCACAACCCTTACCACCATTAGCAAGCGTTCTCGACCAGGCATCGCAGCGCTTTCACGACAAAATTTCCCCGGAATCAATCCCACTCAGTTCACAAGGCCACCTCTCCCAACCACGGGCAATATGGCAACCCAATCCCAGCCTGTCGATGCGCCTCTCACCCAAGCCGCTACCTTCCTTGTCGTAACTGTTAACGACACCCCTTCTGCAATCCAAACGACACGCTCCACTCTGGCCAGCATTGAAGATCTGGCTAAGAATGTTAGCATTCGCGATCTAAACTCGCAGTTCGCCTGCACGGTTGGCATTGGAAGTACCATCTGGGACAAGTTAACCGGCCTTCCACGTCCCTCAGAACTCCATCCATTTCCTGAAGTGAGAGGCTCCAAACATACAGCCGTCTCCACGCCGGGTGATCTGCTCTTTCATATTCGCTCCGAGCGGCGGGATATCTGTTTTGAGTTTGAGCGGCAACTCCTTAACAACCTGGGCGATGCAGTGAAGATTACTGACGAGACAACGGGGTTTAGGTACTTTGACGTGCGTGACTTATTGGGGTTTGTGGACGGAACAGCAAATCCTGTGGGACCCGCTGTTTCAGATGCTGTTCTGGTTACAGCCGATGAGGATAAGGGTGCAAGTGCAGTGGGGGGAAGTTATGTTGTTGTGCAGAAGTATCTGCATGATCTGAACAAATGGGGGGAATTGTCCGTGGAAAAACAGGAGGGGGTCATTGGAAGAACAAAGCTAGATAATACTGAGTTAGATGATGCGGGAGATGACCAGCAGAAGTCACATAAGACGCTGGCGACAATCGAGGATGAGGATGGAGAGGAACACGAGATTCTGCGGGATAATATGCCGTTTGGGTCACCGGGCTCGGGGGAGTTTGGGACATATTTCATAGGATATACGAAAAAGTTATGGGTGATTGAGAAGATGATGGACCGGATGTTTGTGGGCAATCCTCCTGGTTTGCATGATCGCATTCTGGACTTCTCGCGGCCGCTAACAGGCACCACATTCTTTGCGCCTTCGGCTAGTGTGTTGGCCAGTTTGGAAAGTGATTAACCGGGATTGGTCTGGATAGAGCTATGAGGTTATTTTGATGTTCTAGATTTGTGATTGTGATGTTTTATCATTGAAGGCATATATGTATTACCCCCCTAGAAGCATATAGGAAGAGATGTGCCAACCCACACCACATCAGAGTCCTAACCTAGGCGTGATGGGATGGGGGTGAGATGGAGTAAACAAGCGAGGTTATGGCTCAAACTATTTTTTATCTTGTACATTGACAATCAATTTGCCTTATCCTTGATCATACTTCTCAGTGCCTCGGTCTCCCCTTCTAACTTAGAGACTCGCATTTTCAATTCATCTCGCTCGCGCTTAATAGCGTCCAGCTCGGCCTCCAGTTCATTCATCCGGTCGACACGTCTCTGGCGGTATCTACGAGCAGCGAGGGTGTTGAGTTGACGTTTTTGAACACGAGAAGAGTTTCCCTTGGAAGATTCGCCTCGAGAAGCAGGCGAGGGAATTGGCAATGAGGTCGCAGCTGGCATCGAAACAGTAGAGGCGATAGAGGAAGATTGGTTGGGCAAAGGGTCTTCGGTTTACGTCAGTACATGCGATGAGCAGTGTTTTATCAGGGTCAGCATACCTGGAGATTCAACACTAGGGGTCTCGAGAGTGTTGGGTGACTCGCTCAGCTCCGAAGGAGCAGGCAAGCAGCCCAGGGCCGCCCAATCTACGCCGGTCGCCGCACTGTCTATCAGGGCTGGGTAGTCCGGCAGGTTTTGGTATTCGGTATCAGTGAAGGCAGGCAGGGAGGGTCCAGGAAACAATGGTGGCTGTGGGGAATCATAGAAAGTGGTGTCAACGAGAGGGCAGGTCGCAGACGGGATATCGGCGAAGAAGAAGGGCGCAGGAGAGGCGGAAGAAGAGAGGATATCGATGTTAAAGAAATCAGGTGAAAGGTTAAGATGGTTAAACTGAGCGTTGTATTGCCTGGTAGACGAAGGGGCCGGTTTGGCGCGCCACGGTCGCTGCTGATATTGTGGCTGCCGCCATTGCGATATACTTTAAGCCGGGTCGCCGGGGACCCGGTATTCGGGCGTTATATACTAAGGAATGGTAGGTGACTCACGTCTAGGCGACAATGAGAAGCATGGGAGAAAGAAAGAGGAGAGGTGAAAAGCTGGGGACGATGAGGCCCTTTTTGAAGGCGGGTGGCGGGGTCCGGATTCCGCCTAGTGGATCGGGATACCGGTCATAGCCATACCGAGTCAATACCTATTTTAATACCAAGCCGTGCCATGTATGGTTCCATCATGGATTTCTTGCACTAGGTGAGTCGCCCATAAAGGCTAGATATATGGGATTTGATATCTAGAAACGGTTCTTCAAAGGACCTGCCAGGTGAGTATTTGATGTGGGTTCAATATGGGGCGGAAAACTTGGTCACTTATCACTTTTCGAGGGATATAGTAGTACTCCATAGTTCAGATGTATTGTTCTTTCATGTTCCGAAGATATAGCCACCTAAGCCCAAACCTTTGGTAAATAGATGCCACATGATGCCATCGCTCTTAATAGCAGCTCAGAGCAGCTCACCACTACTCATTCCGAGCTCTGATAAATGACAGTCGCTCTGGGTAGTACTAGTAGCTTTGTTTGTGGTAAAGTATACGTAAACTGCCGATACCGCTAGTCCCGGAAAGGGAATTTTGAGGGAATGAGCCAGGATGAGTCACTTTCACTCACCAACGCCAAGCTCTGAGGTTGTTTTTATTGGCCAATAGGGGGAAGCTATTTACCACGAAATCTCACCAGGAACCGCAGGCGGGGAAAAAGTCATCCATGGAACAAGTCGGCGTTTTCCGAAATTATTTGGGGTTTTATTCTATACGATTCAGACTTTTCTATCCTGCTTCATTACGAAGTACCAAAATAGCCGGCGCAACCAGCCAGGGCTAATGGAACTTTATCCGACTGATTGAGGTGGAGTGCAATTAACTCGACGCAGAACTGAGTGTTGTCGGAACATGCGGGGTCCCAGGGATGATATCATATGGAGGGGCCGAGACACAGGGGTCAAGGAACATTGGAGTTGTGTTTTTCCGACACGTGACTCCCCGCCTTCATCGACACGTGATCTCATATCTTGGGGCTACCCCAGCGGCAAACCCCAGCAAATCTTTAATTTCTCTCCACCATCACCCGGCCTCCAGAACCAGAGCCCATCCACTATCTAGACCTCATTTGGTCAATTAAAGTTGCTATTGCTTATGTCGCTTTTATTCTCTGTGGCTCCAATGTTATCCCACTTAGGTTCTCTCCTTTGGCGCTAACTTACCGGTCCGTCCCATTTGCGAATTAATTCCTCTTACTCCGTTGTGTGCCCTCAGGACTCACTTTCCTAATTCTATTAACAGAGTTTCATTTCGGGCCGTGTCAGGTTGGGCATGTCCCTAGGTCTTGAATGATATCTGATCCTCGAATGCTATCCTCGATTTAACACCATGTCGATCCTTGCGCGCCCATCCAAACGCAAACTCAGCGAGTTCGAAGCGCTCCCGGACCAGCACAGTCGTCGCTTTTCACATGCATTCGGCCAAGGGTCGAACAATGGACTGGTGGAGGCTTCCGACTATACTCGCTTGAATGAACGGCCAGATGTGGCCGGGGATCCGTCAGGGTTTGCGTCACCCTTTCGAGATCTGAACTCCGGTCGTGCCTCACCAACTCACTTTGAAGAACCGTCTCAGACAACGAGGAAATTCCCTCGCAATGCCTCTATCGTTTTAATTGGTATCCGAGGTACAGGGAAATCCAGTCTTGCCGTCATGCTTTCAGCCACCTTTGGGAGACGTTTGATTGAGGCCGACCGTTACTTCCAGCAAGTGACAGGTTGTTCTCGATCAGTGTATAGAAAGGACCATACCCTCCACGAATACCGGCAGCAAGAAAGCAGGGTAATGGAATCCATGCTTATGGAGCATAAGGAAGGCTGTGTTATTGTCTGCGGATCAGGGGACGTGGAGCGACGCGGCCAGGTTCTCCTGAGAGAGTACGCGAAGACGCATCCCGTCGTTCATATAGTCCGGGATTTTGAAAGCATCCAGTCGTACCTGAAAGCTTGGGATACTGATAAGGTTCGCCGTTTTTTCAAACTCTCCGGCCCGATATATCGTGCCTGTTCGAATCTCGAGTTCTTTAATGTTTCGGAGAAGGTTATCGGGGATTCCTCTTTAGGAAAGGATGGCCAGCCTTATAACCAGTGGGATGCTGAGTTAGATCAACGACTACAGACATCAGCCCCATTTTTGATGCTCAAACGACTACAGCGTGGTTTTCTTCGTTTCATGGCCTTTGCCATGGGAGATACTACTGAGCTAAAGCATCATCTCTCGCCATTTCCCCTTTCAACGCAACCAATCGAGTCCCGCAAATTCACTTACGCCGTTACGGTACCCATATCAATTTTATTTGAACACGAGGACCTGGATATCGAGGAGTTGGAATCTACTGCAGATGCTTTTGAGCTAAAGATCGATGTTCCTGACACTCCTTCTCCACATCTTGGTATAGAGTCAAGCTTCGCGGATAGAATCAGCCAGACGGTAGCAGCTGTTCGACGCAATATAATTGTCCCCTTAATTTACCATGTAGAGGGTATTATAGGCCCCTCTATGCAACAATCCGAGTCTTTACGCCGCTCAGATAGGTCATACTTGGACCTGATACAACACGGCTTGCGCTTGGCGCCCGAGTTCGTGACTGTGGATCTCTCCTTTGACAATACACTGCTCTCGCAGATAATTGCGTGTAAGGGATCTACCAAGATAATTGCGCATTATGCGGCCCACCAGCCCTTTCCCAAAGGCTGGGATGACCCTGAGCTGCTGAGGATCTATGATCGCGGAAGGAAATTGGGATGTGATATGGTTCGTTTGACACAACCAGCGGCTTCTGTGGACGACAACTTTGCCATTCAGCGCTTTTATCATCATGTCAAGACACTTTCTGGTCCCCATATACCTCTTATTGCTTTTAATTCCGGCCCAACGGGGCGACTCTCCTGCTGTTTTAACCCGATTTTAACTCCTGTGATTCCTCGGCCTTTGATTGCCCAGGCAGGGACGAAGGGGCTACCGTATGTAACCCTACGAGAAGCGCAGGATGCTCTCTATACTTCGTTTGCACTGGATCCTATGCAGTTTTTCGTCTTTGGTGCCAACGTTACGTATAGTTTGTCCCCAGCTATGCACAATTCCGCATTTAAGAGATGTGGGATGCCACATGTCTACACCATTCACCAATCACGGTCTGTAAGGGGGCTCAGCGCGCTAGTGGAAAATCCTAATTTTGGTGGCACAAGTGTCAGTCTACCCTACAAGACAGAATCGATACCCCTCCTCCATTCCATGTCTCCTCATGCTCGCGCAATCGGAGCAGTCAACACTATAATACCGATCCGGAACATGGAACAGAATACGGATAACTCCCTAGACCTGGAAAAGAGCCGCGCAGGACCTATAAAGGCTTTGCATGGCGACAATACTGACTGGATTGGAATATGCAATTGCTTTAGGCGAGGATTGTCCCCAGCTAACGCCATTCGACCGTCAAGTACGGGACTGGTAATCGGAGCTGGAGGAATGGCTCGCGCTGCCGTATATTCAATGATTCACTTAGGAGTACGCAATATTTTTATTTGGAACCGCACAGTTTCGAATGCTGAGAAGCTGGCACATCATTATAACCAACAAAGTCTCCAAGCTCAAGGCATCACCGTTCGCCCTCAACTACATATTTTGGAGTCGCTGGAGGATAGATGGCCTGCTAATTACAAGCAGCCGACTATTGTTTGCTCTTGTATCCCAGCACACAGGATTGGAGATCAGCCAGCCCCCAACTTTCGCCTCCCTTCTCAGTGGATTGAGAGTCCTACTGGTGGGGTGGTTGTTGATGTGAGTTTCGCAAAATTCCGGAGGCTAACTTGCCTTATGCGTAATATGAATTTCGTTATTAATGATTCGAAAAGCTAGCTTATAAGCCTCTTAATACCCTGTTGATGCAGCAAATACGAGGGCTTTCCCATCGAGGTTGGGTTGCTCTTGACGGCCTGGACGTTCTCCCCGAGCAAGGTTTTGCTCAATTCGAACTTTTTACCGGGCGGCGGGCTCCGCGACGACTAATGCGGACCGTTGTTTTACAGGAGTATAAATCCGAAGAAGAGCAGGAGCAGTATGACCAGAACGCCATGCAGACTCGCCTTGAAAATCTGGATGGACAGCCTACGTGAAAGTTTACCTGGCGAGGAATGGGAGGGGAAACCCAAAGAAATCAAATAATGATCAAGACGAATGATCTGGGCCTATTTTAGGATATGGCCGAGCGGTATATCCTTCAAGCCCGGGGTATTAGCAGTAATGAATATGCACTCTCACGACCAACAGCTTGTTGTAATTACAACTTCTACTCTTTCACTGAGGCCTTGTCCATACCCCGAAGATCAGTTGAATCAAGTGACCTGACTATCGAACCTCCCAGCACACCGTTGTGATGCAAGTGCGATCGGAAGAGGCTTGAAATCGGTTTTCAGAGAAGGAAAGGTCTTACGCAAGCCAACTTGTGGCTTGCAGATACGAAAACATCCCTTAATGGATGATTTGCATCCTGGAAGATTCTAAATGTCTAGAATAGAGTTTGATATTCTTTATAGAGAGAATCTGGATACCACGATTTGTCACAGCCTCCATGTTGTCCTGTGACCCCTGAGGCATAACCCGACTTTGTTTCGCCCGCTCACCTCCACAGTACCATCAATACCCCTATTCTCGCTCTTCGAGTCTCCGTGTATCGATTAGCGAGTTCCTATGCATTTAGTATTCCATCGAAATAACTCCTGCATCTCTATCTTTTCCACTTCCTGGCGTGTAGTTTGGCCTAGTGATACGACTGATGATTGAAATCATATTAATTGGACGTGTGGTCTGTACTAAAGATATCTAGACAGAAATATATTTCGGCCATGCGCCAACCAAGGTGTTAAATATTATTGCTAATGCAAGCAACATATTATTTGGCTTGAACAACTTTGGAAGGTTGTGGCTTAGGTTATTCCTTAGTTTTTCCTTGAGATAGCTTCACTCTTTCCTATTCGGGTCTTTCTATATCTTTAAGGTCCTAGGCATCGAGTTCCCGCTTCGTCGTGAAGGATCTACATATCCGGCGCAACCAGCCGGGCGTCACTACGTTAACGGATGTTTAATTGATTGATTGTCAAGTGATTGAGAATTTGAACTCCAAAATTAAACACCCCCATATATTTTATATTGTACATCGTGCATTGTCGCTAGAGAGGAAAAGAAAAGAAAGAAACAAAAATTGGATGGGTTGTTACATTGTGTTGTAGGCCCCAGATGCTGCTGGTGTTTCCACAAAGTCATCCTCAGAGTAATCCTCAGAGTCTTCCTCAGGGTCATCCTCAGGGCCATCCTCAGCAGAGACATCAATCGGGAGTGGCTCTTCGTTGGTAGGTACTTCGAGTCCAGCTGCTGCTGCAAGTAACTGCTTCTGTTCGAGGATTTGCTTCTGCAGGCGAATTTGTCGTCGAAGAGAGGCATCCTTTCGAAGTTTCTTATTGGCGGAGAACTCGGTTAATGCCCTTACCATTCTCTCTTCAACCAGCACCTTGACGTGAGTTGCCAGTGTTCGGTCTGTGAAAATCCCGCCAAATCGGAAGCTGAGCCACGAATATAGGATGACAGACTTGTGTAAACCCTCTAGCTGATGCAGATAGGTCTTGTTCCCAGACACTGGGTTTTCGAGAATCTCAAGGTTAAGGTCCGGGAAATCCAAGAGCCGGCCATTAGAGTGTTCGGCCACACACTTCGCATACGCAACAGTAACATCACGAGCGTATGCTTCACGCGCATGTATGGGGGCGGCCATGAATGTTAATTGGTCTGCAATGTCTAACCCGTTCACGACGTCTATTACCTCTGCGTTTTCGAGCGAGTTTCGAGGGTCGCACATGAAGAACAGCGGGTGAACTTGCGAGATTTCCATTAAGCGTTTAATAATATATTCAAGTGGAACATTCGGCGGGAAGTAAGCTGCAAATTTTTCGTAAACGGAGTCCGGAGGGAGGATACCGGCAGTGGCCAACGGGGGAGGTTCAATGGCCATAGCCTGGCGAATGTATGGAAGATCAATCTCCTCTAGGGAAGTCACATAGCCAACATTTGAGTTTTCCTTCCCGTCGTCTTGCCGCTGCGTGGCACTCCGATACCGACCTGCTCGCCCAGCGATCTGTTTAATCTCAGGAACAGAGAGCCTCACAAGACCCTCGGGAACTCTTTTCACAAGGGTTTCGAATATGACTCGCTTGACGCTCAGATTTAAACCCATGCCGATCGCATCACTGGCTACCAAAAAGTCGTAGTCATTATCAGGATCATTGAAAAGTCTGGCTTGTTGAGTGCGAATTTCGGCTGGCAGGCCCCCGTACACGATTGCCGCTCGCCTCCCCGTAACCTTTTCAATATCAGACTTCAAGGTGTGAATTCCAAACCGGGAGAAAGCCACTACGCAATCTCCCTTCTGAAGATTTTTCAGATCACCTTTAAGGCTCTGATTCATGACCTTCAGA
Source organism: Aspergillus diversus (assembly GCA_027569885.1). NCBI lineage: Eukaryota > Fungi > Ascomycota > Eurotiomycetes > Eurotiales > Aspergillaceae > Aspergillus > Aspergillus diversus. The sequence continues at coordinate 616,906 of JAPDKZ010000013.1, read as the reverse complement.
GCGTTGAGCCGTTCGTAGCGGTGGATCTCAAGTTTATCACCAGTAAGGGCTGCGATCTCACGAATCAGGGGCACAGCTCTCGCCTCGCCACAAAGATGGAGCTCCTGAGCACGCGACCCAAGAACCGCCCTCGTCCAAGCCCAGCCGCGCCTCGAATCAGCGATCATCTGAATCTCATCAATCACGCCGACTTCGTATGCTTGTCCCAAGTTTACCATTTCAACTGTATTGCTCACAATGGTTGGTTGTTGGCCCTCGGGTACTTTCACTTCGTCTCCCGTGACAAGACTGCACGATATTCCGCTGCTTTGAAAGCGATGGTAGACTTCTTGAGCAAGAAGCCTCAGCGGGCCAGCGTAAAAGCCGTTCTTGGAGGCTTCAAGCCGTTTTAAAGCGTGATAGGTTTTTCCGGAATTTGTTGGCCCAACATGGAGATGGATCGTTCGCTGGGTTGCTCGTGCCTGTGGGTACCATTCTGCTGGGTATCGTAAATCGGCCACTTTCTTTTGCTGGTCCAGGTGGGGCCTCGAGTACTGGGCCGTGATATCATCCGCATATATGATGTATTGGAGCTCGTTTCTTAACCCCTGGGCACCCGATTTGAGATAAGCGTTTTGGAGGGTCATCTTGAGATTGCGCATGCGTCCTTGCCGCCCACGGTCCTCCATCTTACAGGAATTCAGGACAAAACGTTCGAATTGCCTCCATGTTACAGGATCCCATGATGGAATACTCGCGTCCGCTTGTTGGAGACTCTTATCTTTGAACTCTTGGAGAATGGATGCGACAACGGTTGGGAAATCGGAAGCGACGATCTTTTGTCGTACAAGCTTAGGTGCGGAGTGGAGAGGGATTGATCGCGCTGCTTGGTCTGCCTTTTTAGCCTTTCTTGATTCCTGCGCCAGCTGCCTTGCCTTTAACCTTGTTTCTCGATTCCCCCTTTGAAGTGTTGCGGTTGTTGCAAATGTTCGCGACAGAGGACGGACTGAAGCCTGAAAAGTACAGTACAGGCAGTAGCTGCCTCTGCTGGTCCATGGCTGCATTACTCTCGGATCCAAGTTTCGGGAGAAAGAGAGAGGACGAGACTGCAGCCTATATCATTTGACCCGGTCGCAGGGAAGGAGAAGGTTTTGTGGAAAATAATTTATCTGATGATGCGACGAGAATCTTCGGGAAGCCATTGAAGCTTGTTTGCATCCTTGGCACGCGAGAGTCACGTGGTGCGCCATCACTGTTGAAAGTTATGACCGGATAGACTAACCCTATTCAGCATAGCTCACTTATGCGTCGACAGCCAACCATTCCTGAACCAATCAGACTAGATGACCGACGATCTGTCATCATCGGGAAGCACCGCCGCATCACGGGACAAGTAGCTCGCCAAGACAAGGAATAGCTAAGCTACTTCATGTGTAGCTAACCTTCTGAGGCTACTCAGCAGCTACTTGAAGGATATAAGGACAGTCATTCTCGCACATGTATCTAGTTTACCTTTTAGTTCTTCGCGTTAAATCCAAGTTATCAAGTTGAGTCCAAGTTGTTTACTTGCACCTAAGTACAACCCGAACATCCTTAACTACCGCACTCAAGTAACAGCTTTACCATACGTGGTAAAGGTGGCTCTTGATCGATCTATAAGCCGGATTCCGTTTACAGCGAATCGTGGATTCAGGTCACGACCAGGTAAGGAGTCAATTAGGCCAGACAGCTTACAGAGAGATTACAGGGTTAGACACCTCAGGCAACTGGAGTGTCGTAACAAAAAGCTGCCTTCAAGATGCACGTGATCTCCTTGATCAAATCTTTGAGGATTTCAACACCGCAGCATCACCTTTAACCCTTTATTCACTTGTGGAGGCTCAAAGGAAATTAATGACGAGAGAAAGGTTTGATGCCGACCTTGATGGATGTCCGGATGCAGCATTGCCAATCTTAATACCAGAGCTACAAAATCTCCTGGTAGTTATTATCACACACAACAAGATTTTTTATCATGCAAGTGATGTATCCTTATAGGAAGGCATGGCACTCTGAAAGGACTTTATGCTGATGCAAGTCAGTGCTATATTACTAAACTAGAAGATTTATAGGGAAGAGGACCCGGAGGCTAGAAATATGATAAAGAAATTTTACCAGTATTCCTGTTAACTAAAGAAAAAATTTTTTTCTTGTTGACGTAGCTGAGTTAATCTTGAAAACTTTTATAATATTAGAACATATAAAATTCTATATACCCATAGCTTCTATATACCTATAACTTCTGTATACCCATAGCTGCTGTATATTTGTAGCTTCTGTGTACTGGTAGCTTCTGGGCCTTAGGAATTGCTTTGACCTGGGAATTGCTTTGACTGCGTGCTCAGTTGACCCAGGTGAGAAGAGTCTCTGTCTCTGAAGAGCAGCTTACTTGCTGAGTGTGACTGTGTGACTGTGATGGTGTTGAAATTTTTATTTCTTTTCTCTCAGAGAAAGTCTGATCTGCTCTTATTCCGCACTAGTCGGATCAGCACTATAGGAAACAAGGAATGATTATCCTCCTGGATATCTAATCACCAACTAACAGTAATATTGCTTTTTTCGTGGCTCAAGATCTGACAAGTGCGGAGACCCTAACTTGTTAACTATGACCAGAGCATAAGCGGAAAGAAGCAAGGAAGGCTTATTTTATATTATATATAACATACCACCTGCCCTCTCCAAGTATCTGAATATATGTCTATATATGTTTATCTAAACTAGTATCGCACCTTGTAGTCTTTCACTATAATGGCCTTATTCCGTATTTCACATTCTTCTATTCAACACGTGGCTATCTTAGATTAAAGACGGAAGGCATAGTTAAGTCCTCAGCTTTGTGATCAGGCATTTGTGAACAATAGCCAAATCGGGCTTGTCTTGGGTGTGACGCAAGGGCGAAGCAGTCAGTATACCCCCCCCTCCCTCCATCCTTCTCCTCTTCTTCGTATACTTAGGCCAGTTACTCACAAGATAACACACCCAGACTCCCATCCTTAGAAACCCCGGCAGGTTGAAGCTCCTAGCCTTGGAGACTGGAAAGACACTGCATGATTTCCTCCTTCTCCACAGATGAGATCGATACGTCCCGCCCAGTATCGAGCATGGGTGTTGACTCACTGGTAGGAATTAAGCTGATGAACTGGTGCAGGCATAAACTGGGGCTGGAGATGACGATTCTGGAGATTATGGATCTGGCGTCGTTGGAGGTTTTTGGGAAGTTTGCGGGACAACTGTCTGCCAAGTAGAGTGGTGAGGACGGACTCATTGTTCTTGATGAAATGGTGTCGTTCCCGGCCAATACAAAATGTTGACACAGAATCCACTTTCCAGGCGATGGAATGCAGAATCAGGCTGGCCCCTGATACCTGGCCAATAAACGAGGGTCTATCGCCGAGGGCTCGAGGCTTGGCCGAACCTTCAACTAGTGTAGCTTCGAGGGCGGAGTCTGCCTCCTCGGTCTTTGCCGTGGCCTGATTTGTTCACCCCGGGGAACGAAAGGCTTTCTTTATCCTTCCACGCATTCTATGCAGGTCGGTGATTATTATTAGCAATTACAAGTTGAATCCTGACAGCCTTCGACACCGTAACTCGAGGAAGAGAAATTTCAGCAGCCTTTGGTCTGGTACCCAACTGGTCATCTTTTGCGTTGTCACCGGGTCTGCTCCAATAGGGTTAATTAGAGTGCCTGTCACCCGCGACAAGAGTGGGTCCAGAGCCTCGTCTGTCAGTCAGTTTAAAGTGTGGTTTCACCAGGTTTGGGGGCTTTTTTGAGAGAGCTCGTATTGCGGAGCTGCAGGGGAATAGCACAGCCTTCCCAAGTCCAAATACCACCCAAGCATCGATCAAGATCGGCAAGAATGAGGATGACGAGGAAAAGCTCTGGAATCCACCAGGGAACTATTCTCCTATATAAAAGTCTATGTCCCACCTTTAATTATATAGTGGAACCCATGGACTTCTCGCTTCCGCCGTCACTATATCAATCCACGCCATGAGGCTCTCCAGCTGCGCAGGGCCAGCTTTGGCTGTCCTGTCTTTGCTAAGCGACCATGCTTCAGCAGGCGTTATTCACCGACGGAAGGACCAGAACCGGAATTCCAGCTCTGTCGTGCCGTGTTCGACACCCACGGGCTCACCGTCCCTCATCCCCCCACTCATTATCAGCGTTTCTCCCTCCCCCTTAGGATCGCTTATCCCTCCGCTAGCTGTGACTGTTTCTCCATCGTCCTCACCGTCTCTTGTTCCCGGTTGCGACCAAACGGACAGTTCCACTCCTCCCGGTACGGGTTTGTCTGTACCGACACGCACTCCTGGGATCATTGGCACGACAAGCAGCAGTGTGGGTATTCCTCCTGGAGTCAGCTCTGGTCCAGCGCTATCATCAGGAACGAGCGGTACAAATGGTGGCGTACCTGGGGAAACAAGCTCACCAGGCGTTGATGCTACGGCCAGCGATGGTGTGATCCCTCCCGGCACGGAAGTACCAGGGGACAATACTACACCAGGGAGTGGTGATACCTCAAACGGTAGTAGCACCACCCCTGGCACCGGGTCTTCTGAGCCGACATCTTCATCGGGAGCTTCCAATCCTACCGGCAGCGGTACACCCATTCCCAGCAATGGCATACCTGATGCAACACCTACGCCAGGAAACACTCCCCCAACCGGGAGTGACACGAACCTTCCTGGCACATCTTCACCTGGAACAGCAGGCCCACCTGGATCTATACCAGCTCCAAGTATAGGTATACCCACTCCAGGCAGCGACGTCCCCGGGGAGACATCTTCACCAGGAGCCTCTAGCCCTCCCAGCAGTGATACACCCAATCCCAGTAATGGCGTGCCTGGTACAGCAACTACTTCAGGTACTCCTAGCCCAACAGGCAGTGATACGGATGGTCCCGACACATCTCCACCGGGGGCACCAAACCCAACAGAAACTAGATTGACCCCAGGAGCCCCTATGCCCAGTTCGGGCTCCGACCTTCCCGGGGCGACACCAGCACCAGGCGATGTCACCACCACAGACGGCGGCATAATTGTGTCCGGCACATACTCGCCCGGTGTGACGGTTAGCAGTGGGATAATCATCCCCGCACCATCTGGGACGGACACCAGCTCAATCACTCCTGCGCCGGTTATCACTGCAATCCCAGCTGAGGTGATAACATCAAGCATCGAATCGATTTCGTCGGAGCTGGTGGGTCTTACTCCCATCCTCACGGAGTGGGAGGCAGACCCGGGGTTGGCTGGGGAAATCATCGAGAATATCAATGCGATCAGGGATGATGTGGAAGAGCTTGCCGATCTGCTTGGTGAGGACAGTAATAATGATGGTGATGATGACAGTGATGGTGATGACGGTGATGACGGTGATGATGACGATGGTGATGGAGGTAGTGGTGGTGGTGGAGGAGGAGGAGGAGGAGGAGGAGGCTGTGGTTTAAGCCTCAACCCCCTGAACCTCATCGGCGGTGTTGTTAACAGCTTAGGGTGCATTGGACACGGTCTGGATGCCATGATCGGCGGCATTCAAGCTGGGAGTCCCAGTCTCGTTTGGCCAATCCTGACTGACCTCGCCCCTGAGATTGATCTCCTGGGCGCTGCTCAGGGTAGCATCACAGATCCGGTGGAAGTCACCTCTGCCCCTGACAGCCCGACAATAAGCACAACAACCCCCGGCGACTCTGGGAGCAGTGCGGGTCCGTCTAGTACCACGACTCCGGCAACGGAGACCCCAAGTACAAGCAGTCCGCCTCCCAATACCCCGACAAGCGACATCTCCACCACGCCTACCACTCCTACTACGGCTACCACTCCGACCAGCAGCAGCAGCAGCAGCAGCACGCCTACTCCGAGTGGATATACACTGTGTTCCCCCGAGACATGTGGCGACGCGTGTCCCATGGGAGGAAACAACAAAGGAATCGGGACATGGGTCGTAGCCAGTGACGATGATAGCAATGATATAATGCAGGGGAGCACGACAGGAGGGACTGGCCCAGCAACTAGCGATGACTCCGATGACTCTGATAATACCACCCAAGGTAGCACAGAGGGGTCTGGCACCGCACCACCAACCTCTAGCACCGACTCTAATACCTCTGATATATTCCAGGGTGCCACAGCAGGCTCCAACGCGACAAGACGATCTGAATACATGAACCGGCTGTCCGACAAACGAGACCTTCCACCACCAACCCAGGATCGCGCCGAAGAGGTGAACAACTACCTCGGGCTAGGATCCCTGGGGCTGGGCTTCCTCGTGCCCGGGCAGGCAAACGGATGGGTGAGCCAAGAATTCCCCGTGAGCGGGCAGTTCTTCCCCTTCCCCGACGAGGCGAGCCGCACCGGAGCCCGCAACATCGTCGCCGGCGTCAACGGGATCTACGGCTGCACGGCGGTGATGGTCGTTTCCCAGCGCGGGGTGTACATCTCGCATATCTGGGAAGCCGGTTCGATGGGAAACCAAGCCGCATTCAAGGTCGAGGTTCAGCGTGGCGACTCCAGAGTGACGGAGGACGCCACCCTAAGCCACTTCCAGAACATTGTCACCCCCTGGCTGCGGGAGGGAGGGTTCAGCACCTGGGTGAGGCCGGGAGGGGAGGCTGTGCTTGGCTTCGTTAGCGGCCTCGGCTGGCTTGCCGGCCAGTGGGGGCCGTTCAACGCGGATGAGACCCCCCAGGTGTTCGTCTTTACTCCGAAAACCACCGATTGGGATAGGCAGTGGCAGGGTGTCGGGACACCACTCCGATATGACGAAAAGGCGCATTGGCTCGCCTACTGGATCTCCGAATTGGTGGGGGCTCCCTGGGATTCAGCAAAGGTGATTGGATACGCCCGGACGAACGCTCAACAATCGACGGATCCGGGGAGCCTGGATGGTCGCGTGATGATTGAGATTGATCCGCTGGTGCCGGATCCCGCGTCGACGACGGAGGAATATCGCACGCAGTACCGCATCTGGGTAGGCGGGGAGAGGGTTTATGAAGAGCTTATCCGATCCCATACCCGCCCTGTTGGTGATGCTGGACCTTCGCCCTGGACTGGAGGTACCGCTGGGACTGGCTCTAATACCTGGATGGGATCTACTGCTGGGACCGGATCTCCGCCGTAGTGTCAGTTTACTTTATTTTATTGATGATGTTGGGTTCACTTATCTATGTTTAATGAGAAAATTAGTTCCTATTGTATAAATTTGCCGGCGTTTCTGCATTTACCTGTGCTAACGATAATAACGGCCACCCACCTCGATTACGATGCCAAGGTCAACTCGCTCTGCCGCACCACCCGGCGGCTGCAGGCATTATTAAACCCCGCCCTGTACAAGCGGAGCCTGACCCGGCGCAGCGGGGGATATACGCTGGAATGGGCCGCCATGAACGGGTTATTATCCACTGCCCGATGCATCCTGGCCGCCGGTGCGCCACCAGACGCCCTCAGAGAATGGGACTGGCAACTGTTTGCCTTGGCCGCCATGCACGGGCACCCTGAGATGGTTGCGCTGCTCTACGAGCACGGCGTTAATCCCTGCTCGACCACCAACGACTGGAAGAACCACCTGGACGATGAATCCGACGTGGAGGACTGGGACAAGAGCCACCCGCTGCTCCTGTCGGCATCAGCCGGCCACCTCTCTGTTGTCCAGCTCCTGCTCCAGTACAGCGTCCTCCCAGATCTCCCCACCAGCGGCTACACGCATTAAACAGGTCTCCTTCTCGCGGCTCAGGAGGGCCATCTCGACGTGGTCCGAGTCCTCGTCGATGCGGGGAGTCTCATCAACGTAGAGAACGGCGAAGACACGCCTCTCGCCTTGGCTGCCAAAAGGGGCCATCTCTTCCGCTTGGATTACTTTTATCTCTTCCTCCGCTTGTACCCGTTTGGCCCCTGACCAAGCTCCATGATAGCGCCGTAATATATTGGGGATGTACAAATTTGCACTACTTCCAGGATATAAGCGGATCGAACACGACTGTATCATACGGAATATAGTTTAATTGCGAGCTTAAGAGGGCCTCGGCCGTAAATATCAACAGAATCATGTTTAAATTTATCGGAAATGTCACAATCCGGTACATATCCCAATCCCGTGAAACTCGCTCAGCGAGATACTGAAGCTTTTCTCCATCTACTGGGAATTTGCATGCTGGGCTTGCGAGGCATATGCAGCTTCGCCCGGGCTCGGTCACTACATTGTGTTATAAGTGGCCGCATGCTAGGAAGACACGCAGCGACAATCCCAACTGCGGACTCAATGCATGTCCAAGCGCTAGCTGGTGTTTGATTAACTGGCCCACCATGGTATATTAGTAGATGTTAGGGGATGATATCATGGCAGAAGATAGCTCACATGTTACATCAGGGCCTGCTTCGGAAAGCTGGATCATCACGATTAATCGAACAATATCAAAAATCAGGGTCCTGGGATGGAGGTGTTCAGTTTGATGGCTTCTCGCTTATAGGAGGAGCATACTTACATGCCACCAATCGCAAAGATCCCGAGGAGGAGATACTTTTGGAATTTGGCCACCTGCAGATTCCATACAACCTTCATGGGCATCACAAGAATGATCGCGTCAGTAGCGATGTTAGGGATTTGCAAGCCATAATAATACTGCGCGAGATCAAGGCAGCCCCCAGGAAGAGTTGGATTCCATAGCCTGTCAATTGGTATGCAGATTAGGGCACCAACAAGGCTGACACTAAAACACCATAGAACAACTATGGAACCAACAACAGCCACTGCCATCTTCATGTATTTGATGGGGAAGAGGCGGCGGTAAAAGCATAGGATGGAAAGTTTGACAAAGGTAATGCAGCCCGTATATAGAAAGGAGTCTGCATAAACAACCTGCGGCTGTCAACATGTGATGCTCCCGTGCTTTCCCAGCTAAAACAGTTCGTACCTTCATATAGGTCGTCATTTTTTCCGGTGGCACGAGCCAGATGTGAGTGCCCATGCCCTGAAACAACACTGTATGACGCGATAAGAATTTATGCAAGGGAGAATTTAGAGACGGAAGTAGCATACTTGCAAGAGCGCCGAACCCGCAGCCATGTTTAAAAATCTGATTAAATAAAGGTTAAAATAAGATATTATAGGGTTTTTGAAGGAAGTTCATGACCAACAAGAGCTAGTATTATCAGGTAGTCATCCAGATATATTTTACTCCGAGTTATTCTCCGGCACACGAAGCGAAGGACAACCGCAATTGTTGATATGGCCGTGGAAAACGAGATGGCAAAGATAGCAAGATTCCGCCTACTATCGTGAGGATAATGGGATGGAATTCCATTGCCTTCTGATGTCATACTCTCGTGGAGCGTGAACACAATATCAACGGAATATGAAATCAATAAAACGGGTTCAACGCCAAAGGGGGATGAGGCTTTGAGTAATCCAACGTGCCAGTATCACTCGGGGGAAAGAATATTGCTTCGATTCGAAGATGCAAGAGGCCTCATTTATCAATCGACGCTCAATGTGGTCTTGTGAATATGATCTGACGAGCAATGACAGCGACGCTTTGTCATTTCCCGAAATGGACATCCAATAATTGAAAAATCATTGCCGGATGCAGCAGTAGATTGCCCGATTATTGAGTCCATGCATGTTCAGCTCTTGAACTCCGCGCAAACCTTCCTTGTTTCTGGCACCTCAATGGCTCCCCTGACTCGAGACCCGAATTACGGACTTTGTCGTTCCCGACAACTTGTGCGGGACGGATTCCGTCGATGAGGCGAAAGTGGATGCACGAGCCCATGCCCCATGCACTACATCGACAATTGCGATCATCGGTGGCTTTAATCCGGGAGTGGGCCCAAAAAGCTGCTCTCCCGGCCGAACTATGGAGTACACATATACTACCCCGTGGACCGTGGTAGCTCATGAGGCCGTACTTTTGCCCTTGTCTCCCTGCAGCTCCCCCAATATTAATCATAGCTTTCCTATTCAACATCCACGTTAGGCTCCCAGCTAAGGTGGATAGAGTCCCGCGTTGTGGTAAGCTATGGATGTTTAACTAGGTAGTAGTAGTTGGTGGCTTTACTCCATACAGGTACACAAACTATAGTTCAAGTGACCATCGGTTAGACCTGATAGTATGGAGGTAATGATTCTCTTCCTCTCAGCTCTCATCCTTTGATGTTACCTAAAGAATGCCTTCTTCTCACCCCATTTGTCTTCCTTCAAATATTTCCTTCATTGAAATGAAGTCCACATTTTCGTTTCCTCCAAAAATTAAATTTCGCAGCCCCCGACCACTTCGGGCCATTGCATTGTCCCAACCAATATCCACACTAGTTAAGCCTCAAGTGGAGGATGCAAGTAAAAGTAGTTTGCATGTGTTCATCCATCTCCTGATCCATATTAGTACTATTATTCCTGGGTTGGCTAAGCGAGACCCGCGAAACCAAGCAATAGTTGCGTCGAGCCCACGGGACTGGTCGGCCAATTGCTCTCAGCGGCTTGCAATCGCCCGGTTTTCCTCAAGAACCATCTTGATTGTGCTCTTAGTGTTGGTTCCATAGAAATAAATGCTGGATAAGTTTAAAACCTGGAATGTGTTCTTCTGGCATTTAGTAGTGCAATCTCTATCATTGTTAAAAAAGACACAGGTACAGCCTTTGCAGAGGAAGAGGTTAGACAAGGTGTGGATCCACTTAAAGAAAGCCATGGGGCAAAGAGCATTGTTTGAAACGGTGGGTGTGGAGGCCTGATCGCGATAATGTCTTGGCACGGAGGAAAGATCCTCCTCCTCCTTGACCCCGTGCATTATTATGCAAATTATTATTAACAATCCAATCCTATATTCCTCTTGTAAGGTCCTTGGAGGATGAAGACGAGAATTGAGAATCCTGGTTCATCTCTCCAGCTTCGCGCAAACAGGTGTCACTAGAATCCGCGAACTAGAAGCCACCGTGTCCTATACTTTTCACTACATCATCGCGAACAGGACACTTTCCCAATTCTTCGGGATGATCGATGATTTATGCCTGTCGCAGGCAACAGCAATTATCAGCGATGATAAATTGGCGCCCACATCGCTGATACAAGACCGCCTTCGGATCTGACAGCTTGTAATATAACAATAATCTCATCTGAGAGGAAGAAGAGAAAAAGAGGAGCATGAGTGGTGAGTCACCATTGACCTTTTCAAGTCCGCTGATCTGACAATCCTCTTCCAGCACTCACGCGGTGGCTATACGGCCCCAAGAGATACAAGGTGCTCCTGGTGGGAGACCAAGGCTGTGGGAAAACCACATTTCTTGATCGCCTGAAGTTCAATAGGGTCTGGGAGTACCCGAATCCGACTGTGGGCGTGAATGTCGAGACTGTGGAGTATCCGATAGGTTCGCTCTGGGATTTCTGGGAGATTGGGGGTTTGTTTTTCAGCTTCTCTCCTACACTTGATAATGGCCCCTCTAATCATTTTTCCTCAGGAGGAAGTCGAGACCCTCAAAAATTGGCGTATAGCCACCTCTCCCCAACCACAATAGTGCTTTACCTCCACGACTACCAAAACTCTAGTGACCGAGTGCCCGAATCCTTCTTGACCTTGTTGGAGAATATGGTCGAGACAGGCTCGCAGTACCTCTGGATTGCATTCAACAAGCAGAGCAGCGGGCGATGGCGCTCGCCGGATATAGTCAAAAAACTAACCGAGGCCTACGAGGCGGAGCTCGACAAGTTCCAGAAGAATATCTCTGGGAAGATCCTAACCCACATGATGGACCCAAGCTCCGCGCGAGGGACGTTTAACGTCATGGAAGATATGTTCAGCAGTCTGGAAAACGTGAAGGATATGTTCACACATCGCTCAGCCCCCCGCCCGAAGCATATGACCACTCTCCAACATAATGCTGAGCGCGAGATTTCCCAGGACACGTTAGATGCTGAGACCTTCTGGGTCGCCTTTCTGAATCGGGGCCCTTTAGTCTGGAGTCACTATAACTTTATTAGAGCACTGTATATGCTCGTGCTCGATTCGGTGAAAGATGATGCAACATGTTCCGAAATTGCGGACCGTTTCACTGGATATGCGAAAGGGCTGGAAGAAACATCGCCAGAGTGGTTTCAAAGGACCCAAAACAGGTAAGATCTGCGCAGTTTTAAGCCCAAAATGTTCACTGCTATGACCAAAAACTGATAAGGAGAAAGGACGATGGTCATGTTCTGGATCCTGCAAATTCAATACACTGTCAGGGACTATCGAAACTCAAATGGAATGAAAGGGGTCCCGAGTCGGGGTGATTTCCCTTTACTCTTACGTCAAACGCCCAAAGTCATGGATGATTTGCTGTGGAAGGAGTACTATCCCCCTGATGCATTTGCCTCGCTTAGAGCCAAAGAACAGTGGCGGCCCCCAAGCTGGAAGCCTTTACCATGGGTATCATTCCAGGAAAGGACCAGTTACAATGCGTCTGCTCCACAGGAGGACCCAGACCGGCTTTTGAGATATGCCTTTGAAGTCCTACAGTACATGCGTAGGTCTGGTCTGCAGCGGATTGGCTTAACCGCGCGGGCCCTCGCATGCTTCGAGAGAAGCACCATGCGAGCGAGGAAAACACGCCCAGAGATCCCTGCCTATTCTGAGACCCAGACTTATTTTTGGCTCCAGCTGGTGCAGACTGCGCTACAGAATCTTTACTCGTTATATCCAGAGGTTCAGTCTCAAGACCAAGAAAAGCAGCTGCATCACGATTCGCCCGCCACTCGTCTTGGGCTGGAGGGATTCAAGGACCTGTTCCACATCAACAGCGACACTTGGAAAAATTTCTATTCCAGCCACGTCTGGAATAGTATGGAGGGGCGCCTAAAGTATATCCCGCCGGATCTTAAGCAATTAGATGCGTCCTCCCTCCGGACACGAGTTTCCAGCAACGAGCTCGCAAAACAGCTAGAGGCCATACTCACGACCGAGGACGAAGGTCCCCGTCTGTCATCTGTCGAGGCGCTTTCTTTTCAAGCGACCCTTGTCATTCAATGGGCGCAAGAACTCGACGCCACGAATCCAGTTATTGTAAACCACACCCATCTACTGCTATATTTATTTCAAACCCTAGTTGCCGACATCAAGGGTTCAGTTGAGCTACCACAGTCGTTGGACCGGATCCCGCAGGCTCTGGTTCACTTCTCAAAAGTATCTGGCTCGTTGATTGATTCAGTCACGCACCGCAATTTCTGGTTCCAGCAGTTTTTGGCTGCTGTGGCCCAGGCAGAGTCGAAGAAGCCGCAGGAGGGCACGCCATCGGCTAAGGCGACCTTTGCCGATTTTGTCATGAATAATCTGGACTTGGTGGATGAGGATCTACCGAGTCGGTATTATAGCCCAGAGGTGTGGCAGAGCAAGGAGGCGAAGAAGACAATTGTAGCGCCGGATAGGAAGGAGATGCAGAATATTGTCGAGATGAACATTGTCAGCGATATCGACGAGTGGGTGCAGGTTTAATTTCCTCTTCCTAATTCGTGACGAGTATTTCTCCTTCCAAGGCGTATCCATCGGTCAGCATGTAGAGGACAGGAAAATTGGTACTCTGGGTTGGGGGGGATAAGCGACAGCTTCCTGAATCCCTGTGTGGATATTGCCGGATATCCTCGTGGGTTATCAGGAAACAAAAATGCAACCCAACGAGGGTGAGCGAGAGCCAGCGAATTAATTAAATTAATTGCTCCTTAACCATTCATGTGCATTTCCAGAACTGCCGCGAATGATAACGCACTGGGGAAGGGCAGGTGCAAGGGGTTTCTCTCCAACAGACCCCGACGATCACCTTCTGTGCTGAGCGTACACGAGGGGAGACTCTTGGCGGGTGTAACCTCTGCTTTGCCCGCGTTGCGGGAGTCGCCGCTAGGGGGAGCTCAAGCCTAGGAAACTTCGATTTGCCGGCTTGGACTGGTGAATTCTTATCACTGCGAAGTTTGCCCCAGACGCTTGGCTGGGGATCGGAGCTGCTGCCAAGAAGCTCTGGCCCAGGCACGCGATGTAACTCGACGCGGGATAGGAGGACCTGACTGGAGGATTTGGCATTGATCGGCTGTCGGGCTGGCACTGTGGCGTGGTTGGCTATCTGCATGATCCTTGGATGCCGAGACAATGCACTTCCCCAGGAAGGAGGAAGTGCTCACTGCTTATTGCTGATTGCTCGGGAGGATTAGGATTATTGTTGCGATTCAGGCTTCAACTGGTGCGCATCACGCAATTATAAAGATGATCCCTCCCCCCCGCAGTTGCTGACCGCGGCGCTGTCCTTCTTGTTCTTCCTCCTCGTCTTTTCTTTTCTTTTTTTCTTCTTCTTTGGTTTCCCTCTCTACTAGGCTGGTCACGATGAGGTCTCTTGGTCTTTTATCACTCGCAACTCTCGCGTGCGCACATGGTGGTCCCAAGCACCATCCAGTCTCCCCCGTATGTTGAACCCTTATTAGCCGTGTGGCTCAAGGCTACTGTGGAGGTTCCATTTATTAACAGAAAACGTAAAATATAGGAAAAATTCCCCGAGGCGATCAAATTGAAGGATCTGCTCGATGGGGCCCAGGAGCTCGAGAACTTTGCCTATGCGTACCCCGAGCGCAATCGCGTCTTCGGAGGCCCCGCGCACATGGACACCGTCAATTATCTCTACAAGGAGCTGAAGCGAACCGGCTACTACAATGTCTACAAGCAGCCCCAGGTGCATCTCTGGAGCAATGCTGAACAGACCCTCACGGTGGATGGTGATGAGTACGATGCTATCACCATGACCTACAGCCCCAGCGTCGACGCCTCCGCCGAACTGGCCGTTCTCTCCAGTCTGGGCTGCAGCGCCTCTGATTTCCCTGCGGATGTCGCTGGCAAGATTGTCCTGGTGCAGCGCGGGGAATGTACCTTCGCTGAGAAATCGGTCTACGCCGCCGCGGCCAACGCGGCAGCCACAATTGTCTACAACAACGTTGCGGGCGCCCTTACCGGAACCCTGGGCGGAGCCACCAGCGAGCTGGGCCCCTACTCAGCCTCCGTTGGGATCACCCAGACGGACGGTGAGGCTCTGATTAGCCTCGCCGAGGCTGGCCCTGTCACCGTGGACCTGTGGGTGAGCAGCCAGATGGAGAACCGCACTACCTATAACGTCATTGCGCAGACCAAGGGTGGCGATCCAAACAATGTAGTGTCGCTGGGCGGCCACACTGACTCCGTCGAGGCCGGCCCCGGAATCAACGACGATGGCTCAGGCATCATCAGCAACCTGGTTATTGCCAAGGCCCTGACCCGCCACTCCGTCAAGAACGCCGTGCGCTTCTGCTTCTGGACCGCTGAAGAGTTCGGCCTGCTGGGCAGCGACTTCTACGTTAACAGCCTCACCCCGGCCGAGCTGGACAAGATCCGCGTGTATCTTAACTTCGACATGATTGCCTCCCCCAACTACGCCCTGATGCTGTACGATGGCGACGGCTCCGCTTTCAACATGACCGGGCCCGCTGGCTCTGATAAAATCGAGCACCTTTTCGAGGACTACTTCAAAGCCCAAGGTCTCCCAACCATCCCCACCGAGTTTGACGGTCGTTCGGATTACGAGGCCTTCATCCTCAACGGCATTCCATCCGGTGGGATCTTCACCGGTGCCGAGGAGATCAAGACCCCCGAGGAAGCGGTCCTGTTTGGCGGAGAGGCTGGCATCGCCTTCGACGCCAACTACCACGCCGCCGGAGATAACATGACCAACCTCAACCATGAGGCTTTCCTCATCAACGCCAAGGCCACGGCCTTTGCGGTCGCCACTTACGCGAATAACCTAGAGTCCATTCCTCCTCGCAGCCAGACCAACTCAGTCCTTCGCCGGTCGCAGGCTAAGCGGTCTGCTTCTATCCGCAAGATCCGCAGAGCCCATTCGCATAGCCACACCAAGGCGGGATGTGTGCATAACCGGGAAGCGTTGTAAATAAAATATTATATTCCTAGCCAAGATTTATCTTACAAGATGAGCTATCAGAAGTCATGACATCCCAGAACTATATATCAAATCCATCCTGTCTTCACCTATGTAATAACGGGCGTATTTTTGCTGTGCTGTATGCACATTTCTCTCATGTCTCCTCTCATATGGGTTAAAGAGGAACCTCACCGTGACTCGGTTTCCTAATAGATTCGTGACACAAGAATCTGTCTGCCTATTTACTGAGTGTTGGGGACCTAATATTAGTTGAAGCACAGCTGTTCATTCCGATAAAAGCGGCCTCTAATTGGGCTCAAGGGAAGTAACCAGCACGCTAACCACCGCAACCATGAAACATTCCACATCTCATGAACTATGAATTACTTGTGATCATCCTAGCCTGAATTCTTTCTCCCACAATAATAGAACCGAGATATATTAATTATTTGGAACATTCCGGATTAGGGTTGACAGAAATCACTCATGGGCCTTCTCAAACTCCCCAATGGAGTCCTTCAGGCCACCCCCCCGCTTCCTTGAATACGACTGCGACATAAATTCCCTGGCTCGAGTCAATAGCCACTTATATGCCCTCATAAACCACTATATCATGCTGCCAAGATAGTGCATGAGGATGCGGTGAGATATCTGCTAGAATGTTGGGCTGGTGATTCTGAGGAGGATGCTTCTCCCCTGGTGAATCAGGATCCGATTTTGGCTGCGACAGTGGTGAACGGCCATCCTTGCGCAACACCTTCGTTTGGAAGCTATCAATCACATCTCTCACTTGGTCGAGAAGGAAGAAGGCGGGAAGGTGCACGGGTTGCTCGAATGCTGGACCATGCCTATTGGCGGGCACAATATCCTGTCCCAGCTTGATCTGGTATAACATCGAACTATGATTAAAGCAGTGCAATCAGAGCTGCAAACAAAATGCAAGCCGATGGAGGTTGAATTCACTTGTTTGAAGGGGATGCCT